>CM024721.1:31785012-31895727 GCA_014182545.1 Eucalyptus globulus | reverse complement strand
AAAGATAACAGCAATGATAGTTGGTTAGGAACGTACCTGATACTTACCTTTGCTCATCAAGGTATCTAAACTCTTGTTGAGGTTTATTCACTTTGTCTTTGTCCCTGAACCGTGTAATGGAATGAAGGCAATGAAATCACTAGAATTTGGAAGACAAGGTTCAAGGATAATCTAGAACCTAAGAGATAAGGTTTAAGGATGACCTGGAACAGTGGAATGCAATGAAGGCAATGAAATCACTAGAATTTAGAAGACAAGATTTAAGGATAACCTGGAACCGTGTGGTTTAAGGATGGACTCACGAACCTAGTCGTTTAAGGATAGACCCACGAACCTAAGAGACAAGGTTTAAGGATGACCTGGAACCATGTGGTTTAAGGATAGACCCACAAACCTAGTGGTTTAAGGATAGACCCACAAACCGTGTGATTTAAGGATGGACCCACGAACCTAAGAGACAAGGTTTAAGGATGATCTGGAACCGTGTAGTTTAAGGATGGACCCACATACCTAGTGGTTTAAGGATATACCCACAAACCTAAGAGACAAGGTTTAAGGATAACCTAGAACCTAAAGACAAGGTTTAAAGATAACCTAGAACTTGGAGACAAGGTTTAAGGATAACCTAGAACCTAAAGACAAGGAGGTTTCAGGATAACCTAGAACCTAAAGACAAGGAGGTTTCAGGATAACCTAGAACCTAAAGACAATGAGGTTTCAGGATAACCTAGAACCTAAAGACAAGGTTTAAGGATAACCTAGAACCTAAAGACAAGGTTTAAAGATAACCTAGAACTTGGTGAGACAAGGTTTAAAGATAAACTAGAACTCGGTGACAAGATTTAAAGATAACCTAGAACTCGGAGACAAGGTTTGAGGATAACCTAGAACCTAAAAGACAAGGTTTAAGGGTAACCTAGAACCTAAAGATAGGGTTTAAGGATAACCTAGAACCTATGGTTTGGACTGGAAAAAAAATGTCTTACTGTGTAAAAACGGGTTTTGACTGGATGTGATAGTCTCAACGTGTAAAAAGGGATTTTGACTAGGTATGGGTTTCGAAATTGCTGGAGAACCAATCTTGCGAAACAATATTGATTGTCAAATCATTTCAGAGAAGATTTTAACAAAATGAGATTTGATTAACCATCTAAGGGTTAAGTCAAATATGCCAAGTGGAAATATCCTAGTCAAAAGAGGTCTTTCACACTAGCTCTCAGAAAGGGCTTTTGTTCCCAACCATTGATATGGGAAAACTATTTAATCCTCATTAGAGAAGTCTCACTCAACCTATGTCTAAGGCTTTCGAAAACGTTCACAGTGAATACAATCCATTAATCAAAAGGTCTTTTGATGGGACTGTAATGATGGCTTGGTCATGGGCTTACACAAAGGGAATGTACTTTGAGGCCAAGAAATGAAAATTCAATCAATATCTTTATCGGGTTTACAAGTCAAGAACCTTGAAGATAAGATAAGATAGGATTGCTTCCACTCCTTCAAGCGGTAGCTCCTACATGATACTCTCATTACAACTCAAACCATCCTCATCGGAAGAGACTTTGGATAAGTGTGGCATCAAAAATCTTAGACAATGCTCGGATAGGTGATAGTCACCAAACCGTGCCTTTGCTTTTATTTTATAAGCATTGATTTGTATTTGTTCATTTGGAATAATATTTCAATTTTATCCTTTGAACCAAAAGGATAGGATTTGATCTTGCATAAGAATTATATGCGCTAAAAATTAAAGAATTAGAACTTGAGGATATTGAGCGGGCCGTAAGAATTTGGAGTATATATTTGTGTGTATATACTTGTATATAAAGCAATCTGAATTTTTGTTATTAAATTAAATTTGATAGAGATAAAATACTATATATATATATATATATATATATATATATATATATATATAATATAAGGGATTTAGGGCCTTATTTCATGGACTCTTGGGCCCAAGAAACAACCCAAGGGTGTCGCACGGACCAAGAAGGGGAGGGGGAAGTGCATGTCCTCCAACACTTGCCTTCAATGTTGCCACTTGTTCTCTTCTTTTTGCCACATGTTCTCCTCATGAGAACACTTGTCTCTTACATGCAAAATGGGAGCATGCAAGGGTTTTATTCAACCCAAAAGGAAAAGGGAAAGTGGGCGGATAGAGAGAAAGGGAAGTGAGCCGAGGGAGAGAGAGAGGGAAATTGAGAGAGAAAGAGAGCGAGCGTGCGAGAGAAGAAGAGGAAGAAGGAAGAGATCGTTCGCCGCCGTTCCTTCACCGCTTTGCCCGCCGTTTATCGCTGTTTTGTGCTTGAATCTAAGGCAAGTGAAGTCCTAAAACCTACTCTTTGCATTGCTGTGTGTATGTGTAGTAGATGGTAAGTCTTGGTTGTGGTAGATGGGATGAGATTTCGGAGCTCTGAAGAGAGATTCGTTGGTCATTCATGCTGATTTCGGAAAGACCAGTCCAACCGTCCGCCAGTTTGTGTGTTGCATGTAACTTTTTAGTCGGAATATTGCTTTTATTTCTTCATGAAAGTTGTAGAGAACACCTTGAAGAATAACATACTAAAATTTGAGGCAAAACTAACAAGAAACGGTCAGTGAAATGAATTTCTTTGGAGAGACTAGATCTGGAAATTCGTTGTGCTGACCTTCAGTGGTTTCGTGGTCTGTAAAGTAACCTTCTTGTGAAAATATCACTTTGATCTCTTAATGAAAGTTGTATTATACTTCTTGAGGTAGAACATATCAAAAATTTAGTGGAAATGAACAAAAATAGCTCGGTGAAATCGTTGTCTTTTGAAGAAACTGGATCTGGGAAAAACGCTGGTTCGACCTAGTATGATTTCGGGATTTTTATAAAATCATACATTTAAAATTGGATCGTGTGTCCTGAATAAAAGTTGTAGGTAATATTTTGAGGAACAACATACTGAACTTTCAGAGTAAATGGACCAGTAATGACCAAGGAAATGCTTTTTTTCTTCAACACGGATAGATCTGGAAAACGATACCGAGAATAGGAAAAGTAAATCGACTTTATCTTTTAATCCAGAACTAATTGGGCTACAATTTCTGCATGAAACTTGTACCTCTTGGTCTTAATTACAGCGTGTACAAATTTCAGAATTTTCTGAGTTTATTTAAGGGTTTAATCGAAAAAAATTTCAAAACTGTGCATGGATGATGTTAAAACCCTTTTTTGGTGATGCATGGATCTGTACGTATTCTGCGATGCCTTGTTTGATATGGTGTTCTGTATGAAATGTGTTTTCTTAGATCTTATCTACAATGTGTTAAATTTTCAGAATCAATTTCTTTCGTTTACTAATGTTCCAGAATTTTTCATAAACAGCACGCATTTTGTTTAAGTTGAAAAACTGTTCTATTTACAGGTTATTGATTCGCTAGGTAAATTGTGATATCTTGGATTATCATTTGTGTAATGATGTGGTGACATTCATGCATATCATATGTTATCAAAATATTTATGGATTTTCATGAATTCAATGAAGTTTCTTAAAACCATTGCATCAAATAATATTTTTCCCAATGCATATTATGTGATTTTAAAAAGGGTCGATTCCAATCATTGGCATTATTGCAACAAATGCCATGTTGAAATTGAGATACATGTATAAATGTAAATTGGGATAGTAACAAGACCGTCGGAGGTGTGAGCCAACGATGCCCCGGGAGTGTCGGGATGCTCGGTGGTATACGGTACGTAATTCTAGGGGAGGCCTGGTGGTATGTCGGTATGTAATTTCGGAGGGTAGGGGTAACCATTTTGATGGTGAGCCCCGGAGATTTCCCCGGGAGTGTCGGGATGCCCGGTGGTATACGGTATGTAATTCTAGGGGAGGCGTGGTGGTATGTCGGTACGTAATCCCGGAAGCCCCGGAGGTGTGTGCTGGGGGGATATCTCGTGATGCCAGTTGGGGTACGAGATGCCCGGAGTGTGTGTGCTGGATGCCCGAAGGTGTATGCCGGAGGTTCCTCGCGATGGCAGGTTGGGTGCGAGCGATAAATTATGGGAAGCAAACATTAATCCCTGGAAAGAAAAAAAAACTGATGAGATCCTCGTGAAAGATAAGAATTGAAAGTGAATCATGCGCATGGGTGTATGCATATGGCATGATGCATGATCTGCTTATGAAAATAAATTGATGCTATTTGACATTGAGAATGCGATCATGAAGTCTTAAATGGATCTCATGGTGATGTATGCTTGATAGCATGGATGATACGAATCATGGTGATATATGCACGATGGCATGGCAAGATATGCACGACTGCATGGTAATATATGCACGACTGCATGGTGATGTATGCTTGATAGCATGGATGATATGAGTGCATGGTGGTATATGCACGTTGCATGGTGATATACACATGAATGCTTGATTATGAGTGCATGATGATGGCATGGTGATATATGTATGGTTGCGAGGTGAGGTATGCTTGATATGCATGAATGATATGTGTGTTTTATTCTTGATTGTTCTGTTTGACGCATTGGGTAGTGTGGTGGACCTTTACTGCTGAGTGGTTGTACTCACCCGTTTTGGGGAATAACATTTCAGACTAGACAAGATACCTCTGCTGCCACTGCTACCGGTAGATGTATCAAGTAGTTGGATATGATTGCGAGGAGGAGGATAGCAAAGGAATGAACTTCTAGACGCCGACACTGATCGATTGACATTAAGTATACGACTGTTGGAGGAGATGCCGGTCATCTTTTGAAGTATAGCCGAGTATAGAAGACTACGGCATTTTGATGTACCGATGAATGATGTCCATCTGGATTAAGTAAATAAAAGTGTACGGCTTTTACCTATAAATATTTAGTAGGTGTGCATCATTTTTTGAATATAGGGAAGGGAGTTGTTGGATGTGCTTCCGTATATAAACTGCGCAAGGGACCGATGTAAAAGATGTAAACCCCATGGTTGCATGGACCCGCTGCACTTGAAATGGTATGAGAGTGACATGTTATCAGGTCAAGCGAATGGTAATCGAACTGTGGCGACCCTAACAGTTCGGGGGCCATTCAAGGGGTGCCACATATTGTATTGGTATCAGAGCTATGGTCTATTTGGAGTGATAAGGTGCCTCAGATGGAAATGAGGATAGAATGATGCATACCATAGGGTACTAACCAAGAGTAGTTGACTAACTTTGAACAACAGGTGATGGATATTCACTCGTAGATCCTTGGTAACTAGTGTGATGCTGCTTTTGTGTGTCAGTAACATTCTATGTTACTTATGTGACTTTAGTAATAACCTTAATTAATGATCTGACTAGGGACATCGAGTTGCAAATTATTCTTGAGGCAAATGCTTGGAAAACTGTAGAAAATCATGGTGCGAGCTGGAAGTGCTCATCCATTGAGGGCTGAAGCCTCTGTTGCAAGGGTTGAACCTCGAATGGATGACACCCTGCAGGCATTGGCCAATATTGGAAATCTGATGGAAAGGCAAGCGCAGCAACAACCCAAAGTGGAATGTCACCCTCAAGGACTGGTGGAACAATTTCCGAAGTTGAAACCACTTAAGTTTAGTGGAATGGGAAGTCCTGAGGAGGCAGAGCAATGGATTGATGGAATGGAACGGATTTTCCAGTTGTTGAACTGTAGCGATGCTGAAAAGATAACCTTGGCAGAGTACCAATTGAAAGGAAATGCAAAGTTTTGGTGGAGAGCTTCAAGAGATACAATCTTTCCACCAAGTACTGATATAAACTGGGATGAGTTTGTTAGGGCTTTCAATAGGAAGCATTTCTCTGATTGTGCCAAGGATAGGAAGATCACTGAATTTGTTCAGTTGGAACAAAGGGAGCGCGGTGAGACCAATATGAGGCAAATTTTTTTGAATTGTCTAGGTATGCTCCTAGGTTGGTTGAGGATCGAGAGGAAAAGGCTAAGAGATTCCTGAAAGGATTAAGGACTGATATTATAAAACAACTAGTGCCTCTGAATATAAGGGATTATAATGAGATTTATGAGAGGGAACAGTTGGTGGAGCAAGAGTTAGTAAGAGAGCAATTAGAATCTAAAAGGCAGATGACCTTTAATGATATTCAAAAGGGTAAGAGACCTTATCCTGATCAAGGTCAGCGCTGGGAATCTAAGAAAAAGAATAACTTTGGAAATTCTAGAAGAACTTGGAATGGCCCAACTTTTGGGAGAGTACCCTACCAAGGTAATTTTTGCCAGAGATGTGGTAGACAACATGGGCTAGGACCTTGTAATAGCCAACTAAGATGTAATGGATGTGAGCAAATAGGACACTTTAAGAGAAATTGTCCACGCGATGGGTCGCAGCCGAATGTCAGCTCGGTGCGACAAGTGCAACAATGCACTGCTGAACCAAATCCACCAAGGAATCCACAGAGGCCACCAACACAAGGACAGGTGTATGCGGTCACCCAAGAGGAAGCGAAAGCTTCCAAAAGTGTTATCTCAGGTACAATTTCGATAGATGGATAAGAAGGCATATGCGTTATTTGATATGAGTGGCACGCATTCATTTGTGTCCGAAAAATATAGATGATTGTGAGAAATAGGAACCAAATCTTTAAATGTGCCTCTTCGTATTTCTATATCACTGAAAGACATGTTGTTATCTACGTTAGCTTGTGAGATGAGTGAGATAACCCTAAGGGAATGAGATATGGAAATGGACTTGATAGTGATAGTTATGTATAACTTTGACGTCATCGTAGAAATGGACTAGCTCCGTAAGCAATGGACTAGGATGAATGATCTCCTAAGATAATGCTTGCCGATGTGCTAAGATTAAAATCGTAGAAATGTGCTAATGATCTCCTAAGTATGGGATAGGCTTAGTGGATAATATCTCTGTAAGTTAGTCCCTATCGAAATGAGACCCTCCAATGGATGTGTAGTTTGGATTCGAACCAGGTGAAACCTGGTGTACCTGTAACGATCCGATCTGATGAGGGCGAGGAGTGGACGACGAGGTCAGAGGACCTGAACAAGGAGCGGCTCCTGGCAGGCTTTTAGGATGGTAAAAGGGGGCAGGAATGAACCAAACTATGAACTAAACTGGGAAGGTAGTGTTTCTAGGATAACTTTATCAGAGTGGCGCAGTGGAAGCATGGTTAAGCTTGTAGAACTCGTGTTTGTGAAAAAGAAGGATGGGTCGATGCGTTTGTGCATTGACTACAGGCAATCGAATTAGATGACCTATTTGACCAACTATGAGGAAGTTCGGTCTTTTTCTAAAACTGACTTAAGGTCAGGATACCATCAACTAAGGATTAAGAAAGAAGACATTCCTAAGACCGCATTTAGGACTCGTTATGGATACTACGAGTTCCTAGTTATGCTATTTGGATTGACGAATGCCTTAGCTGCATTCGTGGATTTAATGAATAGGATATTTAAGCCTTATTTGGATCAAATTGTAATTGTCTTCGTTTGACGATATCCTGATATATTCTAAAGGACCTGAAGAACATGCGTAGCATATAAGCGTAGTGCTGCAATCAAGGCTTAAGAAATGAATTATGGATAGTAAGTTATGAATTTGAGGATTAAGTTATGATCATCTGAGCTAAATGGTGACTTCTTATTAGAGGATCTTATTGGAAGTCTTGATGCATTACATGGAGGCGTTTAGTATATATAGATTGATCTTGGAAGTCATGAGTTTGAGTGGTCATATGAGACATGAAATTATTTGCGGTTTATATCTCGGAATAATAGGTTTAATCGATGATGGTCAACTTTTAATTTTAGGTGATGATCTTAGTTTGAAAAGGTTTGGTGGAATTAGTGGATATGATCAATTGTGGTTATAGTCTTTTCAAGGTGAAAAAGTGAAGGTTCAAGTTGTGGATTTGATGAATGATTAGTCTAAGTGATGATCTTTTAGGGTGAGACATGAGATATACTTGATGGAAACTAGACAAGTTTTATTTTGGTGGATTGTCGATCTTTGAATTGAATAAGTCTTGGTGGACTATCGATATTTGAACCGAATGAATGGTATTATATCTTAGGCTTGAATCTATGTTGTAGTGAAAGCATAATGAATGTCTTTGTTGGACTGAAGCAAATGAGTTGTTAATGGTGTCGATTTTGATGGTTCTAGGTTTGAATTGATGGTGACAAAGGTATAGGAATAATTTGGCTAAATGGTGTGTTAGATTGAAACCGTTAGGTATACCATAATGGAAATGGGATCATGTGATGATGGATTTCGTGCGAGGATTGCCAAGGATATTAAGTGGTCACGACTCTATCTAGGTGATTCTAGATCGCTTGACTAAGTCTACCCATTTCCTAGCAGTTCGTGAAGATTATCTGATGGATAAATTTGTTGATTTATGTGTAAGCCAAGTGGTACGCTTACATGGTGTTCTTGTGACAATCACGTCAAATTATGACTCTAGGTTTACTTCAAATTTTTGGAGAAGTCTCCAAGATGCTTTAGGGACGAAGCTTCAATTTAGTATTGTTTTTCATCCTCAAACAGATGGACAAATGAAAAGAGTGATCCAAGCATTAGAGGACATGTTAAGAGCTTGCATCCTTGACTTTAAAGGAAGTTGGGATGAAAAGTTATACCTGGTATAATTTGTGTATAACAATAGCTTTTAGAAGAGTATAGGTCTGGCTGAGGAAGTATCAGCCAGACCCTGGTCACATACTCGATCGTGAAGCCATCAAAGTGGATGAGGAAGTAAGGTACACTGAGGAGCTTGTGCAAGTACTGGATCGAAAGGAACAAATTCTCAGGACTAAGAAGATTCCTTTGATTAAGGTGTTATGGCAACATCATGATGAGGAGGAAGCCACATGGGAGAGTGGAAACGAGATGAGGGAAAGGTACCCTCACTTGTTTGAAGAGACATAAGTGATGTCTAATTTTGAGGACGAAATTCTCTAAGGAGGGGAGAATTGTGGCATCCAAAATCTTAGACAACCCTCGGATAGGTGATAGTCACCAAACCGTGGCTTTGCTTTTTATTTTATAAGCATTGATTTGTATTTGTTCATTTGGAATAATATTTCAATTTTATCCTTTGAACCAAAAGGATGGGATTTGATCTTGCATAAGAATTATATGCGCTAAAAATTAAAGAATTAGAACTTGAGGATATTGAGCGGGCCGTAAGAATTTGGAGTATATATATGTGTGTATATACTTGTATATAAAGCAATCTGAATTTTAAATTTGATAGAGATAAAATACTATATATATAAGGGATTTAGGGACTTATTTCATGGACTCTTGGGCCCAAGAATTCGGGCCCAAACAGGCCCAAGAAACACCCCAAGGGTGTCGCACGAACCAAGAAGGGGAGGGGGGAGTGCATGTCTTCCAACACTTGCCTTCAATGGTTCCACTTGTTCTCTTCTTTTTGCCACTTGTTCTCCTCATGAGAACACTTGTCTCTTACATGCAAAATAGGAGCATACAAGGGTTTTATTCAACCCAAAAGGAAAAGGGGAAGTGGGCGGATAGAGAGAAAGGGAAGTGAGCCGAGGGAGAGAGAGAGGGAAATCGAGAGAGAAAGAGAGCGAGCGTGCGAGAGAAGAAGAGGAAGAAGGAAGAGATCGTTCGCCGCCGTTCCTTCGCCGCTTTGCCCGCCGTTTGTCGCTGTTTTGTGCTTGAATCTAAGGCAAGTGAAGTCCTAAAACCTACTCTTTGCATTTCTGTGTGTATGTGTAGTAGATGGTAAGTCTTAGTTGTGGTAGATGGGATGAGATTTCGGAGCTTTGAAGAGAGATTCGTTGGTCATGCATGCTGATTTCGGAAAGACCAGTCCGACCGTCCGCGATTTTGTGTGTTTCATGTGACCTTTTAGTCGGAATATTGCTTCGATTTCTTCATGAAAGTTGTATAGAACACCTTGAGGAACAACATAATAAAATTTCAGGAAAAACGAACAAGAAATGGTCAGTAAAATGATTTTCTTTGGAGAGACTAGATCTGGAAGTTCGTTGTGCTGACCTTCAGTGGTTTCGTGGTCTGTAAAGTAACCTTCTTGTTAAAATCTCACTTTTATCTCTTAATAAAAGTTGTAGTATACTTCTTGAGGTAGAACATATCAAAAATTTAGTGGAAAGGAACAAAAATAGCTCGGTGAAATCGTTGTCTTTTGAAGAAACTGGATCTGGGAAAAACGCTGCTTCGACCTAGTATGATTTCGGGATTTTTATAAAATCATACAGTTAAAATTTGATCATGTGTCCTTAATAAAATGTGTAGGTAATATTCTGAGGAACAATATACTGAAATTTCAGAGTAAATGGACCAGTAATGAGCAAGGAAACGATTTTTTTCTTCAACACGGATAGATCTGGAAAACGATACCGAGAATAGGAAAAGTAACTCGACTTTATCTTTTAATACAGAACGAATTGGACTACGATTTCTTCATGAAACTTGGATCTCTAGGACTTAAATACAGCGTGTCCGAAGTTCAGAATTTTCTGAGTTTATTTAAGGGTTTAATCAAAAAAAATTTCAAAACTGTGCATGGATGATGTTAAAACCCTTTTTCGGTGATGCATGGACCTGTACGTATTCTGTGATGCCTTGTTTGATATGGTGTTATTTATGAAATGTGTTTTCTTAGATTTTATCTACAATGTGTTAAATTTTCAGAATCAATTTCCATCGTTTACTAATTTTCCAGAATTTTTCATAAACATCACGCATTCTGTTTAAGTTGAAAAACTGTTCTATTTACAGGTTATTGATTCGCTAGATAAATTGTGATATCTTGGATTATCATTCGTGTAATGATGTGGTGAAATTCATGCATATCATATGACATCAAAAGATTTATGGATTTTCATGAATTCAATGAAGTTTCTCAAAACCATTGCATCAAATAATATTTTTCGCAATGCATATTATGTGATTTTAAAAAGGGCCGATTCCAATCATTGGCATTATTGCATCAAATGCCATGTTGAAATTGAGATACATGTATAAATGTAAATTGGGATAGTAACAAGACCGTCGGAGGTGTGAGCCGACGATGCCCCGGGAGTGTCGGGATGCTCGGTGGTATACGGTATGTAATTCTAGGGGAGGCCCGGTGGTATGTCGGTACGTAATTTCGGAGGGTAGGGGTAAGCATTTTCATGGCGAGCCCCGGAGATTTCCCCGGGAGTGTCGGGATGCCCGGTGTTATACCTTGGCCTCAGTTCCTCCTGCAGGTTGGCACAGTTCATATCACAATCATGTGTATATAGCAAATTCACACACCAATTGGAATGTCTCAAATCACATCTCCACCAATCACCACGCATCAATCAATTATGCATTTTAAGTGATTATAGACCCCCGAGCACAACCTAATCGTCATACGGTGGATCTAATTGACATACAACGGAATTATCTATCACATAACTGATCTATCCATCACATAGCGGACCTATGTGTCACATAGTGGATTTCACTGACATACAACGGATCTATCCATCACATAGCTAACCGTCGTCTCACCCTAGTGAGCACGACAACATTTACCTCAAGACGGCTTTCCATCTAAAAGTATCATTCACCCGACACATAGCAAATGACGAATTCTCTTAATCATCACACGATTATCAAGCCTAAGTTCTAGGCATGTCACAAACCAACCATACATCATCAATTATGCATAAACCAGCAAGCATTGCACCAATAACACCACAACCATGGCATAACCATTTGCGCCTCATCACGCATAATCCTCTAGGCATAACACAAAGTAACCACATCACCAAATGTGCAATTTCTAGCAAGCAAAGCATCAAGAACCATCACAAAATCATAACCGGCCCTAACCGGCAGAATAGGCCCACTCGCGTGTTTCCAAGTTTAAATCCAGAAACCAAATCAAATGAGTTCAGAAAATTTCCAAATTTGAATATGATGTAATAGACACATAAATGAATATTTTTCATGCGGATACCTTAATCCATTTCCTTCTAGATTCGGCGCAGTAAATTGCTCAATCATACACTAAAAACTGGGTCTGTTTCTTGAAAGTCTATTTTCTGAAATCAATTTAGTTCGAGGTCCAAAATATATTCATTCAATCTGAAATTTGACTATATTAGACAATAAGATATGAAAAACGACTATTGTGAAGAAACCATTTTGAAATTCAAACCCTAAGAGTTGATAAAAACCCCTAGAATCCTGAAAGGTCACCAATTCCAACAAAAACTGAGGTTCTATTTGAAAATGACGGAGCTGATATCTCCTTCTTTTAAGTCCCTAAAAATCTTGAGAAAAATATATGTTGTAGCTGAAGATGTATAAAAAATTTCTCAATTAGACATCAACCTTAAATTTATAACCCATTTTGATCTACAAAAATGGAAAATCGTGAGGGTCCAGAGATCTTAATTGCAGGAATTCCACTGGATTCGACTAATCCATCATCAACGTTCCTAATCTCACTAATTAGCTTAACACTAATCCATTATAAGACTAATATAACCATTCTAGATTATTAATAATCCATACTTAAGCTAATTTAAACAACGCTTAAGCATAATTAACCTACTAAGTAAGGTTTAGTGAGCAAACTCACTGGATTTGCACGCCGATGAGTTCACCACGACAAGGACACAAAGGCGAGCAATAAACTAGCCCACGGCAACACCAAGCAAGGTCGGGAAGGGCTAGAAAATGGGCCATGAAGACCTCACGGCTTGTTGGAACTTCAACTTCTATTCTTGGGCTGCAGAGGCTGAATCGGTGGTTGAAACAGCGAAGGAAGGGGCTGATCGGAGCTCCGACGAGCGGGTGGTCGACAACCGGTGGCTTCTAGGGGTCAAGAAGGACTTGCTGGTGGTTGGTATAGGTGGAGGTAGGGTTGAAATCGGGAGAAAAAAGCCAAAATTTGTGAAACAGGTGAAATAGTGCAGGCAGGTGGCTTCCAGACGGTCCAATGACCGGTTTCTTCTCGCCGGCATGCAGGACGGCCGGCCGGCCGCTCTGTTCAGCGTGAGGTCAGGCTCCTTTGAACGGTTTGGATGCGCTAAGCACAATGGTGGGTGGCATGAAGGCTAATTCATCCGGGAAGACCACTTTTGACTCAGATCTTTGGCGAAAGATCAGCTGGAGTAGAAACTAGAATGGGGAGAAAACAGAGGGGGAAAGGGCTACGAATTGGTTGGGGCTGAAGAAGGGAGAGAGAGGGATGTGAGGGTTGGTATCTCTGGTTTCTCTAAGGTCTCCAAGGCCTCAATAATGGAGAAAGCAAGCTGGTTGAGGGAGAAGAAGCAGTTGGCTAAAGAGGACCCGCCATTTGGCCATAAAAGTCTTCAATCTCATCCCCACTCATTCATCACATGCCCCCACCAAGTCAGCCCTTATCCTTAGCCACTTCCCTCTCCTCAATCTTCCTTAGGAAGCTTCCCAACATGGTTGAAATGTTGCACCCCCCAAGGCTATGAATTTTGTACATTTCTTCTTCAATTCCATTCAATTCTTACTCAAATCAATCCAATTGAAGTCCAAAAAAATCGGCCAAGGAGCCCACACTTAATCCACATTATTCCTTGCCCATAGATCCCACTTGATGACCAAAGACGCGACTAAAAATAGTCCCTTGAAGTTCTCGGTCCAAAACGGCATAACTTTGATTTTTCGCTAAAAATCTCGGTTTGTAGAAAAATTTTCAGAAGATGAGTCAATGTTTCTAAAATGATTTGTGACATGACAGAACTTCCAATTTCTGGAAATCGGATTCAAATTCGATGTTAATTTCTATCTAGCGCGATTTTAACGTGACCTAGGCTACGAGTAGCTTTTAGAAATTTTTAATGCAATAGACCCATGGTCGATTTTCTTTGAGCCACAATGTACCACTTCGACACTTTGGCAACTCTCGATGGTCATGAAAATCTCAAGGTTTTAATTATGGGCACAGGGTACCCAAAACGACAGAAAATCGATCTAGTGCCGATGGACAAGAATTTTACAATCAGGTGGAATCACCCACACTTTAATCACACATCTTAGTCGAATCGACTTATCCTTAATCTTTGATCTATTTTTACAATGCCATAATGACCCTTGTAGACTAGCACGGTCAAGCAGTCAATTTCTAGTTAAATTCTCAAGTCTATTGCATTAAAATTTCTTAATAACTTCTCCAGATAGTCTAGTTATCTAATGAGTGATCGGCTCTGAGAATAGCACTATAGGTATGTTGATGAAAGGCCCGATTTATTCAATTGAAAATAACACTGAAAATCTAGGATGTCACACCAAGTGAACTAAGGAGAAGTCAAAGAGTGAAGAAAATAAAAGATTTCGGTTCTGATTTAATAACTCTCTTGGTAGAAGGAGATAGAGAAAAAGTTGTGAATAAATTACCGATGTTATTTTACTTGGATGAAGATCCAAGAACATTCAGTGAGGCAATGGCATCTAGAGATGCATCATTTTGGAAAGAAGCAATTAATGATGAAATGGTTTCGATTATTGCTAACAATATATGGACATTAGTTGACTTCCCCCCGCCCGATCAAATCCAAGCGAATACAAATGGGTATTTAGAAGAAAGTATAACCCTAATGGTATGCTACAAACCTTTAAAGCAAGGTTATTAGCAAAGGGTTATAAGCAGAAAAAAGGAACTGACTACTTTGATACATATTCACCCGGTAGCTTGAATTACATTAATTGGAGTTTTATTAAATCTAGCATCAATTTATGAATTGCATGTGCATCAAATGGATGTTAAAATAGTTTTTCTAAATGGTAAGTTAGAAGATGAGGTGTATATGGAACAACCTAAAGGTTTTGTTTTACTTGGAAATGAGAATAAGGTTTATAAGTTAAACAAATCATTATATGGTTTAAAGCAAGCACCGAAACAATGGCATGAGGAATTTGATTTGGTGGTTCTATCATATGGATTTAAGCATAACAATACTGATAAATGTAATTACTCAAACTTTACCAAAGAGTATGGAGTTATAATATGCTTATACGTAGATGATATGCTGATTGTTGGCACAAATATGCATGGAATAGATGAAACTAAAAAGTAACTATCTTGTCACTTTAAAATGAAAGATTTGGGAGAAGTGGATATAATTTTAGGTATCAAAGTAATCAAACATAGTGGGGGTTATGCTTTAAGTCAATGCTACTATGTTGAGAAAATCATTCAAAAGTACCAGTATTTGGGAATTAAAGAGTCAAATGTACTGTATCATGTATCAATTAATTGATGGAAAATACTAGGCAACCTTTAGCACAATTAGAATATGCTAGTGCAATTGGAAGTCTAATGTATGCTATGCATTGCACCAGACTGGATATAGCTTTCATAGTGTGTATATTGTCCAAATTTACTAGTAATCCTAGTATTGTGCATTGAAAGGGTATAAGTAGAATTCTTGGTTATTTAAAGAAAACAATGCATTTTGGTCTATTTTATGAAAGACAACCAACGATACTGGAAGGACATTCATATGCTAGTTGGATAACTAGTACAATTATAACAACTCAACATCTAGATGGGTTTTTCAAACTTACAAATGGTGCGGCCTCTTGGCATCAAAGAAGCAAACATGTATAGTCCATTCAACAATATAATCTAAATTTATATCACTGTTGGCGGCTGGTGAATAGGATGAGTGTAATAAAACACTCTTAATGGAGTTCGAGGTTTTAGCAAAGTAATGCTAAGGTAACAAATTTAGGAACTTCACCTATATGAATATAAGAAGTGGTGTCACTTCAAACAAAAGTTGGATGAACTTTTGTAAATGTTCATGAATGCAAGAGGAGCACAACGCCATAAAAGTGCTTAGGCATAGACTAATTGAATCATATGTGTGATAATTTGATTAAGAAATGAATCATGGTTCAAAGTTTTATCTACTACTGATTTTGTTAATGGAATTACTTACACTAATTGAAGGTTCAAATCTTAATAGATACCTTCATGTATGTATGAATCTATGTAAATAAGTGCAGCTAACAAACTAAGTGGGAATTATTGAAATAATTTGTTATCATGAAAGAAATGTCTCTTGGTTAAGAGAATACATTACTCTTGGTTAAAACAAGACGTGACTCTTGATCAAAGAAAATGTGACTCTTGTTTATGAAAAAAAGTGACTCTTCATCCTAAAAATGAGGTTATTGGTAGTTATAAAGGAAGTGACTCTGGACATGAAAAGTAGTAATGGTTACGGATAAGGTACCTATTTCAAAAAGATATGTTGATTGGTTGTCTATGAATAGACATCACTTCACACATTATTTATAGTAACCATGATTGTTGAAAAATACTTCTTCTTCTTAACTCTCTTTTTTTTCTCTTTTCATACACACAATGTTAACACATTCAAGAAGAAATTCCAAGAGAGATTCGAGTAATTGCTAAACTCGTTTCTTTGCGGCTTTGGTGTATATCCTGAAGGTATATTTATTCTAAACCCAGCAGTAACAATAGTGGGGGCAAATACTACCTTAAGGACAATAATCGTTATTACGCATCAAAGCATCGAGGATCTACTACTACTTTTCCATCTTTTTCAACAATCAAATTTCCCAACAGAATTGAAGAATGGGGGTATGTGAATGTGACGGACAACATGAAGCAGAGTGCACTGCATTGGGCCACCATCCGTGGATCCTTTGCTGTTGCGGATGTGCTTTTGCAAAATGGAGCTTGGGTAGAAGCAACTGATATAAATGGGTATCGGGTACTTGTTCATTCTCACGTTTTTCTTTTGAGATAATTGTTATTCTTATTTGTTTACTTAACGTAGTTCGAGGAATTATAGCACTGGCGTGAAGTAAAGAACGAATTTGATACTAGCATTGGCGTGCTAGGTTTTGTCGTGAGTTAAAAAGGGATTTTGAGCGTTTTATGTGGACTTTTATGCTGCACTGAGCAACAGTAATGTGTGATGCAACCATGCACTAGCTGTAGTGGTCATTGACATTTCCATGTTATGAAACTATTTCTGCCAAAGATCATGGAATTTCATCTGCTGAAGTCGTGATTTATTCTGTTTGACTATATTTCTCCATTTGGTTCAGTGAGAAGGGTTATTCCTTTCGTTAATTCCTCTAGCGTCAATCTTTTATTTTCTTTTTAATGACAATTCTTCATTTGGAAGCCTCTCCGATGCAAAGCAGTTCATGTTGCTGCCCAACATGGCCAGACGACCTTCTTAAATTACATTGTTGCAAGGTATCATGCTGATTATGATGCTTCAGATAATGATGGAAGAAATCCTCTTCATCTGTATGTTAAAATTGCTGTGGATCTTAAGACACGTGAATGTCATGACACTGCTATCTAGAAAATATGTGGACAAATTTGGACGCACTCATTTCTTTGGCCTTAAAACTCCATTTTATCGATGATTGGCTTATCCGATATGGTAAAACTTCCTTTGGTGGAAAGGAACATTGCTATTTCTATAGAGTTTCATGACATCGAAGGAGTGAACTATTTGCTTACTGTGCATGTATGGTTGATGTAGTTGAGCATTGTCAAAGGTGATGTCTTAGGTAAATCCATAAATATATAATATAGTAGTTCCTCTCTAATCGATCTGTAAATCTCTTTGACCTGTGAAGTTCTTAAACCTGGTTGTTTGGCCTATTATGATTTGAATGGTTAGGACGGTTGAAGTTTTCTTTTGATAATAATATGTCTCTGGATTCATCTTTATTGTTTTTCTTTTCTTTTATGTATGGTTCACATCCCGAGGTTCTAGAAATCACGGTGGAAGATTGAAAAAGCAGTTTGAGGTGGAGATGATTTGACGAGATGCTCTTACATATATAAAAAATTAGATAGTTTGGTAGATGCTTTGGTGCCCGACCTAATTTAATTGTAAGTTGCTTTAGCATAGTAGACCTTTGCCTGATTTTGAAATTATTGCATTGAATTCAGGGTCTAAACATGTTTGAGAAGATATTTATGCATATATGGAAGAAGCGTGAATAATTCATCATTAGTTGTTCAACTGAAACTGTTTCATGGAGTTTGGAAGCTGAACTATCTCTAAACAGTACCACTTTCTTGTCTGAATGAGCGATCTACCATGGCTAGAGATGGTATAAGTTCAAGTTCCTTGTTGTAATGAGGGATGATTGGGAAGATTTGCATTAAAATGACTTCAGAGACAATTTCCATTTCCTTTCTTATTATTTTATCCTTGAGCTTTCTTTTCTAATCATTTGTGATAGTAATAAGTTTTTATGCCCTGCTTGATGTTTTGTTATATCTCTATCCATGATAGAATTCGAGAATGCAACATCTTCTGATTTAACCATCCTGTAATTAACTGGAAGTTTCCTTGTGATGATAAGAGATAGACTCTATGAGATTGACCTTGTATGATACTTTTTTTAATGCTAGATGAAGTGAATCAGCAAAGTACTCCTGGGAACCTAATCATCTATCATTTTCGATTGGTGACCCTAAAAGTATAATGTAAGAATAGTAGTCCATTTATACATTAGTTTTAAATATTCTTGGGTTAGGATCAACTTCTAGGTTATATGTGGATGAGGTGTGTTAGAGAAAACTTCCTGATTTTTTTTGAAGTTGACAAAACGTTTCCATCAGTCTAGTCTAAAGACTTGAAGACTCTATTGACAAAGTCTGAAGACCTCCAGACTCAAGATTCAAAGTCTGCCCTCATTGACAGTTTCCAGACCGACGAAGAAAATTTTTATTCGATTAAATTAAGACAAGCATATCTTTAAGGATTTGGTTCGTATGGTTAAGGAAGATCTCATGGCTGGAGATAGCATTTCAAGATCTGTTATTCATATTGATTAATTCGGAAAACTTAGATTCAATTGATCCACGAATCACACTTTGAAGGTTCTACTTATGGAAACCTAGATCCTGATTGTATGGGCGAGCAGGATTGGTGGGTTATCATCATTTTCCTTGAATAGCTCGAAATCTCTCTAATTGATTCTGTCCAACAGGTTGATTGGAAGAACTCCTTTGGAATGTGCCAACGGTAATGAAGGCATGAAGGAGTATATAAGGGAGACGTTCAAGTTGTTCAAGTGTGTCCGATAGAAAATTTTCAAAATCTGAATCTCCTTGTTCTTTTGCGATCTTATTTGTTGAACTATACTTGTACTCAAAAGAGAGACTGAATATCTGTGAGACATTGAGGAAGTGTAGTAGAGTCTCTACACTGTGGAATCAAGGACATGAGACTGTAAATTCTCTTTTGATTCTTAGTGAAATCCAACCAGTGGGCTGTCCATGCGAGAGAGTGGACGTAGGCTTGGTCTAAGCCGAACCACTATAAACTTAGAGTCTTGATTCTCTATCCCTAATCTCTTTACTTTAAATCGCAGCTTCACACGTCTATTATTGTCTTCGCTCTTTTAGTCTATTAATTGTTGAAGACTAATCTATCTTGTTACGTTTTGCAAAAACTTCTTTGATCACCTATTCACCCCCTCCAGGTGCTCGTACTATTCCCATCAATTGGTATCATAGCTTGTGTACTCATTTATTTGAAGTGTTTTTACTTCCGAGTTAAAGATCTATGGCTAGTATGTTGGCTCCAGGGTTGGTTGAAGGTCAAAACAACACTAGACCTCCTTACTTTGATGGAAAGGATTACAGCATATGGAAAAACAAGATGAAAGCATTCCTAAGATCGAAAGATCCATTGGAATAGGAAGTGTAAGAAAAAAGAATCATTCCTACAGCTGCATCAGGATCAGAGAGAGGAAAAGAAGTTGCAATTCCTATCGAGATGACTTAGGAAGAAATAACCAAGAGACAAGCTCTTGATGCTAAAGCAATTTACTCTTTATATTGTGCATTTTCTCCTACTGAGTATAATAGAATATCTTCTTGTGAAACAGCAAAAGAAGTCTGGGATAGGCTGCACATTACCTATGAAGGAACTGATCGAGTGAAAGAAACAAGGATCAATATCCTTCTAGGACAATATGAAGTCTTCAAAAAGAGACCAAGAGAATCAATCACTGATATGTTTAGCCGTTTTACTGAAATTGTGAATGGTCTAGAATATCAGGGACATCCAATCTAGGACAAATGAAGGTCAACAAACTGTTGCGTGGACTCTCTAAGGACTAGAATTATATAAAGACTTCGATAAGGGAAACACAAAGGATTGCACCACATTTTGTAGACGAATTGATTGGAACACTTCAGTCTTACGAAATGGAGCACACCAATGATGAAGAAGATCCCAAAGGTAAGAAGTCTATTGCTTTAAAGTCTAACGATGATTATGATGTTACAGACTCCAAAGAAAATTTAGGCGATGAAGAGCTAGCACTTCTGATAAAGAGGTTCAGAAAACTGAACAAAAGGGGAAGAAGATTCAATTGGAAGAAACAAAGTACTCAAAGATTTCAGAACAAATCAACTAAGGATGATGAATCTAATAAAGACGTGACTTGCTTTGAATGCAAGAAAAAGGGACACATTAGACCCAACTGTCCTTTATTGAAGAAAAAGAAAGGAAAGACTAAGAAATATATAAAGGCTCTCAAAGCAGAAATATGGAGTGATACTGAATGTGAAAAAAGTGATGATGATTATGCCAACATTTGCTTAATGGCAAAATCGGAATCAGACTCAGACCTTGAGATAGATACAGACTCAGACTCAGACAGTGAAATTGAGGTAAGTAATTTAAAAATTCCTACTAAAGTTTTGAAATATATTCATGAACTCTGTCTTAGCCTCAAAACTTCTCTTAAGAGAATCTCTGAGTTAAAAAATGAGAATTCTACATTGAAGTAATAGGAAAAATCTTGGAAAGAAAAGTTTTAAAAAATTGATAAAAATTTTGTTATTTTAAGAAAAAATGCAGACTCTCTTTCAAGAGAAAACACCTGTTTAAAAAATGACATCTCAAACATCTCAAAAAGGTTTTCAATTGGATCTGAGAAGTTGGATAGGATTCTTTCGATACAAAGACCTTATTTTAACAAATTAGGTCTTGGTATGACTCCTGAAACCATTCCTCTAATTGATTTTCCAAAGGTAAAGGAAAGAATCAAATAAAGATCTACAAAAGCTTTTTATAGAAATCATTTTCAAAAAGTCTTTGTAAAACCTGTTGGCCGAAATGTTCTCAAATGCTCAAAGTGTCAAAGCTCATAACACTTTGAAAAGGAATGCCCTATGGTTTGGAGACCTGTTAAGAAAAGATTGGGCAAAGACTGTTTATTGCAGTAACTCCACTGGACCCAAGAAAATATGGGTACCAAAAAAAGCTTGAATTTCTTTTTAATTGCAAGTCACTATCAAAAGGAAGATCAAATGGTATTTAGATAGTGGCTGCTCAAGACACATGACAAGAGATTCAACTTGTTTTATAAAACTTGTTCAAATAGATGGAGGAAAAGTCTCTTTTGGTGGAAATAACAAAGGAAGGATTATTGGAGACGGAACAGTAAAAATTGGAAGTCTAACAATCAACAATGTCTCTTTGGTGGAAGGATTGAACTACAATCTACTCAACATAAGTCAATTGTGTGATACTGGATTCAAAATCAACTTCTAGGAAGGAACATGTTCAGGAATTAGTAAAGATTTCTCTCAATCTTTTACTGGGCGTAGACATGGGAATATTTATCTTCCGAATATAAATCAAGAAAGATCACAATGCTTAATATCAATACAAGATGAAGCGAATCTATGGCACCGAAAGCTTGGCCATATCAACATGAAGCAAATTGCCAAAATCTCTTCCAAGAAGCTTGTTCGAGGACTACCCAACCTTAAATACCAAAAGTCTGACTTATGCACACCATGTGTGTTGGGAAAACAGGTTAGAAATTCTTTTAAACCAATAAATCAAGTTTCCACTAATCGTGTACTGCAGCTTCTGCATATGGATCTTTTTGGACCAACTAGAATTCAAAGCATTGGTGGAAAAAGATTCTGCCTAGTAATAGTGGATGATTTTTCACGATTTACTTGGGTCTACAGACCATGTTGGTAAGTTTGAAGAAAAATCATACGAAGGAATCTTTCTTGGATACTCAACTTCAAGCAAAGCTTATAGAGTATTCAACAAGAAGACTCAGACTGTGGAAGAATTGATGAACGTCAAATTTCAAGGCTCTCCGCAAATCCAACCGATTCAGACTCAAACTAAAGAATCTGAACTTGCTCCAAACTCTACAAGGTCTACCTCCCTTGAAACAGTTCAGACTCCAGTAGAAAAACAACGAACGGATGATGAAGGATCAACTCAAGAAAAACATCAACAACTTGTCAGATTGTCCAGTAACTGGAAGCATAAGTCTAGTTATCCCGAAGAACTCATTATTGGTGATATTAATGAGGGGATTCGTACCAGATCCAAAATGCGAGAAGAGCCTAGTGATGTGGCACTTATTTCTGAAATAGAACCTAGAAATATAGAAGAAGCCTTAACTGACGAAAGCTGGATTGAAGCAATGCAAGAAGAACTTAGGCAATTCAACATTAACGATGTTTGAGAATTAACTCCTAAACCAAAAGGTAAGTCTATTATTGGAACTCAATGAGTTTTCAGGAACAAAAAGGACGAAAAAGGAAAAGTGGTAAGGAACAAAGCAAGACTCATGGCCAAAGGATATACGCAAGAAGAAGGGATAGACTATGATGAGACTTACGCTTCTGTAACAAGGTTAAAAGCAATTAGATTATTACTTAATTTTGCTTGCTATAAGAATTTCAGGTTATTCCAAATGGACATCAAAAGTGCATTCCTAAATGGATTTATTAAAAAAGAAGTCTATGTGGAACAACCTCCTGGATTTGAAGATCCAAAAAAGAAACCAGACTATGTGTTCAGACTAAAAAAGGTTCTATATGGATTAAAACAAGCACCTCGAGCTTGGTACGAAAGGTTAAGTAAGTTCTTAATTCAAAATGGTTTCATTAAAGGAAAAGTAGACACTACCATGTTTATCAAAAGGGAAGGTAAAAGCTTTTTACTCGTTCAATTCTATGTTGATGACATTATATTTGGATCATCTAATGAGAATCTATGCAAGAAATTTTCTAAGTCTATGTAGGATGAATTCGATATGAGCATTATGGGTGAACTATCCTTCTTTCTGGGTCTACAAGTGAAACAACCGAGAGAAGGAATTTTCATTCATCATGAGAAATATGCAAAAGAACATGTTAAAAAGTTCAGACTAGAGAATTGCAAAAAGACTAACATACCAATGTCAAGTTCTTCGAAGCTAGACAAAGATGAAGGAGGAAAGAAAGTCGACCAAAAACTATACATGAGTATCATTGGTTCACTTATTTATCTTACTGCGTCTAGACCTGACATTTTGTTTAGTGTTTGTATTTGAGCTAGATTTCAATCAGATCCCAAAGAATCACATCTAAGCGCTGCAAAACGCATCATCAAATATGTTGCAACAACTGCTGAGCTTGGTCTATGGTATCCCAAGGAATGAGACTTTATTCTCCTTGAATATTCAAATGCAAATCTTGCAGGTTGCAGAGTTGATAGAAATAGCACATCCGGCACTTGTCAATTGCTTGGTAACAGGGCAGTATCTTGGTTTTCAAGGAAGCAAAGTACTGTAGCTCTTTCAACAGCAGAAGTTGAGTATGTAGCTCTTGGAAGCTGCTGTTCTCAAATATTATGGATAAAGCAACAACTACGAGACTTTGGAATCGAAGACTCATGCACCGAGATCAAATGCGACAACACCAGTGCAATTAATCTCACAAAGAATCCAATTCTTCATTCGAGAGCAAAGCACATAGAGATTCGACATCATTTTATTAGAGATCATGTTCAAAATGGAGAAGTCTGATACAATTTATTGACTCAAAGAATCAACCAGCAGACATAATCACAAAGCCGCTTGAGAAAAGCTCATTTAAGTCTATTCGTTCAAGACTTAATATCTTGTCTCTTAAAGATTGATGAAACTCAGATTCAAGGATAAAATCTGAAAATGCTCAAACTCAAAAAATTAGACTCAGAAGACCAAAAGTTACAACTATAAGTTATTTCGAGTTACAATGCTTTTAGTCTATAAATAAAAATCACGAAAAGGTAAGACTGTCTATTAATCACTAATTAATATCGAAAAGGCAATTATTATTTTGAAAAATATAGTTATCTATTTTCAAAAAGGCAGTTATTTTTTTAAAAGGCATTTTTGAAAAATTTGAATAGTTCTTCTTCTCCATTTTACCCACAAACCCTTCAAACATTCACTTTCTTACTTTCTCTCTTTATTTTAATCTTCAAAATTTTCATCTTTCTCGCGAATCGAGTTCGAAAATCCTCTCAAAGACTGTGACAATGTCGTTTCAAAGAAAGTCATCAAGGATTGCAAGCAGGGGACCACAGTTTATGCGTGAGGGTCCTACGCACTTCGATCGGACTAAGGAAGAAGACTCTCCAAGGTAGCAAGAAAGTCAACAACAACATTCTCAACCGCACCATTCTTCTCCAGCTAGGCCACATGTGCATCATCAATAGCAAGCAAAGGAAGAAATCATCGAGGATGTTGAACTTGTAAGGTCTCTTAAGCCTGCATTTACTTACAAGCTTTACTTCGCTTTGAAGGAAGGAGGTTCTGCAATGACTCTTATCGATGAATTTCTATAAGAAAAGGGGTATCGGAATGAGACCAATTTCTTAAAAGTCATGGAATGTTCAGGAATTGTTCCTGTTGGTACAGTGGAAAGGGCTTTTGCAAATTTTCCTAGCGATCCTCTTTTTGGAGGAGTAAATCAACCTAAGGGAAAAGATGACAATGCAAAGATGACAATGAAAAGATGTTCATGCATTTTAAGCCTAGGATGGGTGTTGCTGCGAAAATTCGAGGAAAAAGGGTAGAATTGTTTCGTTCTACGGAACACAAACAAGTTTATTCCAAGTTGTTGAAGCGAGGGGTGATGAACCCAAGAAGTGTGGAATTTGATTTTCTCGACTCTTTAAACATCAACTTGAGAGAGAAGTTTGAGAAACTTCAACTTGAACATTTCTATACTGAGATAGATGCTGCTCATTTTGAACTTACTGCATATTTCTATTATAATCTAAGCTTTTTGGATGCGAATAGATTTTCTTTCAATGTTAGAGATCAGGAGTATGTGGTAGACATGGACACTCTTGCTGATGTGATTGGAGTGGAGAGAGGGACTTTCCAATCCATAAGTGTGTCTTTTGGTCATGCGACTATGGAGCTTGCTCGAGATAGAATTGTAGATGGACGACTCTCTTATCTGAGGATGAGTGCAGCTAACATATTGCTCCATAAGATTGTAATCAACTATCTCAGGCCCAAATCCACATCAAAGACATACGTCTCAAACTCTGAAGCAAAGCTGATGTACGCCATCAAAGTCGGTTACAAGTTTTCTCTGCTTCACACTATCATGTTTCACATGTATAGGTCAATGGCAAACGACAAGGGAAAACTTCCTTACTCTGCTCTCATCACTTGATTATTCAAACATTTTAACATTCAGCCTCCCAAAATTCTGTGTGTTCGAACCATTGATCAAATGGTGATAGGGTTGAAGATGGTTACAAAGATGGGTCTGAAGGATCTAAGCAAGGCGTTAGAGCGATTTAAGGAGAAGACCCTTGTCAAGTCTCGACATGACTCTACAGTTGTGAAGAGAAAAGGCAAGGAACCCAAGACCATTCCATCAAAAAGAAAGAGAGCAATCATCCTACATGATGAAGACGATGAGGAAGACATTACATTCTCCACCATTGCCTCATAGAATGTACAGCGTCTTGTTCCAGAGTCGGGAGAACAAGAACACCAAGACAGAGATAAGAGACAGTGAAAAGGAATGAGGAGAAGGAATCGATAAGGAAAGAGGAAGAAGATGAAAGAGAAGAAGCACATGAGCAAGGAGGAGAACAAACTGCATGAGAAAGTTGTGGTGATTCTCTAGCAGAAAAAGAAGCTCAAGAGCATCATGACACTGAGGAAGAGCCTGAGCAAGAAGAATACTTTTCTCCACCTGAAGGCACTAAAACAGGGGGAGCTGTTGTCAAAGAAGGTATTCCTCTACTCATTTTTACCAGTGATAATGTTAGTTGTTCTCTTGCCGATCTAGAGGATGTGTATGCCTCACAATTTCCTGAAGAAGATCATGAGGCTTCATCTCCAAGTATGGATGCTTGTGCTAAAGTACCTTCATCTGGCTTTACTCCACAATCTGACCATGCTGAAGCAAGCACACAAACTAACAATTCAGCAAACTTTCAAAGGTTGCTTGAAATTGTTATGGTGCTCAAAGGCCAGGTTTATGCATTGGGATGTGAATTCCAGACTCTGCAAAATGCTCATCATGCCATTTCCGTTACTTTACAAGATCAAGTTCGAGCCCTTAATCTTCATATTCAGGCAACTGCAAAGGGTACGGATCTAGCGCAATTGCAGGAGGATTTGAAGAAGCTGGAGGAGACTGTCAAGTCTATGGGAGATTTTCAGCTCATTCGCATTCCCAAAGCATCTTAATTTTATCTTCTCTACCTTTTGCTATTGACAAAAAAGGGGAGAAGTTGCAGATGTGACTTTAATTTTTTTTTTATTTAGATGATTTTTGTAAATTGACTTTATCTTTTGTTTGGATCTTGGACTGATTTGGATCTTGGATTGCTTTAAACTTTTGATGCTTGCAGTATTTTAAGCTATGTTGATGGTTTTGATAAAGAGAATTGCTTTTACAGGACTAACTTGTTTTCTGTGGATGCAGAATCGCCATTATCTTTATCCTAATTTATTATGAGATATCTTTGTTAGCTTAAGTATTGTATTGCAGGTCGAAAGTATCCAAATCTGCAAGAAAGTTTTGTCACCATAAAAAAGGGGGAGATTGTTTGAGAAAACTTCTTGATTTGTTTTGAAGTTAACAAAACGTTTCCATCAATCTAGTCTAAAGACTTGAAGACTCTATTAACAAAGTCTGAAGACCTCCAGACTCAAGAATCAAAGTCTGCCCTCATTGACAGTTTCCAGACCGACGAAGAAAAATTTATATTTGATTAAATTAAGACAAGCATATCTTTAAGAATTTGGTTCGTATGGTTAAGGAAGATCTCACGGCTGGAGATAGCATTTCAAGATCTGTTATTTGTATTGATTAATTTGAGTAACTTAGATTCAATTGATCTGCGAATCACACTTGGAATGTTCTACTTATGGAAACCTAGATTGTGATTATATGGGCGAGCATGATTGGTGGGCTATCGTCATTTTCCTTGAATAGCTCAAGATCTCCCTAATTGATTTTGTCCAATGGGTTGATTGGAAGAACTCCTTTGGAAGGTGCCAACGGTAATGAAGGCATGAAGGAGTATGTAAGGGAGACGTTCAAGTTGTTCAAGTGTGTCCGATAGAAAAATTTTAAAGTCTGAATCTCCTTGTTCTTTTGCGATCTTATTTCTAGAACTATACTTGTACTCAAAAGAGAGACTAAATATCTATGAGACCTTGAGGAAGTGTAGTAAAGTCTCTACACTGTGGAATCAAGGACGTGAGACTGATTCTTAGTAAAATCTAGCTAGTGGGCTGTTAGTGTGGGAGAGTGGACATAGGCTTGGTCTAAGCTGAACCACTATAAACTTAGAGTCTTGATTTTCTATCCCTAATCTCTTTACTTTACATCGCAGCTTCATACGTCTATTATTGTCTTTGCTCTTTTAGTCTATTAATCGTTAAAGACTAATCTATCTTATTGTCTCTGCAAAAACTTATTTGATCACCTATTCACCCCCTTCTAGGTGCTCATACTAGTCCTATCAAGGTGTGCTTAGGACACTGTAGTCTATCATATTAGATATAGACCAATACGACCAATAAATACTTGCTAATCTCGGGCAAGCACCTGAGTTCTTGGCTTCGGTATCACCTTATATCAAACATAATTATCCTGTCATTCAATCACTCACGTTCAGAAGCAATATAAGAAGGCATGAAGGAAGGTTCTTTAGCTGAGCATTGACAAGCAGCGAGATAATTGGCTTTCACGGAAGGTTTGGTGTCCAGCTTTATGTGCTAGGAGTCTACCCTAAACCAATTTATGATCTTTGTTTCTCATAAACCATTGGGCCATTTGGAGGTTGAGGTGGCAGTCATTGGGATGATGATAACAGCACGGGTGTGCGAAAATTTTTTAATGGTTGATTATCTATTAACTCTATTATGGTTGAGTGTGGGCCCTAAATATGGTGGAGATGGAGGATATAAAACTCTCAAGGTATGGCCTTCAGACATATACTTAATCTTGTAAACGTACGACTTCTGCATTGTTGCTGAGATTTGATTTTAAGGGGTCGAGGATTGATCATTGTTTGTTATCTATTTAGCTGTTATATCTTTTGTTTGACAAAACACAATTTATAAACCAAGCATCTGTTTCTGCTGATTTTCAAGATTCTACAATTTAGTGGTTGGGATTAAATTTGTGACTGTTTATAATTTTTTATATTAAATTCTATTTATTTCGAGAGTACTTTACTTTATTTTCTGATTACTTTGGAGATTTTTTTGGGTATGCTATTGTTCGCCCCCTTACATTTCATAGCACTAAAAGAACTTTTGGGCCATTTGGTGTAGAATATGGCATGTACTTTCCTTTCCATCAAGTGCTAAAAAGATCGCCAGTCTTCACGGAAGGTCTAGAGTCTATCTTGATTTCTTTGGAGCACATTTTGAGCCTTGACATAGGAGACTCTACCTATGCGTGAACCATGCTGTGACAGCCTGAATTTTCAGATTTCATTTTCGATTAAATAAATCAAGCATTTCATCGACGCGCTTATAGTGCTATTCTCTAAACTAATCCCTCATGAGATAACTAGACTATCTGAGTAAGTTAGTAAGGGATTTTAATGCAATGGACTTGAGAATTCGACTAGGGATCGATTGCTCGACTGTATTGGTATGCAAGGGTCATTACGGCACTGTCGAAATCGATCAAAGACCAAACATAGGTCGATTCAACTGAGATATATAATCAGAGTATGGGTGATTCCACCTTATTTTAAAATACTCATCGATCGGCACTATACCGATTTTTCTATCGTTTTGGTACCCAGTGTCCATAATTGAAACCTTGAGGTTTTCACGACGACCAAGAGTCGCCAATGAGTCAAAGATGCACCATGTGACACGAGATAAATCGATTACGGGTCAATTGCACTAAAAATTCCTAAAAACTACCCGGTAGATTAGGTCACACTAAAATCGTATCGGATTGAAATTAATCGCGAATTTGAACCCGATTTCAGAAATTGAAAATCCTGTCATGTCATGATCTACTTTAGGAACATCAACTCATCATCTAAAATTTTTTCGGAGATTCTGAGATTTTTAGGGAAAATCGATTCGGACGTCGTGGAAAAATAACGCAAATTCATATGGCCGAATTTAAGGGAGTTTTGACTTTCAAGCCGAGCTATTTGGCGATGGGCACCTACATAAATGGTATGAGCTTTTTCTTCGAGGAAATTGGACATCAAATATGGGGAATTTGTCAAAGATATTGAAGTCCGAAAATTGAAAATTCGGAGCCTTGGATGGAGCTGGAATTTTGGCTTCAAAATTGGATAATTTGTGGGATTTTAATGTGGAGAAAGTATTTGGGGGACATTGAGATATTTATGCAAGTTTAAAGGAGACCAAGCATTCAATTAAAGGGACAGGTTTCATGATTTTGGGTCCCCCTCCTTGGCTTCCTCTTCATGGCTTCTCGATCCTTTTCTTTGTTTTCTTTGTTGCTGTTTCCCCTCATTTCCGTTGAAGACCGTAGCTTCATCCCCTTAAATTCTCTATCTCTCCATTTATTTCTCTCACGACAGCATCCCCTTAGCTTGTTTCTTCCTCCACCGAAGTTCTCCACCTTCATTTGTTGACCCAGCGACTCCCTTCGTGCGCCACCTGCCTCCATTTAGCTTGTCCGGTCAAGCTTCTTCTCTATCAACAAATTTCGGTTTGTCGACCGAAGCCTCCACATATTCTCTCCACTCGGTCAATTTGGTGATCCCTCGGCGGTTTGTTGACCACCGATTCCCCTTTTTGTGTGGCCACACAACCGAAGCAGCTCTCCTAGCAACGAAGACCGAACCAGCTCCTGCTTTGCGTCTGCCAGGTCCACCTGTTTTCAGTCCATGAAGCCGAGCCTCTGCACCAGTTGAAACCAGTGAAGTCTTCCACCTGCTTGGTCATTTCCAGATCGACTTCCTTGCTGCCAATCCCACGAAGTCAGCCCATAGTTTGGCTAGTAAATCCCACAAGCCCAATAGCCCATCTTCAGCCCATGCAAGTTTCTTGAGCCAGCAATCTCCTTTCTTAAGCCTATTTGAAGCCCGAAGCCCAGCAAAATTTTTGGTCCAACAGCCTACATGAATTCGAGTTCAGCCCATAAGAAGTTAGCCAAGTTTAGCAGCCCAATGAAGACATTCCATTCTCAATCCATTTGAAGTCGACAATTTGGTCCAAGAATTCAGTAGTTCAGCCCATCTTGGGCCTGCGAAGTAGCCTAAACCCAAAGCCAAGCCCAGCATTTGCTATGGGCTTGCAAAGCTTTTGGACTCGGCCTGAGTGTTCGTCGACGTAGCCGAAAATTCTTATTTCAACCGCCGTCGTGGTGAACCGATCTTCGTTTTACACCGGTGAGTTTATGCATTAAACCCTTCTTAGTAGGCTAATGATATTTAAGGGGTGTTTAGTTTAATTTAATTAGGAATTAGGTTGTTAGTTAGATTAAATTATAAATTTAATTCTTTAATTGTACATGTTAGGTGGTTAGAATGGTTTAACTAAGGCCTAAATAAATCGTAGAATTTATCTAGATTAGTTCGGTTATTTTCCGGGGTCATTTCGATACTTAATTTGGTGATTTTGGCTTAGGTTAGTTTTATTAGAATTTAAATTGATTTCTTTAATTAATTTTCGTAATTATTAATTATTTATTTATTTATCCGGAAATTAGGCCGGGATAGTCGGTGATCGGAATTTCGTGCCGATTGCAATGGTATGTATGGTTTATTTAAATTGAGTGTTGATTTGTGCAAATTAAGTAAAAATTAACAATGGGTATTTATTCCAAAAATGGAGTAATTTTGGTATTTAATCAGAAAATGCCGAGACATCAGTTTTTAACGCTGAAAAAGTTTGCAAACACTATATAAATAGTGAGATTTTCAAAAAGAAAAATATTGCATTTTTGGCTTAGGATGACCGTGTACCCACGTACAATTATTTCTATTGGGTATTTTTAACAAAAAGAAATTAGGCCAAGACATTACTTTAATTGAGGAACTTAAGTGCGAAGCACAATGTCCTTAGCGGGGAGTGAATAATTGTGTGATGGTTTATAGTGAGGGCATGTTGACTATGGGGAATTGAGGTGATATGTGTCGGGTTGAGGAAACCCAATGGGTCGTGAGTAGGTAAAAGACTAAGTATTACATGAGTATAAGATCTCATGTGAGTGACCTCTAGTGCCTTATACTATTGCTTATTGTAGTCAAGGGCTAAATGTTACATGGTGACCTAAGTCGCATGAGAAATACCTCTAGTGCCTTGCACTATTGTCATGCATAGTGAATGGCAAGATTTCGTGTGAATTACCTCTAGTGCCTTATACTATTGCTTTTTGTAATGAAGGGCTAAGTGCTGCATGATAGTGAGACTTCATATGAGTTACCTCTAGTGCCTTATACTATTGTTATTTGTGGTCAAGGACTAAGTACCGCGCGATGACAAGACTTCATTTTAAGTCACCTCTAGAGCCTTGAGTCTGATTTTGAGTGGGAATGTTGAATTGGAACGTTGAGAGTAATTATGAGTATAGATGGAACCATGGATATGATTGACCACGCTTGATTATGGGATGAAATTGTGTGACACAGAATGGGACGTGTCATAATGATTTGGCCTTATAATCGGGACTTTTATGGATTGATTGATTGACTAAGATTTAATGAGATATTCCAAATGCTCGGGTTTTGTTACTACACTTATGTGATATATGATTTGTGCTAATATGCAGCAAGGAATTGAGGAGTGGTAAGTTCTCTACTTTAAGTGTGTGGTTGTGTGGTTAGAGCACCTCTAGGCATATTGCCCTCCTAATTAGGGTTTAGAGCGTGAACTCGCTGAGATTTATATCTCACCCCGTCGTGGACTCAATTTTCAGGATCATCAAGTGGAGGACTTGGAGCCGAGAAAAGGTGATCTGAAGTGTAGGTCAATTAGGAGTTTCTTTTTGGAATGCTAGTCTTTTGTAGTCTTTTGACCTTAGACTTTTGTACATGACCCTATGTGAATATAAATGTGTGTTTTATTGGTGAATTTGTTGTCCTGATTTTTTATCCCAAGCTGTTGATGTCAGGGGAATTGTAATTAGCTACCGCATGTGTAATAAATGAAAAGATCGACGACTCGTCCTAGGAAGTCGCAAATTTTATTGACCATAGAGGGATGGGCATACACCCGAGGATCGGGACGTGACATCCTCGTTTAGTGGTATCAGAGCGAAGTCTATGTTTGGAGTGATAAGGTGCAATGGGTTCATGGGATAGTTAGTAGGAAATGCCTTTATTTCATGTTGATGCATGTGATTGATAGCTATTTGTTAAATTGGTTGTGGGGGTCACTCAATTTTTTTCTAATTTGGTGTGGAATTGGACAACAGGTTCTGTAGAGATCCTGTAGGATGAGCGATCCGGAGCCGAGGACTCCTCAAAATAGGAGCATTGCTTTAGCCTCTCGGGGTACCAAGATTGGTACCCAAGGTGGTCGTGGTAGAGCGCAAGCTCAGGTCAACGCAAGTGAGAGAGTATCGTCGCAAGATGGTACTATTGTAGTAGCCCCTGGTGATCACGGGTTCAAAGGGATCATGCAAGCGCTTCAAACCATTGGAGATCTTATGGGGCAGCAGGCCTAGAATCAAGCTACCGCACCTTCCACAGGGGAACGTGATTGCCGAGAGACCGATCCATAAGCTCGTTGAAGCAGTTCCTAAAATTGCAACTACCCGAAGTTCATAGGGACGGAGATCTCGAGGTTGCAACCCTATGGATTGAAGAATTGGAGAAAGCATTTGCATTGCTGAGGTGCACTGAAGAGGAGAAGGTCACCCTTGCAATATATCAACTACAGAGGATTGCTAGTACTTGGTGGAGGGCCACTAAAGAAGAGGTATTCCCAGAAGGCGTGGTTCCAGTGTGAAACGCCTTCATTAGAGCATTCAATGGCAAGTACTTCTCCAATTGTGCCAAGCAATTAAAGATGGCGGAATTTCTGCGCCATCTTTAATGACTGTGGACCAGTATGAGGCAAAGTTTGCTGAGTTATCACAGTATGCTCCCGAGTTGATCGAGGATCCCGAGGAGAAGGCAACGAGGTTTATGGATACCCTCCGACCAGAGCTGAAAAATCCTGCTGGTGCCGTTTCATATAAAGAACTATAATGAACTATACGGACAAGCCCAACGGATAAAGAAGAATCTGAATGAACAAGCCACCACATCTTGGTCACGATTTAGGTCTAATCAGGATAGGAATCGGTTTGGAAAGAGATCGATGACTGAAGGAACGTATCCCATTCTAGTCAACAAACAAGATGATATTTGAAAATTCAACGCCCAACTTGAACGACGTGTGTTGTTTCTGTAGGAAAAGACATGGCTCGGCTCCATGTTATAGGAGGACGGGAGCTTGTTTTAAATGTGGCAAGCACGGCCACCAATTCAAGAATTGTCCACGCAGGCAAATGAGACCACGTAGCTGCTATTGCCACCAACAATGGGATAAAACAGAGGGAATACACCGCAAATAGGACGCCATTAGGATGGTGAAAGGGACGGGAATGAACCTACCATGCACCGATCAAAGGAGAATGTTTTTAGGGTAATTTTATTAGAGTGGCGCAGCAAAATTTTGGTTAAGCTTATAGAATTTCAGTTTGTAGAAATGAAGTTATAAGGAGGAGTCACTAGTTAGAGTTGTACTTGAATATTTTTCTTATGTATAATTTGATATTCTATATAAAAAGGTTTGGCTTAAGGAACGTTTTGTGGAAATGAATCGTGCGTTCAATGAGTATCTGGATCAGTTTGTGATCGTGTCCATCAACAATATCTTGGTGAATTCGAGAAGTTCTGAGGAGCACGAAAGACATTTGAGGATGGTACTCCAGACTTTGAGGAATAACAAGCTGTACACTAAGTTTAGCAAGTGTGAGTCTTGGTTGACTCGTGTTGCTTTTCTAGGTCACATGATTTTAGGAGAAGGAGTCTCTGTGGACCCATCCAAGATTAAGTAATCATTAGCTGGCCAAAACCGACTACCGTGATAGAGATTAGAAGTTTTTTGGGTTTAGTAGGGTATTACAGACGGTTTGTAGAAGGTTTTCAGCATTAGCTTCACCGGTGACTCGCCTGTTGAAGAAGGAAGAGAAGTTCATATGGACAGATAAGTGCGAGTGTAATTTCCAAGAGCTTAAGGAAAAGCTAACTACTACACCTATACTGACCATACCATCGGTCTGGAGGATACAAGATCTACAATGATGCGTCATTTAGAGGACAAGGTTGCGTGCTGATGCAACATGGCTAAGTTGTTGCATATGTCTCCCGTCAGTTAAGACCTCATGAGCAGAATTACCCGATGCATGACTTAGAACTCGTGGCAATTATTTTCGCCCTGAAGATTTAGAGACACTATTTGTGTTGAGAAAGATTCAAGATCTTCACTGACCATCAAAGTCTCAAGTATCTATTCTCTCAGAAAGAGTTGAATATGAGACAACATCGTTGGATGGAACTCCTAAAGGACTATGATTGTGATATATTGTATCACCCCGAAAAAACGAACAAGGTCACGGATGCACTAAGTTGAAAGTCTTTAGTCGCACAGATTGTACTTAAGGAATGGACTTTGATTGAGAAGGCTAGAGATTCGGTTTTCAAATTTGAGGTAGGCCACCTTTCGAATCTTATGGCCACCCTCAGAATTGAGCCGAATGTTCAGATCAAAATCAAAGCACTTCAGCCAACAGATCCATATGTTCAGAAGATCTTGCAAGATGATACCGATAAGAGAAAAACTGACTTTCATATTTCTGAGGATGGAACATTGAGGTTCCGAGGATGATTGTCTATACCTAACAATGCATAAATTAAGGAAGACATCTTATCAGAAGTTCATCGTAGTAGTTATAGCATTCATCCTAATAGTACAAAAATATATCAGAATCTGTGTCAACACTATTAGTGGTCTGGTATGAAGGCGGACATCGCAAAAAATGTCGTTAAGTGTCTAACATGTTAGCAAGTAAAGGCTCAGCACTCTAAGCCGAGAGAATTTCTACAACCTCTCGAGATCCTATAATGGAAATGGGAACATATCACAATGGATTTTGTGACGGGTTTACCGAGGAGTCGGGAGAAATGACTCTATTTGAGTAGCGGTCGACAGATTGACGAAGTCATCTCACTTTATTGTAGTACGAAAGAACCTTGATTTGAACAGGCACGCAGAGTTGTACGTGCGTCAAATAGTTCGTTTGCATGAAGTGCCGGTAACGATTACATCATATCGAAACCCGAGGTTCACAGCTGCATTTTGGAAAAGTTTGCATAATGCATTAGGAATGAGGCTATAGTACAGTACGGCCTATCATCCTCAGACGGATGGCCAGTCTGAGAGGACTATTCAAACCCTCGAAGACATGCTGTGAGCTTGCGTGTTGGATTTCAAGGGAAATTGGGAAGAACAACTTCATTTGGTGGAATTTGCCTACAACAATAGTTATCAGCAGAGCATTCAAATGGCTCCTTTTGAAGCGTTGTATGGCACAGCATGCAGAACGCCAGTTTGTTGGGATGAAGTTAGGGAACAGAATATTATAGGCTTAGAGTTGGTTTAGCAATCAATGGATGTAGTTGCCGTTATCATAAACAGATTAAAGACCATGTAAAGTTGTCACAAAAGCTACGCAGATAAGTGCCGGAGACCATTGGAATTTCAAGTTGGTGATCACGTTTTTTGAAAGTATCACCAATGAGAGGTATTTCATGCTTTGGCAAGAAGGGAAAACTGAGTCCGAGGTACGTAGGTCCATTTGAGATTCTCGAAAGAATCGGGATCTTAGCGTATCGTCTTGGATTGCCGCCAAGGCTGGCGCAAGTTCATGACATCTTTCATGTGTCGATGTTGAGGAAGTATGAGCCCGACCCGACTCATGTACTCAATTTTGAAGAATTGTATGTGGACGATAGAGTGTTGTACATTGAAACCCGATTCAGATTGTAGATCGCAAAGAACAGGTCTTGCACACCAAGACCATCCCATTGGTCAATGTGGTCGGGCAACACCACGGCACAAAAGGAGTAACATGGAAAACAAAGGACTCAATGAGACGACTATACCCCCACCATTTTACTTAAATATTGTAATAGGTTTAAATTTCGAGAACGAAATTTTTATAAGAGTGACAGCCTGAATTTTCAAATTTCGTTTTCGATTAAATAAAAATCGGGCATTTTTTTTACAAAAAATAAAAAATAAATCAGGCATTTCATCAACGTGCCTATAGTGATATTCTCTAAGCTGATCACTCATGAGATAACTAGACTATCTAAGGAAGTCAGTAAAGGATTTTAACGCAATGGACTTTAGAATTCGACCAGGGATCGGCTGCTCGACCGTGTTGGTCTGCAAGGGTCATTATGGCATTGTCGAAATCAATCAGAGACTGGAGATAGGTTGATTCAACTGAGATATGTGATCAGAGTGTGGGTGATTCCACCTGATTTCAAAATACTCGTTAATCAGCATTAAATCGATTTTTCTATCATTTTGGTACCCGGTGCCCGTAACTAAAACCTTGAGGTTTTCACGACAACCGAGAGTCACTAAGTCAATAATGTGTCCAAGATGCACTATGTGACTCGAGATAAATCGATCACGGGTCAATTGCACTAAAAATTCCTAAAAACTACCCGATAAACTAGATCACAGTAAAATCGTATCGGATTGAAATTAACCGCGAATTTGAACCCGATTTCAGAAATTGAAAGTTCTGTCGTGTCACGATCTATTTTAGGAACGTTGACTCATCCTCCAAAAAAATTTCAGAGATTCTAAGATTTTTACGGAAAATCAATTCGGACATCGCGGAAAAATAACAGAAATTGTACGGGCCAAATTTAAGGGAGTTTTGACTTTCAAGCCGAGCTATTTGGCAATGGGCACCTGCAGAAATGGTATGGGATTTTTCTTCGAGGAAATTGGACATCAAATATGGGGAATTTGTCGAAGATATTGAAGTCCAAAAATTGAAAATTCGGAGCCTTGGATGGAGCTGGAATTTTGGCTTCAAAATTGGATAATTTGTGGGATTTTGATGTGGAGAAAGTATTTGGGGGACATTGAGATATTATGCAAGTTTAAAGGAGATCAAGCATTGAATTAAAGGGATAGGTTTGATGATTTCCCCCCGCGGGGTCCTTGGCTTCCTCTTCACGGCTTCTCGCTCCTTTTTTTTTTTTCTTTGTTGTCGTTTCCCCTCATTTCCGTCGAAGACCGCAGCTTCATCCCCTTAAATTCTCTCTCTCTCCATTTATTTCTCTCACAACAGCATCCCCATAGCTTGTTTCTTCCTCCACCAAAGTTCTCTACCTTCATTTGTTGACCCAACAGCTCCTTTTGTGCACCACTTGCCTCCATTGAGCTTGTCCGGTCAAGCTTCTTCTCCAGCAACAAATTTTGGTTTGTTGACCGAAGCCTCCACGTATTCTCTCCACTTGATCAATTCGGTGATCCCTCGGTGGTTTGTTGACCACCGATTCCCCTTTTTGCGTGGCCGCACAACCGAAGTAGCTCTCCTAGCAATGAAGACCGAACCAGCTCCTACTTTGCCACTGCCACGTCCACCAGTTTTCAGCCCACGAAGCCGAGCCTTTGCACCGGTTGAAACCAGTGAAGTCTTCCACTTGTTCGGTCATTTCCAGCTCGACTTCCTTGCTGCCGATCTTATGAAGTCAGCCCATAGTTTAGCGAGTAAATCCCACGAGCCCAACAGCCCATATTCGGCCCTCTTCAGCCAACGCAAGTTTCTCGAGCCCACAATCTCCTTTCTTCAGCCCATTTGAAGCCCGAAGCCCAGCGAAATTTTTGGTCCAACAGCCCTCATGAATTCCAGCTCAGCCCATAAGAAGTTAGCCCAGTTCAGCAGCCCAACAAAGACAGCCCATTTGAAGTCCACAATTCGGTCCAAGAATTCAGCAGTTCAACCTATCTTGGACCCAAAGCGAAGCCTAGCATTTGTTGTGGGCTTGCAAGGCTTTTGGGCCTAGCCCGAGTGTCCGTCAACGCCACTGAAAATTTGGATTTCGGCCACCATCACGCTTCCATCTCGGTGTACAGGTCTTTGTTTTACACCAGTGAGTTTATGCACTAAACTCTTCTTAGTAGGCTAATGACATTTAAGGGGTGTTTAGTTTAATTTAATTAGGAATTAGGTGGTTAGTCCCTTTTTTTTTGGTGGGTTGGTGGTTAGTTAGATTAAATTATAAATTTAATTATTTAATTGTGCATGTTTGGTGGTTAGAATGGTTTAGCTACGGCCTAAATAAATCATAGAATTTATTTAAATTAGTTCGGTAATTTTCCGAGGTCGTTTCGATACTTAATAGTGATTTTGGCTGAGGTTGGTATTTTTAGAATTTAAAATGATTTATATAATTAATTTCCGTAATTATTTATTCATTTATTTATTCGGAAATTAGGCCGGAATAGCCGGTGACCAAAATTTCATACTGATTGCAATGGTCTGCGTGGTTTATTTAATTAAGTGTTGATTTGTGCAAATTAAGTAAAAATTTTAATACTGGGTATTTATTCCAAAAATAGAGTAATTTTGGTGTTTAATCAGAAAATGCCGAGGCGTTAGTTTTTAACGCCGAAAAGGTTTTCTGACACTATATAAATAGTGGGATTTTCTAAAAGAAAAATATTGTATTTTTGGATTAGGCCGACCATGTACCCACATACAATTATTTCTATTGGGTATTTTTAACAAGAAAAAATTAGGCCAAGACATTACTTTAATTGAGGAATTTAAGTGCAAAGCAAAATGTCATTGGCCGGGAGTGAATAATTGTGTGATGGTTTATAGTCAGGGCATATTGACTATGGGGAATTGAGGTGATATGTGTCGGGTTGAGGAAACCCGATGGGTCATGAGCAAGTAAAGAACTAAGTACTACATGAGTATAAAATCTCGTGTGAGTTACCTCTAGTGCCTTATACTATTGCTTATTGTAGTCAAGGGCTAAGTGTTACATGGCGATCTGAGTCGCATGGGAATTACCTCTAGTGCCTTGCAATATTTTTCATGCATAGTGAAGGGCTAAGTGCTACACGATAGCAAGATCTCATGTGAGTTACCTTTAGTGCCTTATACTATTGCTTTTTGTAGTGAAGGGCTAAGTGATACACGATAGCGAGACTTCGTGTGAGTTACCTCTAGTGCCTTATACTATTATTATTTGTGATCAAGGACTGAGTATTGCATGATGACAAGACTTCGTGTTAGGTCACCTCTAGAGCCTTGAGTCTGATTTTGAGTGGGAATGTTGAATTGGAACGTTGAGAGTAATTTTGATATGATTGACTGCACCTGATTATGGGACGAAATTGTGTGACATAGAATATAAATGTATCATAATGATTTTGCCTTATAATCGAGACTCTTGTGGATTGATTGATTGATTGATTGACTAAGATTGAATGAGATATTCCAAATGCTTGGGTGTTGTTACTGCATTTATGTGATATATGATTCATGCTAACATGCAGGAAGGAATTGGGGCGAGGTAAGTTTTCTACTCTAATTGTGTGGTTGTGTGGTTAGGGCGCCTCTAGGCGTATTACCCTCCTAATCGAGGTTTAGAGCGTGAACTCACTGAGATTTATATCTCACCCCATCGTGGGCTCAATTTTCATAATCGTCTAGTGGATGACCTGAAGCCGAGAGAAGGTGATCTGAAATGTAGGTCACTTAAGACTGCTTCTTTTTGGAAGGCTAGTCTTTTGTAGTCTTTTGACCTTAGACTTTTGTACATGACCCTATGTGAATATAAAGGTGTATTTTATTGGTGAATTTGTAATCCTACTTTTCTATCCCAAGTTGTTGATGTCAAGGGAATTGTTATTAGCTTCCGCATGTGCAATAAAATGAAAGGGTCAATGACTCGTCTTGGGAAGTCGCAAATTTTATCGACCAGAGAAGAATGGGCATGCACCGAGGATCAAGGCGTGACACATGCGGTTGATGTTTGAGTTATACTTTGCTTGGCAAGAAGGTTTGCCTTGTTTCTAGCAATTTATTTATTTACTATTTTAATTATTGAGTATTATTTTATTGATAACACACCAGAATGATCACCTCTCACATGTTAATGGCTATGCTTAAAATCTATTTAAGTTGCTTCCGAAATATTAAAGTACCAAAAGGCATTAATTTAATTTAACGTAACTAAATCCCCAAATCCATTAAATTTTTGGTTCGCACAAGTAAATTATTCCCCCTAAGTGTCTAAATGACTTACCAATAACTAATTAGTGGTGACTCTTGAATAAATTGATTTGGATGTTAAAATTGATCCAAAAATTGAGATTGGTAGGACTGAAGAGAGCCTACAATAAATTTTTAGCTTAATAATCCATTAGCTTATCGGTCCACCTTCAGTGAGAAAAACATATGTTGGGGTGAAAGATTCACTTGGCTTTGGGATTTGTCCATGATGACGATTGATGAGCACTGTAACTTTCAAAACAATAAATAAACAAAAAAATTTACAAATTGCCATAAATGCACTTTTAAAGTGGTGGATAAAAGAATTAATTAATGGTGGAAACCGCAAGACTGTAGTGCGCACATAATTGATTACAATTAATCATGACTGACTTTATGGCTAATTAGTTTTCTTGTATTAGTGGCTTGGAACTTAGAAGAGTGTACGTTTGTTTCATCATAATTTCTTTATGATGATTTAACTCCAATATTAAAATTACACATAGAAAAATAGACCAGCCAGAGCCATTTGGCTCGCTGGCGCATGCGCCACACGCTCCGCACACTCAGGCAGCGCGTGAGGGCATGTGTGGGCTTTGATTGGGGCATAGTTAGTGGCGTTTGGTTCGTATGAATGTTCTCTACACAGGGTGTAATTATTTTATACTTTTGAATTTTATAAATGTATGAAAATGCGTAGGAAACCCTCTGTACGCGTATTTTTTGGGGTTTAATGCAGTTTATTCATTTGTAGCTAGTATTTTCTTGTGATTTAGAAATACAAAAAGAGCTAACTTGTGTGAAAATGATGTTATATATGCTGTGTAGAGCTTGGTTCAATGATATGATGTATATATTTTAATATACTAGCAATTCTCTAGTTGCTAGAAAATTAGAACAATGGTAGGAAATCCATTACATGTTGAATTGCAATTTTGATTATGGTTGAAGCATGATTGTTATTTGCACGTTGGTTCATTATCATGAAATGTTTTTGTGTTAATGAAAAATGTAAAATTACATGAGGTGTAATTATTTTTCCTAGTGGGAGTTCATAGGTTGGTAGAATTTGAAAGAGTTCTCACTTAGAACTTAAAATTTATGTAAATTAAACTAATTAATGATAATAGAACAATAGTACATAGAAGTTGATTGGGAACATTGTGAACTTTTGTTTTTGTGTCTTTTGTTGAATTATCATTAATTTAGTTTGTGTTTGTTGCAAATTAAATATGTGTGTTACTCTATATAGTGTGCTAGTCTTGATTCTGTGTTTATTATGTCAATGTGTTATAGCAATTGATTATGGCATCAGCATCCAAGACCATTGTGGCTGACCTCAATAAGGGTGAGAAGCTGAACGGTGACAATTATGATATGTGGCACCAAAAGGTTCAGCACATCCTTGAGGGAGCAAGAGCTTTTGAAACCCTTAACCATACCATGGATGAACCTGAGCATGGAACTTCAGCTCAACAAAGGAGAGATATAGAAGCTTATCAAGCTTTGAAAAAGAAAAATAGCATTGCTCTCATCACGTTGCTGAGCTATATGCAAGATGATCTCATGTGTGAGTTTGAGAGTTATGATAAAGCTTAAGCTATGTGGGTTGCCTTGAAATATAAGTTTTAGGGGTACATCTACCACTAAGCTGAGGAGACTCACTATCAAGTTTGACACATTCCGAAAGCGCCCAAATATAACGATGAGGCAGCATCTTCGAAAGATGTCAAACATAATCCGTGAGCTGAAGTCGGCAGGTCACTCCCTTACTGATGAACAACAAGTTCAGGCTATTATAAGGTCTCTTCTTGACAATTGGGAGCATATGAAGATCAATATAACGCATAATGAGAATATTGTCACTTTTGATGATATTGCGCGTCATTTGGAATTAGAGGATGAGCGCCTAGAGGCTGCGAGATCCTCTACCCATGCTTATGTTGCTGAATCGAGTTCACGCAAAGCTTCGAGCTTCAAGCGCAAGAGGAATCTTCAGTTCAACAACAAAGGGAAGAGGATTGATCAGGCACCCAAGAGGGCTAATACCTTCCGACGCAAGAAGCGTGGTGGGAAGAAGGACAAGGCTAAGATGGAGTGCCACAATTGTGGCAAGATGGGTCACTTTGCTCGTGAATGCACTAAGCCGAAAAAGGTACCCTATTACTTCATTACTTTGAGTAATGCTTTTATTTCTAGTACTATAATGCTTGCTGAATCTCATCCAATATGGATTGTAGACTCAGGAACAACAGACCATGTAGCTAGAGACCGAGAAGCATTTGTGGAATATTGTCGGATACCGCCTTGAAGAAGATGGATATATGTTGGGAATAACTCAAGAGTTGAAGTGAAGGGTGTTGACACATGTAAATTGATTTTACGTGGTGGTCGAAACCTATTCCTGCATGATGTACTTTATGCTCCAGATATTTGACGAAACTTGGTCTCTGTAGTTGTTCTTCTTAGCTTAGGTTATGTATTGAATTTCCATGGTGATTGTGTTGACATTTTGTATGGAACAGTTTATTATGATTCATGTCATGTATCGAATGGTTTTATGGTGTTAGACATTGACTATGATCAGTACAATGTTAATGTTGATGGTTGTTTTTCTTTAATTGCATCTTCTAATAACGTTGAGATTGATGCAAGTACTTGGCATGCTAGATTATGTCACATTGGATTGCAAAGAATGCAAAGATTAGCTAGAGAAGGCCTTTTATGATCACTCACTAATGTTAGTCTATCCGTATGTGAATACTGTCTAGCGGGAAAAGCAACTAAAAAATCATTTGGTAAAGGGACTAGAGCTGAATTTCCATTGCATCTCATACATTCTGACATTTGTGGTCCTTTGAATGTGAGGGCGAGGCATGGAGCCTCATATTTCAACACTTTCATAGATGACTTCAAATGTTTCGGTTATGTCTTTCTGATCTCCCATAAGTCAGAAGCATTAGATTGCTTTAGACAATATATAGCAATGGTAGAGAATCAGTTGAACAAAACAATAAATGCATTTAGAACCGATCGTGGACGTGAGTATCTATCGGAGCAATTCAAGGCTATTTGTGATGAAAATGGAATTGTACAACAATTAACTATTCCTGGTACTCCACAACAAAATGGGGTAGCTGAAAGAAGGAATAGAACCTATTGAAATGGTTAGGTCTATGATGGCGCAAAGCAAATTTACCTATCTCCTATTGGGGAGATGCTATTGACCGCTCGCCTATATACTTAACCGTGTGCCCTCAAAATCGGTCACTTTCACCCCTTATGAATTATGGACTGGTAGGAAACCAGACTTGAGTAGTCTACGTCCATGGGGATGTGCAGCTTATGTTCATGATTCTTCCCATAAACATGGCAAATTAGGTCATAGAGGAAGAAATGTATCTTTATAAGAACACTCCAAATGGTACGTGTTCATAGGTGAACAAACTGATGGAAGTGTGACCGAAATGGAGTCACGAGATGTCACGTTCTTGGAGAACGATTTTCCTAGTAGAGGTGAGATTAATAAGGACTTCCAATTATATGAGATGGAAGATCCTGATAACACACCCACTGATGTTGTAGAGGGAAATGAAGATTTACCTCAACACACAAGACCTATTGGGAGTGTTGCATCACTTGATGAATTGAATTCAAGAGAAATTCAATTGCGTAAAGGTAATCGTAAAAGTATTCCCCATCATCGTTTTGAGATTGAAGGGGAAGCATTTATGATTGCTCAAAATGACGATGCCAAGCCTAAGACTGTTCAAGAGGCTCTCTCATCCTCTGATAAGGAAGAATGAAGAAAAGCTTTGGAAGATAAGATGGAGTCAATGAGGGCAAACCATGTCTGGGACTTGGTTGATCTACCACCCAATCATAAGGCCATTGGAAACAAATGGGTCTTTAAGATTAAGCGAAAGGGCGGATTGATCCGTTGAAAAATATAAGGCTCGCCTTGTGGCAAAATGTTATACTCAACAAGAGGGTATAGACTATAAGTAAACTTTTTCACCAGTTGTAAGGTTTACCTCAATACGCCTTATTCTAGCCATCGTTGCACATTTGGACCTTGAATTACATCAAATGGATGTAAAGATGGCATTTCTCAATGGAGAATTAGATGAGGAAATCTATATGAAACAACCAATAGGTTTCATAGCTAAAGGTCAAGAGCATAAAGTTTGCAAACTTCATCACTCAATATATAACCTTAAGCAATCATCTAGACAGTGGTATCTTCGCTTTCATCGAGCCATAACCACTTTTGGTTTCACGATGATTGAGGAAGATCATTGTGTATATGTCAAGCGGTTCAAAGATAAATTTGTGATTTTATCACTTTATGTGGACGATATTATGTTGGCTGGAAATGATAAGGTTTTGGTTATCACCATAAAAGAATGGTTGTCCTCCAATTTTGAGATGAAGGACATGGGAGAAACTGCTTATATATTAGGAGTTAAGATCGAAAGAGATTGATCGAGGAAACTCCTTACTTTATCACAAGAGTCTTATATTATGAAGATTCTTGAGCGTTTCAATATGCAGCATTGTAATCCCATTGATACCCCTATCATGCAAGGTGAAGGCCTAAGTACTGAGATGTGTCCTAAGACTCTAGAAGAAATTAAAATAATAAAAACTGTTCCTTACGCTAGTGCAGTCGGAAGTTTAATGTATGTTATGATGTGTACTCGACCCGACATATGCTATGTCATGGGATTGGTGAGCCGATATCAATCAAATCTCGGTCAAGCACACTGGAAAGCAGTGAAGAGGATCCTGAGATACTTGAGGGACACCTTGAACTATCGACTTTGTTATCAAGGGAATGATTTACGCCTGTTAGGCTATTCAGATGCCGATTGGGGTGGAGACTTGGATGAGCGTAAATCGACTTCTGGATATGTGTTCTTGCTCAATGGAGGTGCGATTTCTTGGAATAGCAAGAAACATATATGCACGGTCTTGTCTAAGATGGAGGCAAAATTTATTGCATGTTTTGCCGTAGTGCAAGAAGCAGTATGGCTAAAACGTTTCTTAGAAAATTTAGCCATTATCACTAAAGTTTCAAGACTAGTGATAGTTTATTGCGATAGTCAAGTAGCCATTGCCTATGTAAAAGATCCCAAGTATCATGGAAGGATAAAGCACATTGACATAAAGAATAATTTCATTAGAGATATTATAGCAGAGAAAGAAGTGATCCTGCAATACATTTCAACCAAGAGAATGGTTGTTGATCCATTTACAAAGACTTTTTCTATAGACATATTCTTGACCCATAGGATGTCACTAGGATTGCGTAAAATGTGATATTTGTTATTGTAGAGGATCATTGGTTTATGTATTTGTAGACAGATGTATTGTACTTGTTTATTTATTAGTGATTTGATGTTTTATCAATAAGTACAAATCCACTATGAGACTAGCACAAACATACATGTATTATTGAAAAGTATGTCAGCAGGCAATGATTGGCTCACCACACGAGCAATCGCCCAAGTGCTTTAGATAGTACATTGAGATGAGACGTTATGTACAAATAAATGCTGAAGAGCAAGTTTGGTACATAAAATATGTCGCCTTAATTGGAGTCAAGATGAGATCTGTGATTTGTTTATAACAAGACCGAACATGATAGTTCCACAATCATGTATGCCTGTAAGATACCGGATGCGAGTACTTAATTAGGCGCTATAGAAAGCGAGCTGATATAGCACTCGGGCTGAACATGAGTATGTGAGAGGCACGTGACTATGTTTAGACTAAGATCTGTATAGTGGATATATTTGATAAATAACATACGCTCTTATAGAAAGAGAAATCCACTATAGCATGTAATTCATACTACATGTGTATTGTTCGACCGACAATGACAGGCGAGTAAAATTATCCCTATTTACTCATCGTGTGAGCCTTTTGAGGTAATTTATAATTTACCTCATTATGTGCTCTATGTTACTTTTGACTATGTTCTCGAAGTGAAAGATCAATGTTGCTACTTTAGCATGTTATGGGCGATCATGAATAGATATGGCCTATGGGACGTGTCTAGGAAAGCAGTTGTTCTGAAATTGAGAGAGACGTGAGTGCGAAGGAAGACTATTGTTGTTTTACATCTATCACATGTATTTACTAGTCGACCAATTATATCGCCCTATGTGGTTGTGGATGTAATTGTAAATACATGGTGTTTTTTAGAATAGTCAAGTATAGCATTTAAGGGATAGGTATACTTGGACTGATGTAACAAAATATGTCTGGGGCACTGTGAGACATCTATTGTTTATTTCTTTTTGGGGTTGTAGCCATTATGTTGTAGCCATTATGTCATCCCTAACAAGTGCATAATTAGAGCTCCCAAGTGCAGGTGTACTCACTGGTCACACGGCTTATTTGCCAGTATGAATTGTTTTGTGAAGTTAATGAATGTTGAATGCCTTATATTTTTTATAGGGCGCTATCAAGCCCATCATGTCCAAGTGGGAGATGTTGTACTTTAGCCGGTACGTCCATGATGGGGTGCGATTGGAATGCACCGTTTCGTCTTGATGTGTTACGATGGAAAGACACTAATGGAGGGGTACGAAAGGAGACGTATAAAAGCCTCCCGAACACAACCGTTGAATGGGTTGGCAAAAACATTCGCACTAGATTTCTCTCCATTTCCATCATCGAAGAAGAAGGCAACATTCCATTTCAGTTTTGCAAAAACAATCAGCAATTTCGCCGTGGAAATCGAGTGCTTTCCTTGTGATTGCATTCAAACTAACGTGAGGTTTTGTTGTTCGTGATTTTATCGGCAATTCAACGTTCGTTCCGGGGCTATTAGAGTTTGCGCATCAAAATCAAGTAAGTCGTCTTCCGCCGACTTGAATTCCAACAATTCTTTCATAAAGTATACTGCTAACAGTGACTATAATCTTGCCTTATTACGCCTAATATTTCACGTTTTTCATTTGCCATCGTTTTTTGTCTGGATCAATAATATGGTCTTTATCCACTTTTGTGAAGTTCCTAACACTATTTTTATGTCAGCTAGAATATTGGTATACATATTTGGTATAAAAATGCACTATGAGCATCAGATTGCTTTTTAAGATGTAAGAACCTGCTCCTTTGGAGATTTCTTCATACAATGACCATATTTACACATATTTAAGCCTTGTTTCTAGTAGAGATCATCTCTTATGTAATAGTTTATGGCTGTAATCATTGATAGTTAAGTGGTGACAGTACAATTCTATAAATGACTTTGTGGATGGTAAGAATAGTTTATGCTAAGAATATTTGGCCCTTCTAGTGTCTTCTAGAGCATACTAAAAACAAAGGTGCCTTGCTACAGGGGTATATATGAAAATACTGTTAGAAAAGTTGGAGGTGGCTAATCCAATAGAAGCCTCTTTTTCCATGTGAGATTCTCAACAGCTTCAAGTGAGCAAAACTTGTTTAATTCATGTTGTATATGTGACATCCAGATATTCAGGCTCTGACTTTGAAGGGATAAATTGGGCATTTCATCAATGCAACTACAATGTTTTTCTCTGAGTTTGCCACTCATGAGATAACTGACTAGCTGGGCAGTTTATTAAGGACTTGGGCGCATAGACTTGAGAATTCGACTCGAATCGATTTCGATCGTGCTTTCGCTTTTAGGCCATTACGACATGCTTAAAAATCAAATTAAGATCGTAGATAGGTTTGTTCCGATCGAGATGAATGACCAATCGGGGTGACTCCACTAAATTGGAAAACTCGTCAACTCCGGCACTAATTTGATTTGACTCGTCAAGCGTTTTGAGACGTATGTCCGTATTTGAATCCTCAAGATTTTCACGACAATCGAGAGTCGCCAATGTGTCGAGTGGGTTCATCGTGGCTCAAAGAAAAGCGACCATGGGTCATTTGTCCTAAAAAGTTTTGAAAACTACTTGGTAGCCTAGGTCACGCTAAAAACGCGTCGAATGGAAATTAACCGTGAATTCAAGTCCGATTTCAAAAATTGAAAGTTCTGTGGTGTCGCGATCAATTCTAGAAGTGTCGACTCAGTCTCAGAAGATTTTTCAGAGATTCCGAGATTTTCATGGAAAATCGTTCGGATGTTACGGAAAATTAACAGAAATTCGTATGGACCGAATTTAAGCGAGTTTGGACTTTCAAGCCAAGCCTATGAGTGTCGGGGATTTATAAAATATTGTTCGAGATTTTTCTTCATCGAGATTGGATCTCAATTTGGGAAATTGTGGAAGAAATTGAAGATGAAATTGAAATATAAACTAAAGGAAAGTTGGAGCTTTGGTTGGGGGTGCATTATTTGCATCAAAATTTGGATTATTATGGGCTTATCTAATTGGAAAGTATTAAGGGGGACAAGAAGTTAATGGAGGGGATAAGGGTTGACTAATATTCCCTCTTTGCTGGCTTCTACTCACGGTTCAGTCCCCCTCCTTCGGACGTCTGTCTTCCCTCATCCGCACGCTTCAGCCTTCTCGGACAAGCTTCGCTGCCTTGTCTTCTCTCCGGCTCAAGCACCCACAGCAGCCGTTCACGAATTTTCCCCACTTTCGCACTCTCAGTTCTCTTCGTAGATCCACCGAAGCCCCACCGATCTCTCTTCTTGCTGCCATTTGTTCCCCGTCCGTTTCCCCCCACGAGTCAAGCTTCTTCAGCAAATTTCATGTGTTGACCGCCCATCTTCAAAGCAGCAACGTCCACCGGATTTCTCTGCCACGCGTGAGTCAACAAACCGAAGCAAAGCGACGATTTCCCTAGCTCCTCTCCCTTCGTCTGCGTCTCCGCCGACAGCCGATGATTGAAGCTGCGTATCTCCCTGGTCAGCAGCAAGCCCACGAAGCTCGTTGGTTGACCGCATGTAGCCTTCGAGACTCCACGCGTCCTGCAGCAACATCTGGACGCCAGCTCCTTCGTTCCCCTGCACATCCGCGACTCACCACCGCCTGCAGCTCACGTCTCCACCAGCGACTTCGCAGTAGATTTCCTCTCACGTTGACTGCCAAACGTCCAGCGAAGACCCAAGGCCCCAGCTTTCCACGCTTCGATGTCTTCCCAGCAGCGTGCGAAGCCAGCAGCTGCTTCATCAGTTTCTTCTCCTGCGTGTGTCTTCGGCCCCGTCGCGCGTCTTCAGCCCACGATCAGCCAGCGAGCCCGTTGTTCCATCGCAGTCCATATTGTGGAGTTGAAGTCAGCCCAACAAACTCCAGCATCTTGGGCCGTGTCTTTAGCTCAGCAAAATTTTAAAGTGCAGTAGCCAAAGAGAACAGCCCATTATGTGAGTCTCCAGCCCAGTTGAGCAAGGCCCATCTTCAGCAGTTTCAAGCCCAGCATCATTTGTATTTCAGCGGGGCCCAGCAAGTTTAGCCCATCTTGGGCCTGTGAAGCAAGTCGACCCAAGTTCGGCCGCCATCGCGTCGCCATTGCGGTGTCCTGATCTTCGCTTTTAACCAATTGAGTTATGTTCATTAATGCCTTCTTAGTTTGCTAATTATACTTAAAGGTTGATTAGATTTAATTAAGTGCAATTAGGTTGTTAGATTAGAATGGATTAGTGATTATTAGTTGATTGCATTGCATATTAGTTAGGTGGTTAGTGTACTTAGATAGAAAATTTCCTATAGTATTTATTGGATGCTTCTTGGGATTTTTCCCGACCCTTATCGGGTGTTAATTAGACAATTCGAGCCTAAGTGGAATTTTTAGGAATTAAATATTAATTTTCGAAATTAATTAATTATTTATTTATTTTCCAAAAATTCAACCGGGATGGCTAGTGATTTGAATTTTATGCTGATGATTATGGTGCAGTCCATTTATTTAATTGAGCTTTTACATTGTGCTAAATTAAATTTATTGTATTTATTTATTTAATTTTTGAAATTAATTAATTAATTATTTATTTTCTGGAAATTCAACCGGGATGGTCGGTGACCAGAATTTCATGTTGATTGTCGTGGTGTAGTTCGTTTATTTATTCGAGCCTTAATTTGTGATAAATTGATTTATTAGTGATTTTAGGATTTATTCCTAAATTGAATAATCTTTGGTTATTAATTGGAGAATAACCGGGCATCGGTTGATAATGCCAGTAAATCTAAATTTGCCAAGTGGGGCCGTGATGCCACTACATATTGAAAGTTGTCGAGTGGGGTCGTGATGCCACTAAATCTAAGAAAATTGCTCGGTGAAGCCATGATTACCACCTATAATTAAGTTGTGTCCTAAGGACCATGATTCATGATTGAGAATTGAATTGGAATAGTTGAAATGACTGGAAGTGGTCTTGTTGATATGTAATCGACTAGGTCGATTGATCATTTCCTTGATTTGATGTTGTGGACTGATCGATTGAATGGAAATCTCTTTTCGTGTTTGCTAGTTGCAGTTGTTGTTCTTGCATACGTGAGAGCATGTGTTTGCTTGATTGTGGTGTATGGCTTGTGTTTCCAGTATAATTTTTCTTCTGTCTGATGCTGCCATGTTCTAACATTATGTGTTAGAAACTTGTTTAGAAGTCATTAATTTTTTCCTCAAGACTTTGTAGACATCAAAGTTAAAACATAGTGAAACAGGATCTCATTCATTGTGATTGTGCAGTACACGAAATAGCTCATATAGATTGTGGACATTGTTTTTCTGTTTAAGGATTAGATTTAAAAGAACAAGCTCAATTCCAGGGGGAAGAAGCAAGAGATTACTGAGGATGCAATTAATAAAAAAATTAGGGAAAAAACCAACCATGAAAACTCTGGCTTTTAGAGCTTGAAATTTGTAGTTATGCTGCTCTTAGTAATCTGATCATGAGTCAAAAGTATTGTGGGAAACTTGAGCTACTTTCTGAATACGACATCAAGCAAGAGGATTCATCTTGCAGATAAAGGACTGCCTAGCTCAAGTTCCTTTCTTTGGAGCTTAAAAACTAGCCCTAATTATTGCAGAGTTTCATGATGGAGAGAATGAGACAGTTGTTATAACGGTGAGTGTGGTTCATATGCAATGTTTGGAATTTATAGCTAATTGAAACCCATCCTAGCCAATACTAGTAAAGAAGTCATCCCCAAATGTTCTCTCAATCAGATCACCAATATCTCTCTGAACAAAAGTTGTCCATCCATATTAAGAGCCCCGATGTATCACCCTGTTTACAAAGTGTTGTTTGTTCTTCAAGGACATTAGGTTTTATGTCAATGATAAATTATAGAACAACCCTAAGGCATCGTTAAAGTAGAAAATTATAAGCCATAGCTACGCCAAACATGCACCTCTTTAAAATCTGATGCTAGAATTTTGCCAAGGTCAACACCACTTAGTAGAGTTTAATTACTGTCAATTGAATCAAATGGTACACTTCATAGATAATTTGCTTGCATGAAAAGCTATTTCCTGTAGTAGGCATTTGGCAAATTTGATATTCTTAGGACCGAAATGTATACGTCTTAAGTTAGACACATTCTTTTATTGGCAAATTTGTTTTTGTTCAGATAGTACCTTCTTTTGCAAAGTGCTTTGTCAATTAGTCTGCTAAATTATCTTTAGCATGCAATTTGGAAATGTTTTGCAAGTGGAACCTGTCTCTGGTTTCGAGCTGATGAGCTAGGTACAAATGCAGAATCATTGGAAATATTGGCTGGTTTCCACAAAAATTTCATCTATGTTCCCCCTTTCAAGTGTCTGGCTGATTTATGAATGTTTCCAACTTTATTCTTGTTTCTCTTACAATAATGGGAATTCTAGATCAAAGGGTTTCAAATGTTGTGGAGGTATAATGGCATCAGAAGCAATTTCTCCTCTACGAGATTTTTATGAATGAGGAAACCCTAATGGTATGAGCGGCGATGGACCATTTTAACCAATTGAATTGTATGTAACAGTGTTATAATGCTGCTGTTAGCACCTATTTACATGAGATAACTTAAGGGAAATGATAGTTCTTTTTCAATGGATCCACAGTTAATTACACTTTTTAAGAGGCTTCTATGAGCATAATAGAGTAATTCTCCCGTTATGTTGTTGTATCCTTACATCCAAGAGAAATGAAGCTGGCCAGTGGAATATCATGTAATGACAGGGGGTTAATGAAATTGCAAGCATCCATCAAGGATAAGGTGTTTATCTTGAGATGGTAAGTACACTTATCCAGATTGATGCTAAGAGGGCTTAGCTATTTAATAATTGCTATGCAAATGTGTATAATTGGCCCAGGAAACAAAAGGTTGGGTTTCAGATGCACTGTCTCTCTTTTTGCTAATTTTCAAACGCCCTGTTTATCACATGTGGCTTTACTTTAGACTAGGTATTCCTAGCCAAATTCCCATATGAGAAATGGGATGTCATGTCCTCGGTTAAGGAAAAAGATGAAGTGTAGTATCTTAATAGTTGAGAATTCTTTGATTAGACTTGTTTGAGAGAGATGTCTTCATCCTTGATTCCTAACTACTATACATACGTGGTTCTCGGTCGAGGAATTCTTCAGTAAGAGCTCTTCATTTGCAGTCAGATCATAATCTTTACATGTATCTGAGATAATTAGTACGCTTTGGAAACTCATTGCATACATAAAACATGGCCTTGAAATAATTTGTCTTTGTAATTACAAAATCAATTTGGTTCATGTTTCTTCTCTATTTTGGAGAACCCTGTTCCATGTATGTCATTTCTCTTTCCCTTTCTTCCCCTTCTTTTCCATTCATTTTTTGTTAATGATATTGTGGAACCTATGATTTGTTTAAGTATCTTATCGACATGCTAAATGCTAATATTTGATTTTCAGCTTCAAAGCCTCACAGGTCACGGGTAAATCATGCTTCTCATTAGATTTGCCTGCATTGATTCATCCTATTGAACACTCTCATGCCTTTGTACAACTAGGTAAAACCTTTAAACTTATGATTCCTTTCTTTTATGAACATCATATACATCATGTATGGTGATATGATGTGTGACATCTTGATTTTTTAGGTTCTGATTTCGATTGGATAAGTTGAGCCCATCATTGACGCGCTTATAGTGCTTTTCTTTGAAATTGCCACTTATGAGATAACTAAACTATCTGGGGAAGTCATTAAGAGATTTTAATGCAATAGACTTGAGAATTCGAGTAGGAATCGGCTGCTCGACCGTGCTCATCTGCAAAGATCATTACGGCACAGATGTAAATCGATTGGAAATCAGAGATAGGTCAGTTCCATTGAGATATGTGGTTGAACGTGTGTGATCCCACTAAATTGCAAAATTATCATCGACTGACACTAGACTAATTTTTTTATCGTTTTGGTATCATGTGTTCGTATTTGAATTCTTGTGATTTTCACAACAACCAAGAGTTGCCAATGTGTCGAAGGGATTCATTGTGACTCGAAGAAAATCAACCACGGGTCATTTGCACTAAAAAAATTTAAAAATTTATCCGGTAGCCTAAGTCACGCTAAAATTGCGCTGAATGGAAATTAACCGTGAATTTGAGTCCGATTTCAAAAATTAAAGTTTTTGTCATGTCACAATAAATTCTAGGAGCGTCCACTCACTCTTAGAAGGTTTTTCTGAAACTTGAGATTTTTTGGGAAAAAATCGTCCTAGGGCTGTTTTTGTCCGGAAAAAGTTAGGGATTATTTTTTATCGCGCAAATGGGATGCAAGATGGATCAATTGGTGAGGAAAAATACTAAATTGAATATTGACTCGACAATGGAATTTATGAAGGCCATATGGGTTTGAATTAAAGAGGAAATCAAGTCCAATCGAGAGGGATTTGTAATAAATTCGTATGCCCCCCTTTGCCCACACCTTTGGACCCTCTCAAGCTTCTAGATGAAGGCCTTGGTGGCTGATTAGTGTCCAAGGAAGTCATACTTGGCTGAGGGTGAGTCAAAGGGGACAATTGAATGGAAAAATTGGCCATAATGGCCCCCTCTTACCTCCTCTCTTCCTCACCAAGCAACTGACCAACCTCCTCTCCATTCCTCTCTATTTTGACGCCCCTAAGCCCGCAGAGAAGCCCCAGAGATAGCTAGCAAGCTGCTGCACCACCACCTAAACCGGAGCCCTCGTCATTTGTCGTTTTTGCCTACGCTGCTGCCCTACCGCACCACCGCCTAATCGACGCCCCTACTGCTTCCAACCGCTTGTTCTGCCGTCCAGGGTACTGCCAAGGCTGTGTGGAGCCGAAGCTCTTGCCGCCGTCATCAACCACCCCTCCAAGCCGCCTAAGCCCCTCCGGTCCACCGTTGTCCTCACCACACCGAACCAACTTCATTTCTTCTATTTTGCAGCCCCAAACAGAAGCAGAAGTTCTGGGTTTTCTAGCGCCATCTGGGCCTGATTTGAAGGTGTTCCAGGCCTCAAAACCTAGGCCCGCTTTGGAGAAAGTTGCCTCCCGTTGTGTCCCCGTCGATTTGAATCGACCGGTTCACCGGACAAGTGAGTTTGCTCACTAAACCTTACTTAGTAGCTTATTTATGCCTAAGGGTTGTTTAAATTAGCTTAAGTATGGATTAGTGATAAGTTAGGACGGTTAGATTAGCCTTAGAATGGATTAGTGAGATTTGTACGATTGATGATGGATTAGTCGAATCCAATGAAATTCCTGCAGTTCGGATTTCTGGACTCTCGTCGTTTGCCAATTTTGTGGATCAAAATGGGTTACGAATTTGAGGTTGATGTCTCTTGAGAAATGTTTTAGACATTCTCAGCTACAACATATATTTTGCTCAATATTTTTAGGGGCTTAAAAGAATGAGATATCAGCTCCATCATTCACAAATAGAACCTCAGTTTTCGCTGGAACTAGTGACCTTTTAGGAATCTAGTGGTTTTTATCAACTTGTAGAGTTCGAATTTCGAAATTTTTTATTCATAAATTTTGTTTTTCATCTCTTTTATTTTAACATAGTCAAATTTTAGATCAAATGGACATGTTTTAGACCTCAAACCAAATTGATTTCGGAAAATAGACTTTCTGAAAATAGACCCGGTTTTGATGATGGATTGAGCGAATTACTGGGCCGAATCTAGAAGGATTTGGGTTAAGTTGTCTGCATAAAAAATGTTCATTTATATGTCTATTACAACATATTCAAATTTGGGAATTTTCTGAGTTTTTGTGGCTAGGTTTTTGGAATTAAACTTGGAGATGCACGAGTGGCTCGGTTTCTGCCAATTGGGATCGATTATGGTTTTGTGGTTGATCTTGACATTGTGCCTGCTAAATAAAGTATATTTAGTGATGTGGTGGACTGATGGCATGTTGAGAACTTATGTGTGAGGTTGTGAGATGGATTGCTCTATGCTAGTTGGTTTGTGATATGCCTAGAGTTTATGCTTGATGATCGTATGAGGGTTATTAGTCACATTGAGAATACTATTGAAAGATGAAATGATGTACGATTGGGTGTGCGACAGTGTGGAATAGGGCATGGAAACCACCGAACTTGGAATCAGTTGTGCTCATTGAGCCGTAATTCAGCATTACCACATAATCTCGGTTGTTCTCACTAAGCCGTAATTCCACATTACCACCTAATCTCGATTGTGCTCGTTGAGCCATAATTCATCATTACCACCGAATTTGGAATCGGTTGTGCCCACTAAGCTGTAATTCAACATTACCGCCAAAGTTTTAATAGGCTGTGCCTACTGAGTCGTAATTCAATATTACTACCAAAGTTTCAGTAGGCCGTGTTCGCTAAGCCGTAATTCAGCGTTAGGATTGAGTAATTGAGATGACCGAGAAACGGTCTAGTTAACATGTAATTGACTGAGTCAATTGATCGATGATTCGATCTAAATTCTTGATGGATGTGATTGGAGTTGGTAGCCATTACTAATTGACTTGAATTATAAATAGTCTGGATGACATGAAATCGATTAGTTTGATTAATCAGTGATTTGATCGGCTTGATGATTTAATTGCAATTCTTGCTTTGATGTGTATCGGTAGTTCTTGCTCGTGTGAGTAATAATTGATTTGGACGTCCCAAGTTGGTGTGTAAATTTGCTGTATACACATGGTTGTGATAAGAACTGTGCTAACCTGCAGGAAGAAACTGAGGCAAAGGTAAGCCTCTATGATTGTATGATTGCATGATTAAGACGTCTTAGGCATATTACCCTCCTAATGGGTGTTTAGAGTGTGAACTCGCTGAGATTCATATCTCACCTCGTCGTGGGCTTCATTTTTCAGGACTGTAGGGTGGAAGACCTGGAGCCAAGCCGAGGTGATATGAAGTGTAGATCAGATAGAACAATTTCTTATGATAGTCAGTCTTTTGAAGTCTTGTGACTGTAAACTTTTGTATTTGACTCGATGTGTATTTAAAAGCATGTTTTGTTTGAAAATCTGATGTCTTGCTTTCTATCCCGAGAGAGTTACTGTTAGGAGATTTATTATTCACTTCCGCATGTGTAATAAAATGAAAGAGTCGGCGACTCGTCCTGAGAAGTCTCAAAATTTTATCGACCACTGAGAGATGGGCACGCGCTTGAGGATCAGGGCGTGACATGATGTCCTCTGATGCATATTGAATGATTCTCAATAACTCATGCATATAACTAGTGAGCACATGGTGTGTTATTTTATATTATAAGTTGTGCCAAAGTAGGGCGCTATGGCAATGATTCTTGCTGTGATAGTTTGACGGATGCTCATGTTAAGATCGAGTATACCTATAGCTATAGATTTACTTGCATGATTGTAGTCAATCACAAAGAGGAAGAACATAAGTCATTGCTCTTCATTACTGATTCTTGGTTTATTCTGATCATAATGTTCATTGTTCTTATTCCTGTTAGTTAATCTGTTCATTTGACTATAAGCTAAGTCAAACTTTCACTTCAAGGTAGCTCGCAGTCTGGAAAGATAACTTTTGAACTATAGTTTTGTGATAAAGCACAAATCTGAATGTGACATTATTGGTGCTAGTTTTAGCATAGTAAGATTCTCTCTAGTTTGTGATATGGCAAAAACAATTAGTGTTAATTATTTTGTCTCAAGATGTTAAAACATTTTAGAAGTAGCCCTTTAAGTGTAGAGATGTGTGTAAATGCTGTTAGCATCCCACAAAGTGTCTTCAAATGATTCGATGCACTCCGACTGATAGTGCATGTGCCTTTTGTTGATCTTCTAATCACAAAATTTCATCAAGGGATCTGAGGAAGGAAGCGCGTGGCACCCCTTGACGGCCCCCAAATTGTTAGGGTCGCCACAGTCCGCTTACCTTTCACTTGACCTGATAATATAATACTCTGATACCAAGAAATTTCATTAAAATTCATACATCCTGGGGGTTTACATCTTTTAAATCGGTCCTTGCACAATTTATATGGCGAAAGCACATCCATCAACTCCCTTCATTCTATTCAAAAAACGATGCACACCCACTAAACATTTATAGGTAAAAGCCGAACAATTTTATTTACTTAAACCAAATGGACATCATTCATCGGTACATCAAAATGATGTAGTTTTTTATACTCGGCTATACTTCAAAAGATGACCGACATCTCTTCCAACAGTCGTATACTTAAAGTCCATCGATCAGTGTTGGGTCCAAAAGTTTCTTCCTTTGCTATCCTCTTCCCCGCGGTCATATCCAACCACTTGATCCATCTACCGGTGGCAGTGGCAGCAGAGGTATCTTATCTAGTCTGAAATGTTAGTCCCCAAAAGGGGTGAGTACAACCACTCAATAGTAAAGATCCATCAAACTACATAATGCAACAAGCAAGACAATTAAGATATCACAAGTAAAGCACATATCATCCATACTATCGAGCATACATCACCATGCAGTCGTGCATATATCGCCATACAGTCATGCATATCTCACCTTGCCATTGTGCATATACCACTATGCACTTGTACATATATCATCAGGCAGCCATGCATATCTCACCATGCAACGTGCATATACCATCATGCACTTGTACATATATCATCAAGCAACTATGCACATATCACCATGCAACGTGCATATACCACCATGCACTTCATGCTTGCATTTCCATGAGCTTCATCCCATGCCATATGCACATACATACGCATGATTCATATCATCCATGTTATCATGTATACATACCCATGAGATCCATTCAAGCCTTCATGATCACATTCTCAATGTCAAATAGCATCAATTTACTTTCATAAGTAGATCATGCATCATGCCATATGCATACACCCATGCACATGATTCAATTTCAATATTTATCTTTTACAAGGATCTCATCATTTTTCTTCTAGGGACTAATGTTTGCATCCCTCAATTTATTGCTCGCACCGAACCTGGCATCGCGAGGAGCCTCCAGCACATACCTTCGGGCATCCGGCACACACCTTCGGGCATCTCGCATCCCACCTGGCATCACGAGGAATCTTCGGGGCTAGCCATGAAAATTGTTACCCCTACCCTTCGGGCATGTATCATAATACAACCGGGCATCCCGACACTCCCGGGGAAAACCTCTGGGCATGTATTCATAATACAACCAAGCATCCAAAGGGCATCGACTCATTCGAACCTTTGGGCATCACGACTCCCGGGGCATCGTCGGCTCACACCTCCGACGGTCTCGTTATTATCTCAATTTATATTCACACGTGTATCTAAATTTCAACATGGCATTTGATGCAACAATATCAAAGATCTCAGCCAACTTTTGATGTCATATAACATGCCATATGTCACCACATATGCAACATAATCAACCACTCAAGACATTATATCACATGGAGCAATTTCATTTATTTTGAAAATATAACAAAATTTCAGATAAAAAAAGATTGCACTCCTTTGGTCATAATTCTTGAAAAATTAGTAAAAAACCTTATTAAATTCTAAAAATTTAACATGTTATATACAAGATCTGGAGGATAATATTTCGTGAAGAACACAAAATCAAAAAAGCATCACACAAACCAGTACAATTCACGCACCACAAACCTTAAAATTTCGGAATATTGCCATACACAGTTTTATTCACAAATTTGGCAAAAATCCTAAATCAACTCCAAAAATTCTGAGAAGTGGAAATCATATTTGTGATAGATGCAGAACTAGAAATCATATTTGCGATAGATTAAAAAGTATAATCACCATAGCCATCTCTAACCCTCGGCAAAAATTCCCAGATCTGACCATTTTAAATAAAATCATTTCACCAACCTAAACTCATCCATTTCCTCTAAAATTCTAGTATGTTACTGATTAACATGTCATCACCAACTTTCATTCAGAATACAAGATCAAATTTCAACCGGAGAATTTTATAAAATTCACAGAATCATACTAGGTCAGCATTTCGATTCCAGATCTGACTTCTCCAAAGAAAAATCCTTTCACTAACCAATACTTGTCCGTTTTACCTCAAATTTTAGTATGTTATTCCTCAAGATGTTCCCTAAAAAATTATTTTAGAGATCAAAGCAAGATTCCAACTAAAAAGTTACATGCATCTCACAAACTCATGAAGGGTCGGACTGATTTTTCCAGAAAACAGAATGCAAGGCTCCCATACCTTTCCCTAGAGCTTGAATTTCTTCACTTCTACCACAACCAAAGTCTACCATTCATCACACACATAACACAGCAAGCAAAGGGTAGGTTTTAGGACTCTACTTGCCTCTAGCTCAAGCGAACACAGCAAGCAACGAACGGAGGGGCAAGGCGGCAAACAAACGGCAGCGACGAAACTCCTCCTTCTTCCTTTCTCTCTTCCTTTCTCGCATGCCCACTCTCTCTCTCTCTCTTCCTCTCCTTCGCACGACACTCCTCTCTCTCTTGGTAACCCTCTCTCTCAAACCGCCCACTTCTCTTTCCTTCCCCCTCAATGATTTGAAATCATTGATTTTGCATGGCTTCTTATACTTGGCTACAAAGGGGCAACACTTGGCAAGCTTTTCTTGCAACTTGGCATTTTTGCCATGCACATGATGGGCCTTCATTTGGCTGGCTTGGGCCAGCCTTGGTTGACTACTTCATGGGCTCCTTGGGCCAGGCCTCTTGGCCCACTTTGGGTCCAACACATTTGGGTCTAAAGTCCAACTTTTAAATGGCCCAAAATAATACTAAATGAGCCCATAATTGCTCTTAACAATTTACTTTAATCCCCACTTAATTTCATAATCTCAAATACTCACATGGCCATAAAATTTTGTAATATAAATCAATAAAAATCCAACTTATAAAGTACATGGCCAAGAATAAAAATTTCGTATCAATTTATCCTTTAATACAAATCCTTAATCACTCATCGACATAGGATATATTTCCAATCAAATAATTGTCCATTAAAATGCTTGGCCTTAATCTATTACAATTTTTCGGTCTAATGGCTATAATATAATCCGATGGCTCTCCCATCACCTATTCATGGTTCATGGTATATCCAGGGGTTGTCATGAAATTATGGGATGCCACAAAGCGTGATGCATGTCCATATCAGTTTTTGCCAGGATGTTCATATGTCTCTAGAGGGTTGCAGATGTGATCACTATGATTTCGTGCTCTAACTTGATTATCAGATTGTTTAGATAATTTTACAGCATAAACCTGTGCAAGCCTCAGTTTTATGAGGTTAATTTTTGTCTACATATTTTGTGATGTAGCTTGATATGAGTTTTTCGAACTTTGAGGTAATTCTAGGTGCACTATTGATAATTTTAAGCTGTATAGTTCTGGATTATGTCATGTGTGATCCCTAACAATGATCAAGGATTTCCTAGGAAAGAATTGCTTTGATGGGATTTGAGCTTCCCAATTATACCAATTATGTCCTAAATAGATGAATCTATAGTATTGATGAGTCAATTAATGTCTTGATCTTTGTTGACTGAGAAAATCTCAGTGATTTGATAGGTCATATGGAGACCATGTTAGTCACGTGTGGCTCCACGAGTATGTTAAAATCATAATTATTTGCTTGGTCCAAAGGCAATTGGCAGTTGGTTCTTACCCGAACGTGCTTTTCTTATTCTTCAATGGGGAACAAGATGCCTCTTTCCTTCGGGTAATGAGAAGTCCAAATTTGAGTTTTATTTATAATCAATTCTAGTAAAAACTAGAAATACCGGAACATTTGCCGAAAAGATGGTAATTTTGGATCATAATCTGTTTATATGTTATAAATTCGGGCAAATAGCAAGGCTACGATTTTTGCAGATCAAGACAAATCGTGTTGATTCGAGTTCAAGTTCTTCATCAATTGTCATAAACTCATCACAAATCATCATTGAGCATTTTAATCTTAGATCTAGGCATAAAATGTAATCCAAAATGCAATCCTAAGTTGGAATGCTAGCCACGATTAGCTAATCGGATCTTGCTTCATTGGATTCACAATTTGAGCGGAACTTTTTGCAGTTTCGTCTAAATCAAACGCAATCAAGCGACGACTGGACCTTCGAATCACCTCATGAACTTCAATGGACACTAGATGGACCTCATGGATCATCAAGTAGCTAGATCAAGAGCTTATTGGACTGAATCAGCACCGATTTGCGGATGTAGAGAGGACTAGTCCAGCTTGGACCGATTTTTTGACTGCTAGTGAGGATCGGGCCACGGGAGGAATTTCGGTGGCTGCTTCGCCAATCCCCGACCACAGTAAGGTCGGGGACTACTCCGGGAGCAGATCGGAGAGAGCTGTGCCACCGGTCAAGGATGTTGGATCGACAATCAGGCTGGTTGGAGCTATTGGTTCAAGGACCAGTTTGATGCTAGTTCTTGAGCTAGCGAAGAAGACAATTGGGCGAAAACCACCGGCGATCAAGGGGAGCTGAGGTGACGATGGGCCAAGAAGGAGGACGTTGGTCGTCGGAGGAGGCAAAGGTCCGTTGCCGAGGGCCTTGGCCGACGGCAAATGGCACGACAGAGGGGAAAGCTGAGCAGTGCACGGAGAGAGAAAAGAGAGAGAATTTTCATTCTCTTAGAGCATTTGATCTATAAATTTCACAAATGAGTCCCCTTAAAGTTTTAGAAAAATTGCTAAGTCTTGATTCAAAGCCAAATATCGACCATTGGTACAATCCGACAATTGAAACTTCATTTAATGATCAAATTAAGCTCACTAGGGGACTAAACCTAATTAGAATGTGTCCCACAACTGCTCAATAGGCTTGATTTGCAAAAAAAAAAAAATGGGAGTTAAAATACAAACCACGGTTAAGGCCTAATTAGGGGTGATTTTGTAATTTAACGAAATCTAGGGGTAATTTTGCAAAATTTGAAAAATCAAGGGATGTCAGGATGAAATATATGTGATGAGTAATCAATGGGCATTCGTCGGTAATTGAGAACTGGGCCGGCAAGGAGCCAAACCAATCTATCCTGCTGACGGCTAATCAAATCGATTGGACCAGTTCAAGCCAGGTCGATCGATTCTTGGTCAATTCTAGCCAATCAGGCCTTGGGGGCTAAATTTTATGCAATTTCATCCCTCAAGGACCAAATTGAAAAGAAAATCTACCTAATTTGAGGGAAAACACTTCAATTCTAATGGGATTAGTCCAATCAAACCATGTAAATGTGATCTACTAATTTTCTATTGAACCAATTGCTTGAGTATCATGATAAATAATGGACCTACACCATGGGTACACATAATTGAACATTATAGGCCAAATCGGACAATGTCACAATTTTTCATTTGAAATCTCAAATTAATCAAAATTAAATTCGATTAATATGGCAATTCACCTATTGAACTAATTGCCCATGCTTAAGATAACTTGTTACATCCAAATTGACCTTGAATTGATGTCAGGTCTCTTACGCTAAAAATGAATCGAGGTCTAATTTGAAATTGAACCTTGTTTCACAAAATTAAACTCTAATTTCAAATGGGTCAACTCGAATTTCCTTAATTGAAGCTCATTAGCTTAGTTTTCCTATATTCAAGAAGGTAAAATTCCTCAAATTGGAAAATTCTCGAGTGAATTTTTTAAAATGGATCATAGATTCGTACTTATCTTGAGAAAATGAGTGACATGAAAGTGTCGGTTTGCAAGTTATGAAGAATTAACTCAAACCCCATAATTAGGGTTAAAAATGGCAATTCGCATTTCGACACGACCGCTCTTGAAACTAAGTGAACAAGTGAATGAGAAATAGTCCATAAACCAAATGTCATAAAAGGAACTAAACCTAATTATGATTAGGTAAAAGTAATTTTATTTTCAGTTAATTTCGAACCTAAGACCAGAAAATTCAAAAACAAGGTTCTTAATCGATTTTTGAAAATTCTTGACACCAAAGTCAAATTGACTCTAAAATAAAGTGATTTATGGATTTTTGATATTTTCAATTTTTTTTTTGTCAAAGGTTTGACCAAAGTCAACCCTTTTGTTGATTTTTCCTAAAATGTTGATTTTTGTGTCAAATTTTTGAAATTTTCAAAAATTAACTTTGCTAAAGTGAAATTAAGACTATTTAACATCTTTTTACATGCAAAGTCAACTTTTGACTTGGAGTTGACTTTTGGTCAAAATGATTGAGCAAAAAGTTAACCCAAAAGTCAACTGTTTAACTTTTTGGGTTATCAATGGAAATAAATGGGAAGTTGCTCAAAAAGACAAAGCCAAAAAGAAAAATAAATGAAATGAAAAATGATATTTTTTTTTAATCAAGAAACAGGCTCCATGCCAATTAGAAACCCTAATCTCGATTTTTTTTTTTATCTTAAATGACGTGTCGACTAAGAATTAGGTCTTAGCAGTTGCGGTCCCATAAAATTTAACATGATATTAGAGTTGAATGTTATGAGTTCAAATCTTTCTACACCCTATTTGTGTATCCAATTAAATATATCCATGCTTAGTACTAAGCAAAAAGACCAAACTAAGCATGAGGGGAAGTGTCGGTATAATTAAATATTAAATCATTTCTTCATCTAACAATTTAAATTTTTAAAACAGTTAGTAGTGGTCCTACAAAGTCTTACAAAAATTACTCCAGGTGTTCATACCCATTAGATATCTTTATTTACCTTCAAGAACCATGATTTACCAAAGTTCTAATATTATTAATAGATCTAATATCATTTTATGCTGATATACTTAATTGTGCTTATAATAAATCTCCTTTGATTAGTCATGTGTTAAGTAATTATGCAGTGAAAAAAAAAAAAAAGACAAGTACTCGGGAATTGCGAATGCCCTTTCGAGGAAGCCCGCAAATTTTTTTCTTTTTATTAATTGTAAGTGAGCCTATGACAAAAGCTAAACTATTGACACGAAATACTTCAATTACAAAGAGAAAAAAAAAAAAAGCGAACTAGACGGATCAATGCCGTTTCCTCAAAGCTGGTATGCGGTGTTCATCGAAATTAAGTCCACGTGTTCATACATATTGCATATTTTGGTCCATACTCAACCACCATATTTTTCCGAAGTTCTACCATTATTAATAGATCAATTTTTTTTTTTTGCTAGTACACTTAAATAGGCATGTAATTATATTTTCTTGAGTGGTCATGTGGTAAATTATAATATAGCAAGGAAAAAACTACTTTTCGGTGGTTGGGATGACATTTCGAGGAAGGCAAGATAAAAAAAAAAAAAAAAAAAAAAAAAGAAGTTGTTTTTATCAGTGAGTCCATGACCCAAATCATGACAGTCCACCATCCTAAAGTTGTTTGTCGGTTTGTGCAATGATGGAGTCCAGTAGGACCGGTACTAATCAACACCATTCACTACTTTTGTCGGCCACATAGAAGCTTTTGTCACTCTTAATAGCCCGAATAATGTGGTGGCAGGCGGACTTTAAGTGAAAATAAGTCCTTGTGTTCACACCTTTACATGTCTTGGACCACCCTTATGCACCTCATTTTTCAAAGTTCATAAATAGGTCATGCATCTCTGTCCTCTAATATAAGAATAAACCTAAAAGAAATTACTACGTCTTCTTGAGTTTCAAGAGCATGGTTCTTTGTAACAACTTTCTCCGTCATCTCTACAAAGTTTTAGACCAAAATGAAATATACACTTTCATTGATAGCGAGGAATTGAAAAAAGCAGACCAAATATAGCAAGAAAAAAACAGTTTTTCGGTGGTTGGGAATGACATTTCAAGGAAGCCAGCAAAGTTGTTTTTATCGGCGAGCCCATGACCAAGATCATGGGAAACCACCGTCCTAAAGTTGTCTGTCGGTTTGTGCAATGATGGAGTCCACTAGGACCAGCACTAATCAACACCATTCACTTCTGTGTTTAGCAACGGAGAAGCTTTTATAACTCTAACAGCCCAAATAATGTGGTGTTACGCGGACTTCAAGTGAAAATAAGTCCTTGTCTTCATACTTTTATATGTCTTGGACCGCCCTTATGCACCATCATTTTTCATAATTCAGAAATAAGTCATGCATCTCTATCCTCTAGTATAAAGAACAAACCCAGGGGGATGCAATTTCGAGGAAGGCCAGCAAAGTTGTTTTTATGAGTGAGCCTAAGACCTAAGTAACACCGACACACGATACCACATGACACGATACGCCGAAATGTCATTTCTCAAAAATGTAATTCTGAAACATTTCGACGTGTTATATATTAATAAATATTTTTAGTTTTAATTAATTTGATTTAAATTCACAAATAAATAAACAATAAAAAAAGAACTTATAATAAATTTACGCTAATAATATTAATAAATCTATCCATAGAAAATTTGAAAACATATTCATAATTAATGCGTACCCATATTTGGGAACGTGTTTTTAATTTTAACAAAAAATTATGGATGAAATTAATGACTAACAAAAGAATAGAATCAACTTTATTTAAATGAATTTATGATTTTCTGTAATAATTAAAATTTATCATTATTTAACATTCGATATTTTTATTTTTGAAATCACTTTTTAACTCATTTATATTTTTTAATAAAAATAAACTTTACCGCCCAAAAATTATTCCCCTAAAAAACCCCCCATCATTTCTCTCTTCCCCTGTTCCTCCCGCGCCACCCTAAAATCCCCCCCCAACTCCCCTCAATTTCTTCCCCTACTCTCTCTCTCCCCCTCCCCTTCCCCCACGCTACCCCCCACACCACCACCTACTCCTCGCCCCCCATCAATCACCCCATCCCTCCTCCCCCACCCCTGCTCCCCGCCCCCTTAGTTTCTTCCCCTTCTCTCCTCTCTCTCTCTCCCCCTCCCCTTCCCCCACCCAACCAACCGCTCCCCTGCCCCCATCAATCACCTCCATCCCTATTCTTCCCTTGCTCTCTCTTCCCCCTCCCTTCCCCCACACCACCACCTGCTCCCCGCCCCCATCCCCATCAATCACCCCCCACCCCTGCTCCCCGTCCCCTTAGTTTCTTCGCTGCTCTCTCTCTCTCCCCCTCCCCTTCCCCCACGCCACAACCAGCTCCCCCGCCCCCTCAATTTCTTCCCCACCCCACAAGAGCACCTGCCATTTACGTGATTTTCTCTCCCCTAACCCCATGGCACCCCATCCACCCCCACTCCGCCCCCTGTTTCTTTCCGTTGTCCCCCACCACCCTCCCTCTCTTCTTGCTGAAATCGTAATGACGGCTTCTTCTTCCTCCTTGTTGCACAATCCTCTTAGCTCTCTCAGTCGCCTCATTGCAGTCGGTCACCGCCTCGCCTCCAGCCCTTCCTCCTTCATAGCTATAGCCTCACCACTAGCCCTCCATCGTAGCATCACCTCAATTTATGCTCTTCCTCTAGCCCTCCCCCACCATTGTTTCAATATGTTGCAACCCTTCCGAGGCAAAGGGAGACTAATAGATTGTTAAGCAAGCGAAAATAAGCCTCTCACAAGATGGCACTTATGCTTTGTGCAATCTCTCCCAAGCCCTACTCATGGAAAATTGGTTTCTCATTACTTATTTAATTGATTCTAACTAGGGCTGCCACTAAAGTTAGGAGCTGAGTAAGGCACGAGAGATAGTTTACTTTTGTGAACTAAAGATTCATAGCCTCAAAGACTTGATTACGCTAAATAAATCTAACTCATTTTATGGTATCTTTTCCTTTTTATAAAAGGCTTTGCATGCCACTTTCCTATTTTTTTGATTTTTTTTTAAGAAATCTAAATAATCATGTATGGAATAAACAAAAAAAATTCTATCAAATAATAACTAAGCGTGTAAAAGATGAGGAAAGAAATAGCTCAAGCTGTATTAGGCAATATTACACAATGCCTTATTATTAAGGGCTAGGATAGGACCCTCGTGATGCAATAATCATCTAATATGACATCTGCATCTTTTTATTATATATATATATGATTTCTTTTCATTACTAGTATGAGTTAATCTAACTAAGTGCTTGCGAATAAAATCGAATGCTTAGGATCTAAGTAAAGCTATATGCATGACCAAAACAATATAAAGATCCAATCTCTTTTTCTTTGGGGGGGCGCGTAGGTAAACACTATGTATAAACAACGAAATTGCAAATAATAAACTACACACATATTGAATTTAATGTAAAAGAAAATCTAACGCAATGGGAACATGGTGGATGAAGCAAAATCATGCAAGCAAACAACGATGCCACTCCAGGATACTTCAAGGGGCAGAACATGGACGAAACATACTCAATCCAATCCAATCATGCAAGGGGAACAACTAGGCGACATGATTCAGCCATAGACAAGTTAACGCGAATGGGATTAGGACATAGAGAGTTTCTTATCAAAATTGTATGAGAAATGAATCATGGAATCTAGAAATAAGTGTGGAAATTCCTAACTCATGTTAATTCACGGGAATACCTTATGATTCATCATACATGCATGGCTTTAGGACTTTGCAAACAAATCATAAGTGTGGCAAACACGGAATCGCATTTTGATCATACCAAAAGATAAGCGGAAAAGGGAAGGAATCAGAAAGCTTTAAAATGATGAAAGGATGGCCGAGTGTGTGAATCGTAGCCCGCTTGCGTGCGTCGGATTCTTATCATACCAAAACTTGAAAGGATGGCTTCTCGTTCCTCAACAACCTTTTTGACTGTCTAAGCCTTTTCTTCTACTCACGATTTCCACTAAGAATTTGTCTTTTTTGTTCTCCGCCCACTTAGAGTGCGCATGGTAACGCTTCTTGGCCGGGAAACAGTTTCTTTTCTATTTCTACCAGGGAACAATTTCTACGTAAAATAAGGTATTCGGTAACTATATAAAATTTATATTCTTGAAATTGAAAAAGAATAGAAATGCGTTTTGTATGATTTTTTATTTTTTGTATTTATTTGCTTTTTATTCTTGCTCACGGATAGCGGGCCGCCAACTGCCGCCATCGCCGCCGCTTGCCGCCGTAGGATCGCCGATTGCCGACCGTCGTTGTCGATAGGCGGTAGCAGCGGCAACGAGTGACAGTCAGCGATGGCGATGGGCGACGGTTGGCGGCAATCGGCGGCTGCGACGGTGGTCGAGGGGCAGTGATGACGGCGGCCGGCGGTGGCAACAAAGTGGTCGGGTGGCGGTCATCGGAGGTCGGGGTGGCCGATGGGCTGTGGGCAGCAGCGACGACGATCAGATGGCAGTGGCGATGATGGTTGCCGCCGATGGGGCGACGATCGGCCAATGGTGGCTGCCACCGTCCGGAGGTGGCCGGTGGTTGGCAAGCAGCCACCCAAGGTCGCAACGAGCAAGAAAAACAAAAGAAAAGAAAAAAAGAAAAGAAAAATTGGCTTATTTCTAAAAATTGTTGGGAAGTAGAAAGCTACTTTTTTGTTTCTTGTTTATGTTCCAAATCTATTCCCGAGATCAAAAAAATAGAGAAATTGTTTCCGGGAATAAAAGTTTTACCAAACGGATTTATGTTCTTTTTTTGTTCTGGGAAACAAAATAACAGAAATTTGGAGAAACATAAACGTTACCATACAGGCCCTTAAGGCTATTTGCTTAATTTTGTTTTTGTTTCCCATAACACAAATTTTTGTTCTTTTATTCTAGGGAACAAAAAAAGAACAAAAACACGTTTGTATACACTTTTGTTCTCGGCCAAACAAGAAGTAGAAAAAACTTGTTTCTTGTTCCCGGGAACAAACACTTTTTTTTTCTCATTTTTCTTCTTTTTTCTTTGGCTAGTCGCCGGCCATGGCTGAGGCCAGCGACCGGCCAAAAGGAAGGAAGAAAAAAAAAGTAAAAGGAAAAAGAAAATAAAAATAAAAATACTAAAAATTAAAAGAAACAAAAAATTATACAAGTTTACCAAATGTGTTTTCTATTCTTTTTTTATTCCAGGAACAAAAATTTTGTACAGTTACCAAACACGTTCTTCTGTTAAAAAATTGTTCCCCGAAACAAAAATAATTTTACTATTTCTATTTCAGGGAATAATTTTTTAACAGAAACGTTCTAAACGCGCTATTACTTTCTGATCTGATTGGTTCCTGTTGTCCGATTTTGATTTTTCATTACTTTCCACCTCTCACTCAAATATCCCTTTTTAGAATCCCGACCAAGGAAAGCCATCCCCCCTTAAGCTCAGGAAAGGATTTTCGTTAATCGATAACCAAATAGATTCTACATCAAATAATCGAGCGAAGGAACTTGCGTCAATGTAACAATCCGAATATATGCAGTCTTCAGTGAAAATAACTCCATGTATTCACACCTATTAGATATCTTAGTCCCTAAGTAAACACCATCATTTTCCGAAATTCTGACATTATTCTTTGTTGACCCCATCCCACTGAAAAATAGTCATGCGTCACTGCCTTCTAGTACAAAAATAATCATCACTGATTTTTTTTCCCAAGATCATGAGAATCAATCATCATATCTAGGCCACAAGATCATCTTTTACAGTCGAGGGATTAGGAACACAGTTAAACATCTTATCCGCTTGCACTATTATGATCATCCCCCTTGTTTCAAAAATTAATTTAAATGAATTTGGTTATCAAGGATGATTGGATCAAAAATTTATCAAGGATTTGGTTTAGCTTATCAAGATTATGCCAGTGGTGTTAATTCCATTGAGACAGCTCGTACATGTTAAAGAGCAGTGGCATGGTTATCTATCTAGAAAAATTATTGAGTGAACTTAGGGTATAAACTAAATTGAATTTGAACCGTTAAAAACTGTGGACTCTAAACAAATCTTTTCAATTTTTACATTTTAGATTTAGTTTACCATATATATTTTCCATTTAATAATTTCGTACTTATTAGATGCAGATAACGGCCCCAACGGGACTTTCGGTCGTGGAAAGCACCTCAGACTTAGAGTGAAGAGATCGAAGACAAAATAGTTGCAATAGGGAAATGCAATGCGATAACAGATAAATCAGACTGACATAAAACTACCTTTGGAATTAGGACCCACCACTTTTTTCTTTAAATTTTTAATCCACGTTCATAATAATAAAATCACCTTTGGAATTGGTCATTACACTTAAAATTGTACTAGTAATTGATGCTGGGACAATTGCACACATAATAAACAACAGAATTTTAAAAGAATAGAATGCAAGTGTATTCTAAGTTATTGCTCAAAAGGATCAGGACAGGATGGTTGTCTCATGATCCTTCACATTTTTGTGGCTATCTTGGAGGGTGACTCCTCTAACTAATGAAGCTGGAAACTTTTTCCTCCCACTTGGTAAAATTTCATAGGCTCGACTCAAAAGTCATCACTTTTTTTTTCTTTGGGTGCTAAAGAGAAAATAAGCTAAATTGAATTTAGTGCATAAGCTAAATTTGGACTTGAACCGTTGAATATGGAGACTCCAGCTTTCAGTTCTAAAACCACTTCTCAAGAACTGCTCAAGCTTAGCAACTATCGTCACATGATCCAACATATTTTGTCAATGGCATATTTTACCAAAATATAAGTCAAGCGGCACTATTGATGAGAGGTTATGAAAGTCGAAAGTTCATAGGGCTTGATGTTGAATACTTAGTTTCGTGGTTGATGACATGATGCTTTGAAAGCATCTTAACATTTTCTCACGAAAACCAAACTAAACAATTGTGGATGAGCTGTTGCTAGCTCATTTATTTGAAAAACTGGTTGACATTGCGTATTCATTTATAAAGTATCAATACGTGTTACTTTATGTTAGTCTGATTTTTTTTATCTTCTTACACATTTCATTTCTATGATTGAGAATGGAGAATTTAAATATAAACGGGAGGAAAAACCATAGATTGTCAACAATGTTGATCCACATAATTCAGCATAAGGCATTATGTATGAGTCCACAGTAGTTTTCTTATTTAGAATTTCAATCTTCAAAGGATATTAGTTATGTGATAAAGCAAATGTAAACTTTTTATACACCACATATAGAGACAACTCTAATGAGATGTTTAATTTAAACCAACACAATTTTTTTTTATCAGGTAGTATATTTTTAATATGCACGAAGCCTTTTATTTTACAATGCTTGAACATCAACTTGATTGCTTGATCAAGTGCAATATGTGAATACATACTGCTTGCTTGTTTAAGTCTGCAAATCCCTCACAAACACTGATTTATGAAAGACAAATCCTGCAACAAATAGAATGGATACTATGATAAATAAGGAAGATGTTGAAATGATTTTCGAAGACTTCGACATGATGGTAAATTTTCTCTACCATAATAAGAACTTCGTGTGATTTAATATGTAGTTTCTATGTTTTGATTTTTCAATATATATCTAGATAATTGTGAATGATGCAAAAGAATGTTATTATTAAAAGGTTTAACTTATAGTGGAATTTCAGGTCAAAATATAGTGAGAAACAAATTGTGGAATCTAGAAACAAGCATTAAAATTCCAAATTTGTGCTATTTCACACGAACACCTTAGTATTTACACATTCATGGCTCTGGGACTCTGCAAATGAATCACAAGGGTGGCAAACATGGAATTTGATTCTGATCAAATGAAAATATTAACAAGAAAGGGAAGGAATCAGCAGGCTTTACCATGATGAGCAGATAGCAGAAGGAGTGAATTGTGGTCTCGTTGTGCGCGTCGCTGGCTTCTTGCTCCTCCTCAAGATCACCGCTTTCGAATCTTGTCCAATTCCGATTTTCCATCTCTTTCCAACTCACGCTCAAATCTCTCTTTTGCATCACCGAAAGTGTCACGCCCCGATCCTCGAGCACGCACACATCCTTATCTTTTGGTCGATTTTATAATGCGATATCCCAGGACAATGTATCGTCGACCCTTTCATTTATTAAGCACATGCGGAAGCAGTTAAAATCCCCAGACAATAAAACGATGGGATAGAAAAGTAGGGCCATATTTTTCATGTTGAAATTTATAACCAAACTTTTATACAAAACACAAACCAGAACACTTCACAACTTTTTATTCTAAACTCTATTCACATCAAAATGGAGATATCAAAGAAGATAGAATCTCAGTCCATCTGGGCCGTACTCAAGGCCCCTCTCAGGATTATCTTCTTCTCCCAAAAATCCTTCTCCGACTCTTCCTCCTCAGCTCCTTAGTGGGGTCCTGAAATGATTTCCCCAAACTGGGATGAGACTATGTCTCAGCGAGTTCTACCCCACTAAGCCCGATTAGTAAACCATTATACTATAGGCTGCCTAAACACGCACATGACAAAGGACTTACTTTGGCCTCAAATCCTACCTGCAAGTCAGTACAATTCATAATAGGCACCCAAGCAATCATATCACCGATGGAAGCATCGATCAAATCGACCTAGTCAATTATATGCCAACAAGACCACACGCGGTCATTTCCATTCGGTCAATCAATTTGCAACATCAGACTCAAGGCAATGATCAATCGATCTAGTCGATTACATGTCAGACGGACCATTCTAGGTCAATGCTCTCGGGCGTCAAGCTCACCAATGTGACTTATCCACTAGACAATTGCGTGCGTTCTTTAAGGTGCTGTTTTCGCCAGTGACATCCTTAGTCACCGAACCACGCATGCCTATAACCATGTACTCAATAGACAATTGTGTGCGTTCTTTAAGGGGCCATTTTCGCTAGTGAGTTCCATAATCACCGAACCACACATGCCTATAACAATGTATTTAATAGACAAGTGTATGCGTTCTTTAAGGCGCCAGCAAAAATGACATCCTTAGTCACCGAACCATACATGCCTATAACAATATGAGTACTAGACCGATACGTGCGTTCTTTAAGGCGCCGTTTTCGCCAGTGATATCCCAATCACCGAACCACGTACGTCCACAATAATGTATGTACTAGACCGATACGTGCATTCTTTAAGGCGCGTTTCGCCAGGTGATGCCCCAATCACCGAACCACGTAGTCCATACACCGTGTTCGATTGGTTCAATCCCAGAGTATTTCCAATTCTCTCATAACTCCATCCACTTTACAACTCAATCAAAGCATTATAAATGCTAAATAAACATACTCAGCCATTTACTAATCCATCATTCAAATTCACTCAATTTCAAACAATTTAGGATAGATCCCTAAAATATCACAATTTATTTAATTCCATGCAACGTAGAACTCAAATAAATAAACCGACTACGCCACAACGATCAGCATGAGATTTCGGTCGTCGGCCATCAAAATCTTAATTTCCGAAAATAAATAAATAATTAATTAATTTCGAAAATTAATTAATAAATATTAAAAATTCAATTTAGCGCAAAATAAAGCCCAATTAAATGAACGGACTTCACCATGGTCATCAGCATAAAATTCTGGTCCCGGACCATCACAGCTGAATTTTCGAAAAATAAATAATTATTTAATTTAATTCCGAAAATTAATATTTAAATACTAAAAATATCCACTTAGCCCGGAAAGCCTAATTGGAGCCCACTAAGGGTTGGGAAGGTAGGCGGTGGTCCGGCAAGGCTGCACGGCGGCTCCAGCGGCTTGCTCGGCCACTCACGGTGGCTGGACGAGGCGGAACAGGGGCGGAAGACGCACGGGGGAGGCCTGGGCGCGAGGAAACGAGCGCTGGTGGGGCGTGCGGCAGCGGCGGACTCGCGGGCGCGGACATGCGGTGCGGCGGTGGGACGGGCGGCGACGGCTGAGGGGCGAGCTGCTGTTACTCGGCTTCTTCAGCTTCTGGTTTTTGTTCGCACGAACAGGAGAGAAGAAAGTGGAAGAAAGCGGGGGGGAAGAAGAGAGAGAGAAGAGAGAGAAGAGGGGAGATAAGTATTGACCGGTCAAAGAGGGAAAAATAAAAAGAGAGAGAGGGGGCAGGCGGTGGGGGATCGCACGAGGGGGAGGGGAAAGAAGGGAGGAAAGAGAGAGAGAAAAAAAGAAAAGAGAAGGGAGAGAGAGAGAAAAAAGAAAAACAAATAATAATACTTTTCTTATTTGATTTTCTTTTGTCTTTCCCTCCTAATTTCTTTTCGGACTTCAATTTTTCTTCCGATAATTTCTTTCTTGAAATTTCGACTTGTCAATAAATTGACGAACGATGAGACAAGGTCCTAAAAAAAAAAGAATTATGACGCGCTTAAAATTCGATTCCCGAAATCGAGTTCAATTTCGTGGTTAGAAATCGATCATACGTGATTTTAGTCCAATCCAACAAATTGAGCAGCTTTTAGGGATTTTACTGCAGATACGTCCCTTAACGGCTTCATCCAATAGGTTAGTTAACTCATGAGTGATCAGCTCAGAGAAAAAGGACCCTAAGCACGTCGACGAAATACCCATTTCACTTTATCGAGACGGGGTCGAATTTTAGGATGTCATAGAAAGCCCTCCCGCGCTTGAAGCTCACGATCGGTTTAACTTTTTCAAAGGGTCCCCATCTCTCGCATTTATCTCTTTTTTCCAAAAAAAAGAACCACCGAATCCTTTTTTCATTTTGTCTCCAAAGCTCACGGACATATTTTATTTAATCAATCGCTAAGGACGCATATGACAACCATTCTATTTCTGTCTTAGAATAATTTTTCTATTTTAGACTTGTGTCTGAAATAAAAATCCATTTTGTGTAATCCAAATCTCATGACCGTATACCGTTTTTTTTTTTTTCCGTAACGATCTGCTCTCTTGGCTAGCTGCGATTTGTCTAATTCTTATCTCAAATGTCTTTGATCCAAACTACCACAATTATTGGATTCGTGAAATACCTTGTCCGAATCATATCTAACTCTACAGCAAGGAATTAGGAGCAACTCCACTATCTTGGAGTTGTCCAATAACTCTATATTTACGTTAGTTTGAGAGAGATAAAACCAAGTACCAGTAACGAAAATTGCGAGTCCTTGGTGTATACGTAAACGTGCAGAGGTTCTCTCTAGTACAGATGGAAACCCAAGGCGAATGTTGAGGGAATCCATGAAAGGAGGGACAGAGAGAGAGAGAGAGAGATACCGAACAAATTGGTCCAACATGGGGTTCCTGACAGGAATACCATTGCCAACCGCTTATATTAAAGAGGAAAAGAGAACTTTCGGATATTCACCACTTGTTGGGGTTTCATGAATCATGTATAAGAAAAATTAACAAAAAAGAACGAAGCGGAAACAAAGATATATTTTATACATGATTCTCTTAAAGCGTTGTTCATGCATTTTAATAAAAAATCTGAATATAAATAGGGAGTTAAACGAATTACCTCTTGAAGCGTGCTTTAAAACAAATTGGTTTGGATGTTTTTCAGTTCAAGTCCCACAAGCGTCGGACCTCTAGTTCAGACACACCAACAATGGACGTCGAACGAAAAGAGAACTTTCGGATATTCACCACTTCGATCGTGTTAGCAATCATGTGGAAACAATCCGTTGTATTCTTGATGTATAATAGTCACGGTCTGAACGAGAGAATTGTTTTTCTTCCTCGTGTCTCGAAGACACAAGAACACACGCACACTTTAACTCAATTTTCAGCAACTAGCAGAACTTCATGGTTTTGTTCATGGTGAAGAACCGATCCGGAACAAGAAGACAAAAACACACAAAGTCTCTTTTTATTTCAGCAGCCCATTTTCTCTCTAAAACACAAAACGCATGCCCACCTATCTCTATTTTTCAACCTTTTTTTTTTTGTCGCAAAAACAAACCTATTAAAATAAACCTATAAACTGATCGTCCCCGCTCATGCACGAACGATCGTGCATGAGCGGTTGCTCATACATGACTTCGTGTATGAGCGAGCAGTTCGTGCATGAGCGGTTGCTCATACATGACTTCGTGTATGAGCGGTTGCTCATGAACAACTTCGTGCATGATGGTGACCATCCAAGTTTCATGCATGTGCTTCGTGCACATGCAGGAAGCTTTATATATATTATTTTATTATTGGTTATTAAAAGGTATTAATTAATTAATTAATTAAACTAACAAATAATTAATTAATCAATTCCTTTTAAAAATAAAAAGAACATAATCTGTATATGTACAAATGGAATACATTAATATGTATCCACTTCGGGCATGCGCGTGCATCATATGCAAATAGGCTCATGACTATAATACAAATTAAATTAAATCTCATTTAATTTAATTTCAAATCAACACAATTCGATTACAGTAATTGCAAACACATTTGCAACATTATTTCTCTCTTGTTCCACGTTATCTAAATTGTTTATGGTATGTGACATCCCTAGGTTCATCACTAAGCTGGTAGTAAGACTTGTACTAACACATTAGTACTTCCAAAAAGAATTAATTATCTCGATTAATCTTTAAATCCTACAAGACATGATTGACATCCAGCAATATGTCATAGCTACCTAGATAGTGTAAATGCTTTAAGAACATAATGAACCTGTCAGTTATGGCTACAATGTAATTCAATCCCTCTATCTTACTATGTCCCGATCAAATAAAGACCATGGAATATTTGTCAAGTCATTAATTTGATCATATGCATAAATCTAATTTACATGCATTTTATTTGAAATATAAACAATTTATTCTCAGTTACAACCTCGGCCGAGGATTTCAATGCAGTGTCACAATTAGATCGCATAAGACATCATTATCATACCTTGCATATAACAAGGAGACAGATTTCATATTGCGCATACGTATAACTTCTTATAAGAACAAACTATGACCATCGGGTATAAAGACGGATCAACGACCTGTCATTATGTGCACTTGTGAACCATAGTTGTTCAATACACAAGTTAACACTGTGCCTCAGGTCTAAGGATTATTTACATAAGGCCAAAGCATGAACAATTAGACATTGACCACGCTAAAAGCTTCCATGTCGCTAATCGTTCCATATGCGTCACGTTCAGTGAATTTGTCTAATACAAACACATGTGTTCTAACTTAGGCATCATAATACCCAATGACATGTGACTCATCATTCCCTTAAGTATCCAATACTTAATGGCGAAGTTAAGAACACACAGGTCTTAATAGGATTATTAATATCCACTTAATAATCCATCGATCATGAACGATTTAAAGATTCTGTCTAACTATGGACCCGTCACATATATTCTTGACATCTCAAGAATAGGTCTAGTTGCAACTGATCTTATGGAATCATTCATCAATATAAAACAATTTGACAAATGAATGAATACGTCATTGCCATTAATTAAATAATAATGAAAATACAATTGAAATCCTAATATGTAACTATTACATAATAGCTTTAGGGCATATAACCAACACCTATTCCTTGTCCGGGGAGCCGATGCAGCCTCGCTGTGACTTGTTGTCGATTGCTCCAGCCACTGCTTGTCTCGTCCCTTCACTTTCCGCTCCATCATCATGAATAGATAATGCAGGCCCCCCCTCTCTTTCTGTGCATTTTCCCAAGTTCGAATCCAACAGAAAAATCCAAAACCGCTCTGAACCACCCCCGTGACGAAACAGTACAAGGGGCACGAAATTTTTGGCGACGGCAGTGAAGCCCTTTTCCCCCCTTTAGGAGTCGTTTCTGACGAGAGTAAAAATGCTTTCTTGGAACGAAGAAATACTTCATTTTCCATATAAGAAAAAGAAACGAAGACTAAATAGATGAAGGCCATTCGGTCGAAGTTGGCAGAATATGATGATTACACTATCTTGAAAGTTTACATAATCTAACCTAATGAAAGAAAACACTCTTTTGAACCCCCCTCCCCATAAAAAGAAGGAAGATAACATTCATTTTATGATTTGGTTGCATTATTTGAAAATTTTACAATTTTATTATATTTTTGTGATGAAATTTAAGATTTTTGGTGCAGTTATTTTTTTTATATAAAAATTATCGATCTCAATAAAAGTGATTACCAACTTTTACTAATTAAGTTATTAGCCAGTTTTGCATTGCAAACTCTTATTTCAGTTAGTTTCCAAAGATCATTTGTTTTGTTAATTACATACTTGTGGAATCTCTTATTAAAAAAACAAAACTTCTTTTATTCGTTAATGATTTTTACTTGCCTTTTGTCTTTTCAACGGCTAAAATTTACTGACTACTGTGTCAATGATCCAACATTTTTTGTGAGTGGCATATATCTCTGAAATATAATTAAAACGAGGGTCCTAACCAAATCCTAAGCCATACTGAAGGGATAAAATAATTGAAGCATGCGCAAACGGGGAGACCGTAGATTGTCGACAACGATCTTCCACATTATTCAACATAGGATATTATGTATCATTAACAATTTAATTATACCGTTTTCTATGAGTCCACGTAGCTTTTCTTATTTGTAATTCCAATCTCCTAAGACTCGAGTTACGTGATAAAGAAAATGTAAACTATTGTAAGCCACATATAGAGACAACTCTAATGAGACTTTTTTTTTTCATATCGTATTTTTAGTATACACAAAGCCTAAAACTTCTCAAAATTTGAACAACAAATTTTCATGAGCCCTCGCTACCGGTTAGCCGGGGTTGCCGGCCTCGGCCGTGGCTCTGCGACCTTAGCCGACCCTCCCCGCCGTCGCCGGCCTTTCCTCGGGCGGCGACGAGGTAGTAGCGACGACGGTTGAGGGTTGATCCCTCGGCCTTCTCCACCCGTTTCCTATTTTTTTTTTTAAATTTTTTTAAATTTTAAATTATTATTTTTTTAATATTTTAACTTAATTTAATTTTAAAATTAATTTAATTAATTTTTATTTTTTTTACCACGTCAGCCCAAAACGACGTCGTTTTTGCATTATTTGGCCACATCAGCGCAAAACGGCGTCGTTCTAGGCTTGCTTTGTCGGAAAAATGCCACGTCGGCATTTTGACGACTTTGGCGGGAAGCACTCAAGTGATCCATTTTACTCCGATTTTGCACTTAAACGTACCTTTTATAAGTTACAGTACCCAAGTGTCGTCACTTTCGTCAAGTTATGACTGAGCCCGCACGTCCATGATGAATGATTAACAATTTAATTGCACCGTTTTCTATGAGTTTATGGTACTTTTCTTATTTGGAATTTCAATCTCCTAAAGATTTGAGTTATGTGATCAAGAAAATAAAAATTATTTATAAGCCACTTAGATAGACGACTCTAATGAGATTTTCTTTTTTTATTACCAGTAGAGAAAATTTCTCATACTGCATATTTTTAGTATGTGCAAAGCCTAAACCTTCACACGGCTTGAACACCAATTTGCTTGCCTGATCATATATAATATGGGAACATATCATATCACGCTTCTTTACTGGAGACTGCAAATCACATATAGATATTAATATACGAAAGACAAATTATACAACAAAAAGTGTGACAACTATAACCTAGGCCTATCGTGCTCCTAGGTTATAAAAAATATTACATGGGTTTAGACCAATTGTATATCTTAGTTGTGTGTCTAAAAACATTTTTTTATTAGTCCTATATTAAATTATTATTGATCGTTTGGAAAAAGGAAAGTAAAGGAAAAACAACTACTTGGAGTTTCGGATGCCATTTTGAGGAAGCCAGTAATTTTTTATCTGAGGTGAGCCTATGACAAAATTTAACCTAATGACATGAAATTCTTCATTTCCATAAAGAAAACAAAGACTAAACAGATGAAAGCCATTCCCTCGAAGTTGGTACATTACTTAAAAATTGACCGGTCAAGTGCATCAACAATAAATTTTACAGCAAACAAAGCAACTTTTGTCAAACAAGATAATCCGAATAATGCGATGGAATCCGGTCTTCAGTGAATATAAGTTGATCCACAATTCACCATTTCCAATGTTCTAATTTTATTAATAGATCTATAATAATATTCTTTGCTGATATATTTAATTGTGCGTTTAATGATATATATTTTAAGTGGTCATGTGTTAAATACCAATTTAGCTGAAAAATACTGCAAATAGGTTGGGAACGCCCCCAGCAAAGGGTTTTTTATTTTTATTTTTTTTTATTTTGAGTAAACCTATATACTAGGTAACCACACCAAATTTGTTTGACAGTTTGGCAATTATTGGGTCCACTAGGACCATTAGTGGTATGTACCGGTCCCCGTTTTTGTCGGCCATAAAGATGCTTTTGTCAAGTAGATATCCGACAACGCGGTGGCAAGTGGTCTTCAACGAAAGGAACTCAACTCGAGAAAATATTAGATAGGTCTCGTGCTCCAGCATGGCAAATAAGAAGGCGGTAGAAAGGCGACACATGTCCTCGTGGGACCCATAAGTTTAGAGGCCATTTTGAAAATATTTTTGTACTGTAGCTTCTGGAGAGAGGGTTTTCAGATATTTCCTTGTGCCTCTCTCTCTCTTCCCCCGTTCTCTCTCCTCGATGAACTCCCTCTCTCTCTGCCCTCACTTTTTCTGACCGGCAAATCACTGCGAGCAACCGACGAACCAGGAGGATACCGGTGAGACGACCACGAGCAACCGACTAGCGTGCAACCTCACTCTCTCTTTGCCCTTCCTCTTTCTGACCGACTGGTGTGCGACCTCCCTCTCTCTCTGCCCTCCCTCTTTCTGACCGGCGAACCACCGCGAGCAACCGACGAAGAAAGAGGATATGGGCAAGAGGACCGCAAGCAACCAACCGGCGTGCGACATCCCTCTCTCTCTCTGCTCTCCCTCTTTCCAATCAGCGAACCACCACGCCAGCCCTCCGGCTTTAGATTTAGCCCCGACTCATCTGTCCCTTGCTATTTCTCTCCCCTTGTATCTCTGTCTACCCTCCCTCTCTTCGCGGCGAACCAGCACGTGACCGACGAACCACCGCCCCCCTTTCGACTCCAGATCTAGAATGTTCGCGCCCAACTGCCTCACACCCACTAACCCGTTGATCTCCAGTTCTGCCCGCATCACAATCCTGCCAGTCGCTCACCCAACCTCCTTCGTTGAGTCCCCAACCTTCCCCTCCAACATCTAGGTAATTTTGCTTTTCTCTCTTTTTATGTAATGGGTTTGCGACGATATTCGGATGTCATATTCTTATGTTGATGATGAGATCTAATTGTTATGAATGTGCGGACTAAGTATATCGTATATACTTAACGATTGGTTGGGCTAACTATGTTGTCTCTGGTTCAAGAGCTTGTCAGTCCATCAAGCGAGCTTGCTGATGTTTTAGGACTTAGTTGAATTAGGTGGCAGTGCCACAACTTTGGGGGACAAATGTTATCCAATCTCGTACTCTAGCCTTGAAGCTTTGGAGGGGATGTTCTTGTTCTTTGAACTGGTCAATTTTCTGGGTTGGCTAATGCCGGCCACCCGGCTTTTTTTCACGTGATGCAGATCAAAGGGTAGTTGGAGGATGTTGATGGGCTGAAGGCATCTACTGAAATTGAATCAAATTGGGGATACATCTTGTGTGAATGTATATGGCACCACCAATTGGTCACATCCAATCAGCATGTATGGTTCAGATGTATCGGAAGATTATCCAGAGTATGTCTGCACTATCAATTTTGGGGATCTATTCAGGAAACATGAGATGCTAATTGTTTCCTTTCCTTGTAGATACTTGTGGTGTTCATCTAACTTGTGTAGTGCTCTTATTGACTATATAGTCTAAGAAGTAGAAAGAAGTCCCTTGGCCAATGCGTTAGATTAATACATAGTGCTTTAAGTCCTCTCATGGCCAGCCTAGCCCCTTTTTCTGATGTGTGGTCCATGCATCATTTGGACTGTTGGACATTGGCTTAGTTGTCTAGCGGCCCTTGCTGTCCGTTCCTGAAAAATGTCATGCACTGGAAATAAGTGAAAGTTCTGGTGTTTACCATAGGATCTGTGATAGCCACAATTATGATGTTCTAAATTCTGCTAGATGGTACCTGTACTTTTTGTGTGAATTATCGATCCCTGTGATTTGTAGAAACTTGCACGACTGACTCTGTAATGCAAACAGATTCAAACAAAAAGCACCATGGACATGGCTTGCAATAATTACATTAGCTGGCATTCTTGTGATTGCCTTTCTTGTTCGGTATTTCCAAGCAACAAGGAATCAAATTGCCAAAGTTGATGATGACTACCATAAGACGATGGAACTTAAGAACCGAGCAGAGACAGCTAATTTGGCAAAGTCATATGTAATTCACGTTTTAGTCGATTATGTTTTGATTTAAAACATACTGCGCGATGCGGTAACAGATTTTGTTATGCCTTCTATAGTTTCTTGCTACTATTTTGGAGGAGATCGGAACCGCCATGAATGGAGTTCTAGGTGAGTATGTGGACAAACTGTTTGTTTAAATTTTGCTTGGCACATGTAGGGACATATATAATAAGTGAAGACCTTCACATCCCGTCATAACATGACAATGCTTGTATCGCAGGAATGTTGCATATGTTGATGTACACAGATCTTGATGAAACTCAACAAGATTATGTTAGAACTGCACAGGAAAGTGGAAAAGCTTTGGTTTCACTTATAAATGAGGTCTTGGAGCAAGCGAAGATTGAATCTGGTAAGATTGAGATTGAGGCTGTGCAGTTTGATCTAAGGGCCATATTGGATGATGTCTTGTCCTTCTTCTTGGGGAAATCTCAAGAAAAAGGAGTGGAGGTATTGACTGCCTTTGTTACATGGTGCTGCTAATTAACCTGAGTCATTATCTAATAATTTCCACCCCTTCAAACCTGCAGCTAGCAGTTTACATTTCTGAAAATGTTCCGAAGAAGTTGATTGGTGATCCGGCGAGATTTCGGCAGATCATCACATATCTTATGTGGAATTCAATTAAAGTAAGCTATTTAAGTGTGGTTCGCACCATTTCTGAGAACTTTGTTTTTGAATCTCAAGTCGCCATTATAATTCTTGAGTAGTATCAAATTTTCCTGTGACCGATGCGGAAGTAAAAATTTGAATGGTCGCTGCTCTTGAAGTCTTCAACAAATCGGGGAAGCATTTTCAAAAAGGAATATGCCTTTTGAATGGAAGATTCGTAAATCCGGTCACTCAAAACTGACATTTAGTTCTCTAGGCTTTTCTCCTCTTCATCATGTATCAAATCTTTGGAGTACCATGGCAAGGGTTTCTTTTTTAGGATTTTGCTAAGCTACAGCTTTTGTATCACTTATATAATTACGTCGAGCTGCAACAGATGTGCTTTGCATATTTAAAAAGGGAGTTTTTATCATGTTTAAGTTTCCCATGATATGTCGCATTCTATTCTTCTTCAGTGTCTTGTAAATATAAACTTTCAGTTAATAGTTGGTTCATAGTGCCCTTAGAAACTCATTTAAAAGGCCCTTTTCCGAATGTTGTTCTCGAATGGCAAGCAAAGAGAGAAGTCAAAAACGAATAATATTTGGTACTTCAAAGTTTGATCAACTTGTTCCTTTAACTATTCATGGATAATGTATTTCTTTTCAAACCATTAATTTAATTTTAGATGTTTTATTCGGTAACCCTATGACTATTGCTTTCCTTGCTAATTGAAATGTGACTACCAGACTATGTGTATGTTCCCCTTCCTTGCTCATTGAAAAACATGACTTACAGACTGTATATGTTCACCTTAGTTCACAGAGAAAGGACATATCTTGGTCACCGTCCATCTTGTTGATGAGGTGATGAACTCAACTGATGCTGAGATGGAATCAGCAACAAGGAGTACGTTGAGCGGCTTCCCAGTACCAGACAGACGACTCAGCTGGGCAAAATTTAGGACATTCAGCCAGGAAGGGCCTGCGTCTCCGGTGCCATCAATTTTCTCTAATCCAATCAATCTCATTATTTCAGTGGAGGATACAGGGATAGGTATTCCTCTAGAGGCGCAATCCCGCGTTTTCACTCCTTTCATGCAAGTGCGACAATCACTTTCTCGAACACATGGGGGCACAGGTATGGGGCTAAGCATAAGCAAATGTCTGGTTGGCCTCATGAATGGGGAGATTGGATTTGTAAGCATACCCCAGGTGGGATCCACCTTTACCTTTACTGCAGTTTTCGATGATGCCTGTTCTACCTCAAAAGAGTGCAAGGGCTGAAAAGTGAAAGGACAAGGTGACTCTGGCACCTCAGAATTTCATGGTAAAGCAGTGACACAAGACCTGTCTGCACCAATGTATCAAAGTATCATATCTAGAGGCTTGGTATTCATGTTGAGGTAGTTGCAGACTTGAACTAGTGCCTCCACACCATACAAAGTGGGAATTGCAGAATAGATATGGTGCTCTTGTAATGGGAAGTAAGTCTTCGCTTGCTTTCTAGTGTATTGTTGAATTCTATTGAATTCCTTTGCTAACTGGCCAATTACTTCGACAAAACATCTCGATAATGATGGGAGAACGGTAATAATTCGAACAATATCGAATCAACGCAGTGGAATAAAATAATCTCCCTTCTTGTGTAAACCTAATAGGAATCGATATAGTAGAGTAAAATAAATACCAAGCACGCGAACACAAGACGATTTTTTACATGGAAAACCTCCTCGATGTGAGGAGATAAAAACCACGGGACCGGAGTCCACCTGAAAATCTTCACTATCAATAAAATTGTTCTTCTCTAGCAAATACTAGAGGTACATAGCAGCAAACACCTCAAGAACATAATTCTTGGCAATACACATAAACTTCACAAGAGATCAAGGATAAATCTGACCAAAAACGCAAGTTTTGATCAATCCACGAAAAACCTAATGTATGGAGCTTCAAACTAAAATCAAACCGTTCAGATTCGATTAAATTGCGCCACGAACGTGCTGACAAAATTTCAGCTCAATCGGACCACAAATCGACCTCCGACGCCACTTGATGTAAATCGATATCGCCCAAACCCCGCATTTTATCTTTCTCTTTTTCTCTTATTCTTATTTCATTTTCTACCGCTACCTTTTTATATAGATAGTGAGAAACCCCATTTCCTCATATAACTTATTATATGGGCCTGCCTTTTGGGGCTGAACTCATGGCTCCACAGGGTGAGCAACCCGCCAACAAATCCCCCTCACGACAATGTAGAGGGATTCACCATCCCTGATATCAAACGGCAATGTTCAAGCTTCTCTCTTGGTAGAGTCTTCGTCATCATATCGGAGCCATTATGATCCGTATGAATTTTCTCAAGTTCCAACAACTTTTCATATAGAACATCCCTTATCCAATGATATCTAACATCAATATGTTTCGATCTAGAATGAAAAGACGAATTCTTACCAAGATGAATTGCGCTTTGATTATCACAAAATAGCACATACCTCTTTTGCTTGAACCCAAGTTCTTCTACGAACTTCTTCATCCATAGCATCTCTTTACTAGCTTTAGTCACTGCAATAAATTCAGCTTCGGTTGTAGAAAGTGCAACACATACGCAATCTTGACTTCCATGACACAGCTCCACCCACAAAAGAAATCAAATAACCAGTAGATTTACGAGTATCAATATCTCCTACCAAGTCGGAATCTGTGTATCCAACTAACTCAAGTTTCTCGGTCCCGAAACTGAGTTTCAAATTTGAAGTTCCCCGAAAATACCTCATAATCCACTTCAATGCATTCCAGTGCTCTCTACCTGGATTTGACAAATAGCGACTAACAACGCCAACTGCATGCGCCAAGTCTGGGCATGTACATACCATCGCATACATTAAGCTTCCTACAGATGAAGCATATGGAACACTTTCCATATCTTTCTTTTCTTTATCAGTCGTAGGACTTTGCATCATATTTAACTTAAAGTGGGCAGCAAGAGGAGCACTAACCACTTTAGCCTTGTCCATGTAAAATTTCTGAAGGATCTTTTCGATATATTTCTCTTGCGACAAAAACAACTTCTTAGCATATCTGTCTCGGGTAATTCTAATGCCAAGAATTTGCTTTGCCGAGCCCAAGTCTTTCATGGCAAAAGACTTGCTCAACTTTTTCTTCAATAACTCAATTCTTGAAGCATTCCTGCCAATAATCAGCATATCATCAACATAAAGCAAGAGAATAATAAAGTCTTCATCAGAAAAGTTTTGGACAAACACTGAGTTATCCGAAGAAGTTTTCTTATAGCCTTGTTCTGTCATAAGCGACGCAAATTTCTTATACCTTTGTCTCGGTGCTTGTTTTAGGCCATAGAGACTTTTCTTCAATTTGCACACATAATCCTCTTTCCCTTTCACTTTGAAACCCTCAGGTTGTTCCATGTATATCTCTTCCTCCAAGTCACCATGTAGGAAGGCTGTTTTAACATCCATTTGCTCAATTTCTAAATCTAGGCTAGCTGCCAAGCCTAGTACCACACGGATAGAAGACATTTTTACTACCGGAGAAAATATATCATCAAAATCAATACCCTTTCTCGACCGAATCCCTTAACAACCAATCTAGCTTTTGTACCGTGGTTGTAAAGTATGTTCATCTTGCTTCAACCTATATACCCACTTGTTCTTCAAAGCTCTTTTAACTTTAGGTAACTTCACTAATTCAAAAGTATGATTATCATAAAGTGACTGCATCTCATCTCGCATAGCATCGAACCAATTGCTTTTGTACTCATCTTCTATTGCTTCTGCATAGCACTCCGGTTCACCTGCATCAGTCAATAATACATACTCATCTTCAGAATACCTGGTGGAAGGTTGTCGGTCTCTAACGGATATCTGGACTGGAACATCCAGTGGAACATCTAATTGAGCCTCTGGTTCAGGAATAGTATTATCTATTTCAACATGTTTAGGAATATGTGCGTTATTTGGAACATTGACTTCCTGCTGCTCTTCATCAACCTGTGTAGGAATATTTGTAAGAGGAACTGGATCTAAATCAACCTGATTATCACTAACATGTGGTGTTGAAATCATCTTCGATTTCTCAATATCCTCTATTGTTTGATCTTCCGTAAACACAACGTCTCTGCTTCTTACAATTTTCTTTTCAAGTGGATCATAAAATTTGTAGCCAAGCATATCCTGTCCATAACCAATAAATATGCACTGTCATGTTTTCACATCAAGTTTAGACCTCTCATCTTTGGGAACATGCACAAATGCTTTGCACCCAAATACACGCAGATAATCATAAGAAACTTCTTTGCCTGTCCAAACTCTATTAGGAACATCAAACTCTAAAGGAACGCATGGAGTAAGATTTAATATATGCACAACTGTACTTAAAGCCTCACCCCAAAAGGATCCAGGTAGCTTTGATTGTGAAAGTAAGCATCTTACCCTTTCAACCAAGTGTTACGATTTCATTCTCTCGGCTAAGCCATTTAAGCGAGGCGTCTTGGGAGATGTCTTTTGATGTCGAATACCTTGTTGTCTGCAGTATTCATCAAAAGGTCCAATATACTCTCCCCCGTTATCAGTTCTGATACATTTCAATTTCTTTCCAGTGTGTCTCTCAACTGAAGCTTGAAATTGCTTAAAAGCATCTAACACTTGATTTTTAGTTTTCAAGGTATAAATCCAAATTTTCCTTGAAAAATCATCTATAAAGGTAACAAAATAAAGAAAGCCACCAAGTGATTTTGTTTTCATAGGACCGCAAACATCAGAATGCACTAATTCCAATATACCTGACTTTCTTGAAGGAGGGGAGCTTTTAAATGCAACTCTGTTATGTTTTCCTGCTAAACAGTGAGCACACTTCTTTAGCGCTGAACTTTTCAATCCTGAAAGGAGCTTCTTCTTGGCCAATATTGACAAACCCTTCTCACTGATGTGACTGAGCCTCTTATGCCATAACTCGGCTGCATCTTCGCTATTTACTACATTAATTTTTTCTATAGACAACTTTGCCTGCATAATGTATAATGAAGAATATTTTTCACCTCTAGCCACAACAAGAGAACCTTTGGTGAGCTTCCATTGACCATTACTGAAGGTGCTGCAATACCCCTCATCATCCAACTTGCCTGTAGAAATCAAATTCAAGCGGATATCAAGTATATGTTTAACATTATTCAATACTAACCTCGTGCCATTGCTGGTTTCTAGGCACACATCACCGATGCCTACAGCTTGAGCTAGTCCATTGTTTCCCATCTTCATAGATCCGAAGTCACCTTATCTGTATGATGTAAAGAAATCACTACGAGATGTAGCATGAACGGATACACGACTATCAATTACCCAACTGGTCTCATGAGAAACAAAATTCACCACATCACCATAAAAAATAGTGAGAAAGTCTTCTTTAAGTGCAGCGACACGATTGTCATCATTGTCATCATCACTTTTTTTCTCTTTACCTTTCTCCTTTTGTTTCTCCCTTTTAGCGGCGACAAAACCTCTGAATATGTCCCTTCGATGAAAATAATGGCACTCAACATTAGCAAATTTATTATACTTACCTCTGCTTTTGTCTCGACTTTTATCTCTATTTCTCGGACCTCGAGACTCACTTCTCCCCCTTTTCTCAACAACCAAGGCATCAGAATGTGAAGAGGACGATCCCTGTGTCTTCCTTCTCATCTCTTCATTCAAAATACTACTCTTGGCTAAATCCATGGTAATTGTACCATCCGGGGCAGAATTAGACAAAGATGTTCGGAACGTCTCCCATGAGTCCGGCAAAGTACCAAGCAACCATAATGCTTGTATCTCATCATCAAACTTGATTCCCATCGCAGCCAACTGATTTATAATTCCTTGAAAAGAATTTAAATGATCGGTCAAACGAGTACCATCATGATATCTCGAGCCATCATCTGTTTTATCAAAAATAACTTATTATTCCCGTCTTTCGAGCATATAACTGTTCGAGCTTATCCCATAAACTGCATGCATGTGTTTCCTCAATAATATGGTTCAAAACATTATCATCTACCCATTGCACGATATAACCACACACTTGACGATGAAATATAGACCATTCAACGTCAGTTTTGTTCTCTGGTTTCTCCTCAGCAAATACAGGCAAATAAAAATCTTTCACATATAAAAGATCTTCCATCTTCCCTTTCCAGATATGATAATTCGAACCATTAAGTGTAACCATTCTACTCGTATTCGTTTCCATTGTTTAACACAAGACAGAAAAATCAAGCAATAACCTGATGCTTTGATACCACTTTGATGGGAGAACGGTAATAATTCGAACAATATCGAATCAACGCAGCGGAATAAAATAATCTCCCCTCTTGTGTAAACCTAATAGGAATCGATATAGTAGAGTAAAATAAATACCAAGCACGCGAACACAAGACGATTTTTTACATGGAAAACCTCCTCGATGTGAGGAGATAAAAACCACGGGACCGGAGTCCACCTGAAAATCTTCACTATCAATAAAATTGTTCTTCTCTAGTAAATACTAGAGGTACATAGCAGCAAACACCTCAAGAACATAATTCTTGGCCATACACATGAACTTCACAAGAGATCAAGGATAAATCTGACCAAAAACGCAGGTTTTGATCAATCCACGAAAAACCTGATGTATGGAGCTTCAAACGAAAATCAAACCATTCCGATTCGATTAAATTGCGCCACGAACATGCTGACAAAATTTCAGCTCAATTGGACCACGAATCGACCTCCGACGCCAGCTTGATGTAAATCAGATATTGCCACAAACCCCAGATTTTCTGCTTTCTCTTTTTCTCTTGTTACTGTTTCCTTTTTTGCTGCTACCTCTTTATATAGATAGTGAGAAACCCTATTTCCTCATGTAACTTATTATATGGGCTCAAGCCCTTTTTGGGCTTGCAACTCATTGGGCCTCCTCCACATAGGAGTGAACCCAGCTAACAGATAATTATTTGATACTTGGCATTTTTTATAATTCAAATTTGTCTTGTTTCACTTGGTCCTTATATAAACTCTGTTACGATTGTTTTCATTGTGACATGCCTACAATTTCTACGCTGCAAAGTTGCTTGCGTTCGAGAAGTTTGTTTGGCACATTCTTCATCTTATTTTGCATCACCAATCTCAGTTCCTTATCCTTGGCTTAGAGTTTTTCTCTTTGGAGTATTCTTTCTTTTGCCTTATCTACTTGGCATTACTACCATGGAGTCTTTGATGCATTGACTAGTGCATAATGCTTCCTTCTTGTTTAATAAGATCAAGAGAAGCACACATGTATTGATTTATTTTTCCCAGTAAGTTTGTGTAGTGGAGAGCTTTGACACAAGTTTTTAATTCTGTTGCCAACATATATGTAGGAACTTTCTTTTGTGGAAGCAGATGATACTTCACTGGCTGGTATGATGTAATACATGATTTGTACTACTTTTTTTTCTATCTTTTGTAAGGCTTAATAAGCAAGACTTCATGCAATGATGTTGCAAATTTCCATCTGATACAGGCTTCCTAGAAACCAGCATGATATAATATTCTGAATAAATGCTAAGAATCTCTTGTCCTACTTACTGTTAGGAAAGTGGCTGCCAATACTCTAAATATAAGCTACTTAATGATAGACACTTTTAACTTGATTTATCATTCTTCATTTGGAAGAGTGAACTAGGCTAATATTTGGTCTTTATTTGTGGGACTCGGATGTAAGATGTTTGCTTAACACAATTTCCTTTTTGGCAAGCTTTTGGTATTCAAGTATATAATACAATAATTACAACATTAGATGTACTAAAGTGAAGCCATATCAAAAGTGTTTCCGATTTTCTAGATCGTTTTCTTAGTCGATGACTTCTCATATGATGTGGACAGGTTTTGAAGAGGTACGGACTCATTGATGTGCAACAAGATGAAGCTTATGGTGATAGATCGTTGAAGTTGACTCCTACATTTTCAAAGCCACAAATTTGATGTTAGATGGTTGTGTGCTTTTTGTTATTAGATGGTTGTGTGCTTTTTGTTATCTTGCTGTACATAGACACAAGGTGTGATATCCTGATTTTTCTCAATTTTATTTTCAATCAATTGAGTCAGGCAATTCATCTGTGCATGTAGTTCGTCTCTCAGAGTTGGCTACTCACAAGAGAACTAGTCTATTAAGTGAAGTAGTTAAGGAACTTTACCGCGTCAGACTTGGGGACTGATCACCCTCGGGTCGGATGCAAGAAAATTTCCCCAAAAGCCACTCAGTGGATTAAGCGCGCTGAAATCGCACCAGATTGAATTCAACCTTAAAAATTGGGATTGAATTTAGAAGTTGGAAGCCCGGTTATGTCACACATCTTATTAGGATCATGGGATAATTTTTGTGGATTTTAATTGGATTCAATTAGAAGACAATTGAAAGAAAAATCGAAGAAATTGGATGTACAAGGATTTGGACCCTAGCGGAAATGATATTGCACCCATTGAAGAATGTTGTGGGAGAGCAGATAGTGGAAGATGACATCATGGGGGTGATGTCATGCTGATTGAAGCCAAGGATTGAGGGCTTGACAAGTGGAGGGTGGGGATTTGATCTCCAGAAAGGGAGCCATCACCATCATCTTCAACCTTGGGAAGGGGAGAGAGGAGAGGGGAGAGAGAGAACCGGCGAAGGGGAGCTCGCCCGTCGACCAGCCAGTTGTGCGCCACTTCCCCTGCCGTCCGTTGTCGTCGTGCCGAGCCGCCGTTGCTGCCTCGTTGTCCCGCACCCGCCAGCCCCGCGACCATCTCTCCCTCCGCTCAGCCCCTCCGTCGCTGGACCAGCAACTTCGGCCGTCCCAAGCAGCTTGCTGCCGTTGCCCTCCGTCAGCCAAGCCGCCACCCGTCACCGCCTCACGCCGCCGTTTGCACCACCAAGCTGCTCACCGTCCACCTGCACCACCGCCCGCACCACTTTCGCCCTCTTTCCTCCATCTCTGCTGCAGCTCGACGCGCCAGCAGATCCGAAGACGTCGGAGCAGCCCACGGTCCAACCGGACCGCTGTTGCGCACCCCTTGCGTGCCGTCCACCGCTCACATGCCTCCAGCACGTCACCGCCGTCCTGGCCGTCGTCCCAGCTTCCCTCTCGCCCAGCTCGTTCTAGCGAGCTGTTCAGCTCGTCCAGCCCACCTCCGACCACCGTGAGGCATCGCCTGGCTACCGCCTTGCTCGTCCGAGCCACCGACGAGCTACCGCCACCCTCCTCCGCCCATTCTAACTCGAACCAGCCGCCGTTTGGCCCTCCTCCGCCCGTGAACAGCAGCTGCAAAAAATGGGTATGGAAGCGGACATTTGGCCCGATTTGGCCGCCTTCCCGAGCCCGGATGCTTGGCCCGCCTTGAGGAAAGTCGATCCTCGCGTCGTCCTCGTTGTTTTGGTTCGCTCGGCTCGCTAATCGGGTGAGTTTAGCTCACTAAACCTTGATTAGACGGTTAATGATGCCCTAAGTGTGCTTAGCCTATGTTAAGTACGCTTAGATGATTAGTTTAGTTTATTTAATTGTGAATTAGATTAAGATGTTTGTTTAATTTAAAGCATGTTTAATGAAAGGCTAAGAGAGTTTATTTAATAATAAACCTTGATGGGACATAATAGGATCTTAATTTTGAATTATTTAATTGCTTCGAAATTATGGAAATTATAATATTATATTATAATCCGAAATTATTAAAATATTATTATTTATAAAAAAAAGGGAAAATTATTTTTGACCCCAATTGCTCAAAATTTCGTGCCGATCGTTCTTTGTGTAGTCAGATTTTGAAATTGATGATTGGTTGTGGCAAATGGAGTGTGATTGCGATGAATATGGATTCTTTATAAAATCATAAGTGTGAAAATTTGATGGAAGAACGACCGTGATTGACCACCTATTAAAGGTCGTGCCAGTGGGGCCGTGATTGACCACCTATTAAAGGTCGTACCCAGTGGGACCGTGATTGACCACCTATTAAAAGTTGTGCCGGGTGAGGCCGTGATTGACCACATCTTAGAGGTCGTGCCCTGTGAGGTCGTGATTGACCACCTATTAAAGGTCGTACCCAGTGGGACCGTGATTGACGACCTATTAAAAGTTGTGCCGGGTGAGGCCGTGATTGACCACATCTTAGAGGTCGTGCCTAGTGAGGCCATGATTAACCACCTTTTAGAGGTTGTGCCCATCTGGCCGGGACCTACCACCTTTTAAAGGTTGTGCCGAGTGGGGCCGTGATCGCCACTGGTTGTTAAACCTTCCTATAGGGCCGTGATTGAGAGTAATGATTGATTTGCTAGAATGACATGTAATTGGCCAAGTCGATTGATCGCTGAGACGATCTAAGTGGTTGAATTGTTCAGATGATGTGATTGTGCCGCAGTTGTTTGGTTATCATAATTGCACGTGGTTGAATTATATAAACTGTGCTAACCTACAGATGAAGACTAATGTGAGGTAAGTCTTTGTGTGATGTGGCTAGGCCACCCGAGGCATATTTTCTTTCTAATAGGGGTTTAGGGGGTTGAACTTGCTGAGACATTGTCTCATCCCGGTTTGGGGATTACAATTTTAGGTCCCTGGTGGACAGAGCGGCTAGATAGCCTTGGTTGGCCTTGAGGAGTTGCAGAGGCGAAGTCATAAGGATTGGAGAATGTGTCCTGCTAGTTGGTTTTAGGATAATTCCCCTTTGTTCGAGCTGGTCTATTTTGTATACAGTCTGGTGTTGTATTTAAACCCTTTGTGTTTGTAAATGAGTGTTTGGTATTGTGATTGATTGCCTGCTTTTCCATCCCAAGTATTTCATTGTCAAAGGATTTGTTTCGCTTCCGCATACGTAATAAAATGAATGGGTCGGCGACATATCCTAGGATGTCGCATATTTGATCGATCGCAGTGGGATGTGCGCGCGCTCGGGGATTTAGGGTGTGACATCCCCGTTTAAGTGGTATCATAGCATGGTTTGAGTATGGAGTGATAAGGTGCGATGAGTCATGGGATAGTTAGTAGGAAAGGCTTTTAATATGTTGATGCATGTGAGTGATAGCTGATTGGTAGCTTGTTTATGTGGTCACTCGGATTCTAATGAGATATTGGAATCGGAAAACAGGCGCCTATAAAGAGCCTGTAGGATGAGTGACCAGGAGTGGAGAACTCCTTGGAAGAGGTCAGTAGGACCTATACCTTGGGGTAGGATGCTGACAAGAGTTGGTACCCGAGGTAGAGCGCAAGCTTAGATCGGCACGAGTGTGAGAGTGCCGCTGCAAGTCGGTACAAGAGTGTAGCAGCACCGAGCGATCCTAGGTTTAATGGGATCGTTCAGCCGCTAGTGTTCCTTGGAAGCTCATTGGGTCAGTAAGCTCAGGACCGAGCCGCCGCTGTTGCTGTTGTTTCTACCACTGCTATTGTTGTGACCATTGTTGTTGCCATGCTTGTTGAGGCCCAATCCGAAGTTGTGATCGAGGATCAAGCCACCGTATCCGAGTCAAGGTTCAGTTTAGACAGATATGGAAATCAATTGGGGAGAAATGCCGATGTCAGAAGAAAGGTGCCCTGTTTCACCCAACCGGAAGAGTAGAATTGGAAAGTTAGTGCTCAACTCAATCAATGTATGTCATGTTTGTAAGAAAAGACATGGATCTGTTCTGTGCAGTAAAAGAGAAAGGACTTGTTACAAGGGTTACTAGTACAGTTATTTGATCAAAGATGGTCTGTATAGACAGATGGAATCACAGCTGTTCCTAACACCACCGTTGATAAGATAGAACAGAAGAAGCATGCTTCGGGACACTTAGTGGGGTACTTGGAACGAACCTCAGTGCAAAGAAGAGTGTATGATATTCCTTGATAGGAGGTAGAGGACTCACTAATTGTGTGCCGAGTTTGTGGAAAGGAGAAATGAGTCAGCCTAGTGTCAGAGTAAAGAGGGAGCATGATTTGAATATGTCTAGCATGGCCGTCCTATTAAGAACTATCCGCGTAAGTCTGGGAGAGCGTAGATACCGTTACTGCAGATAGGACACCACTAGGATGGCTAGAGGAGCATGAATGGATCGATCATGCATCAACCAGAAGAAGAATGTTTTTGAGATTTTTTTATTAGAGTAGTGCAGCAGAATTTTCAGCGAAGGTTGTAGGATCTTCGTAGTGGTAATAAAGTGATAGAAAGATGAATCTCTGACTATACTTATACTTGAAAGGATTTACTTAAGTATGACTTGAAAGTCATTTATAAAAAGGTTTGGCTCAAGGAGCTTTTTGTTGTTTTGAATCATGGTAGTAATATAATTCAGTTTGTTCAGTTAGCGTGCGAAAGTTTTGAATCACTGAAAGTCGCAGAGGAACTTCGATCCTTGTTATTCGTCACTGAAGATGACCTAGTTTTGGTTGTTGGTTACCAAATCTACATGGCAACTGTAATGATTGCATTAGTTGAGGAGCCGATTATGAAAAACTTAACTGTGGTACAGAAGTTTTCTGAGGTAGTTTCTGAAGAATTGCCAGGTTTGTTGTCAGAAAGAGAAATAGAGTTCATAATTGAATTAACACCCAGAAGAGAGCCAGACCCTAAGGCCCCTTACCGGATGGTATTACCCGAGTTAAAAGGACTGAAGGTGCAGATGTAGGAATTATTGGATAGGGGATTCATACGTTCCAATGCATTACCTTGGGGAGCACCTGTTCTATTAGTGAAGAAGAAAGTTGGTTCGTTGTGTTTGTACATCAATATTCTTCAAGATCGACTGGAAGTCAGAGTATCATCAGTTGAGGATCAGGAAGAAAGACATATCGAAGTTAGCATCTCGCACTCGATACGACAGTTATGAGTTCACTGTAATGCCGTGTGATTTGATGGACACCTTAGCTATTTGTTTGGGTCTAATGAGCATAATGTTTAAGGGTATTTAAATCAGTTGTGATCGTGTTCATTAAAGTTATCTTTGTGTGTTCGAGGAGTGCAAAGGAGCACGAGAGACATTTGGGGATGGCACTTCAGACCTTGAGTGCTCTTGGATTTTACAATAAGCTTAGCAAATGCGAGTTTTGGATGACTCATGTTGTGTTCCTAGGTCATGTGATTTCAGGAGAAGGAATCTCCGTAAACCCCGTCCAAGATTGAAGCAGTGAACAATTGGCCAAGATTGACTACAGTGATAGAGATTAAAAGTTTATGGGGATTAGCAGGATATTACAGAATTTTTTTTTATGGAAGGGTTTTCAGCGCCAGCGTTGCAGTTGATTTGACTACTGAGGAAGTAAGAAAAGTTCGTGTGGACAGATAAGTGCGAGCGTAGTTTTCAAGAGCTTAAGCAAGAGCTGACTACCGCACATGTGCTGACTATTCCATCTGGTCCTGGAAGTTATGAGATCTATAGTGATGTGTCGTTTAAAGGATTGGGTTACTTGTTGATACGGCATGATAGAATTGTTGCATATGCGTCCCATCAGTTGAGACCTCAGGAGTGGAATATAAGACAGCATCGCTGGATGGAACTCATTAAGGATTATGACTATAATATTTTGTATCACTCTCGAAAGGTGAGCAAAGTCGCAGATGCACTGAGTCGAGAGTCCTTAGTTGTACAGTTGGTACTCAGGGATTGGATCTTATTTGAGAAAGTTCAAAATTCAGTTTTCAAATCTAAGGTATGTGTCGCGACCAATTTTTTTCGGGGGTGAATCACCTATGGTTTGGCTAATGGATTGTTAAGCCTAGACTTAATTCGGGCTCTCCCAAGCCCACACCAATTCGCGACTTAGGTTTGAACTGTTAACATGCAATTGAATTTTAACTAGGAGTCGCCACTAATCTATTTTTGGTGGGTCAATTAGAAACCCTAGTAAAGTAATGGGAGATTTACTTTACTCCTACGAACCAAAGACTAAAGGTACGGGGACTTGGTTACGTTAGATTTTCTAACGCTCTTTCGGTACCTTTCTTTTTATTTTGAAAAATGTTTAGCAAGTAATTTGGATTGATTTTAAATCTATTTCCCTAACATGTGAGGTGTTCATGCAGGTGCGCAAATCACCAATTTAACACCAAAGCAAGCAGTAAATAAATTGCAGGACTTACCTCATAGCAACGAAAGCATCTGCAATGTTAAATTAAAATCCACATCAACAACCCTAGATATGGTTTCTAATTAACAAGCAATTACTTAATTTTTGTTTTCTCTTTTCCAACGAGAATATAGTCCATATGCAATGCAATGTTTCTAATCTAATATGAAATGATATGGCATGACAATATATCCCTAACTATATGAATGAGTAAAAAAAAAACTAATGATTTCTTAATGAACGTGCAATAATTAAATATGCAATTTAAGTTAACCAAATGACTTAATTCTAATGACATGTGATGCAATGCAATGACGCCCAAAATTATTTTAACTAAAATGACATGCAACATGCAATATGCAATTTAATATGCGAGTTATATGTCATGCGACATATATTAAATGACCTAATCTAATGACGGGCAATTCTAATTAAATGAACTTAACAACAATCACTAAATGACGTGCATTTTATGAATCTAATTCTATATGACATGGGCATTTTTATTTTCCTAACAAAAACATGCAATTTATCTAGGGGATATTATTTACTTATAATTCATAAACATGAAATCCTAACATGCAATGACGTGCAAAGAATGCCCTAATTCAACATGATATATGCATGATGATTTTTTTTTGTTTCTTTTTATAAAATTCGAAATTTAAAATTGCCAAATAATTAAACATGCAATTCAAATTTAAAACTAACATCTTAAATGAATGCATTTTTTGGACTTTTTTATTTAAAAATTCGAAATAAGGTTGCAATCCTAAATATGCAAGATAACCCTAAAACAGGAAATGTTCTAAAGCAAATCTAATCCTAACTCAAATATTTTTTTGGATTTTTCTTTTTACGAAAATAATATTGACTCAACCATCTTGACGACAGCAAATCAAACAAGATAAGATTGATATCCAAAAATTGGCGAACCATACCTCGCGCATGAGATCGAGTTGGCCAATTTTAAATTAAATCACGAGTCGAATCTCGGGCTTGAGATTGGATTGTCGATTTTTGTAAGAGATTGCGAGTCGGATTTCTCGGGCGCGAAAATCGGACTGTCAATCTCTAATTTGAAGCTCCTCGAGTTGCGAATATCACGCTAGGGATTTCAATCATGTGCATCAACGAATATATCAAATAAGGAAACGGAATTTTTGGAAATCAAAATAGACAAATTTTTTACCTATTCCGAATATTGGCTCCCAAATTCCGATCCTCAAACGGCTACGGCTACTCACGACGTGATATGGTAATGCTTGGCGAGGCTCACAGCTCGAACTTGGATGTCGGGATTGGATTTTGGTGGTGTTGAGGCTCACTGAATTGGACTTGAATTGCCCCAACAAACTGCCGAGGAAAGCCAGGACACTCAGCGAAGTGGTCTGGACTCGTGCCAGGTGATGTATGTGATCACACTTCGTCAAAGGACAGTGGCAAGCCTCGTGGTGGTTCAACGAGGTGCCCCTGGGTAGCAACCAATAGACAGATCAACAAAGTCACCACAAATCAGGGGCGGCTCAACGTCGGGGTGGCACGTCTCGGGCAGCAGCGGCGTCACGAAGGACTCGAGCGAGGCAATGGAACTATGTCGGCAAGGGTGGCATCCGATTTGCGGGACTCGTGGGGGTCTTGGACGCGCTGTTGCGGCGGTCACGTGAAGACGATGCAACGAAGATGGAGTCAAGGTTTTGCGGGCAGCGTCGTGGAGAGAGAAGATTTCGTTCTCTCTCTAGTGCATGTCGATCTTCTCGCAGGTTCTCTCCTTCAAGGCTTCTTCAACGTGTAGATGTCCAACTTGTAGAAGAGGGATTCTCCCCTTTTTGCCTTTTTCTGACGATGGTGGACAATTTTTCAGAGTTGAAGGATCCGGCTCCTTCTTGCACGAACAACCTCTCTATTGCCCTTCTTTTCTCTCACGTGTTCCCTCTCACGTCTTCTGAAGCTCCCCTTGGCTGAATATGTGCATTGAAGTCACGGCCATGCTTTCTATATGATAAAGCTTTGCCTTGTGGCCATGAATCTCTCTCTCTTTTCACGTGCATGTTCTATGCGTTGTTGGGTTTTTCGCCGTGAGGATCTGATTGCCCCCCTCTTGTGTGGCCGTATGTATCAATATGTGTGGCCCCTTTCAACTCTACGTATGTTTACTTTTATTTATAGGGCACGGATTAGGGTTTTTAAATTTTCCAAATCCATATCCACGAAGATTTCTTTTCAAAATGCAATATTTGTTTTTTTTCCAAACGTAATATTTGCTTTTGAATTGAAATCTCACAAAGTAAAATATCTCCGAGGATACGTGCTTGGACCGATTTGCTTTTTTTTTTTTCGTGGGCTTAGCCCGACTCATCAACTTAAAGTTTCTGAACCATCAATTCAAATCCATCCGTCACTGGCCCAATGTAAATGCAAATATAAAATAAATGCACCTAAAACTATATGCTATGCGATTATGATTTTTTATTTAGCAAAAAATTACCCCAAAAATTTAGGTGTCAACAGCTGCCCCTCTTTGAAGGTGAGCTCGCAGAGGTTGCCTTCAAAGACAAATTGAGACCTAAATTTTGGTCATGTTCATGCAATGAATGATTTTTTTGTTGGAAAATGAATTCCATTTTTTAATGCAAATTATATGATGCATGAAAATATTAATGCAAATGATAGATGAACCTACCTGAAATAACTTACCTTCGAGGACGATAGAGTAATTCGAGGTTGTGGGTGTTACCTGTCCAGAACCCGTACCATTCTACGGTCGCCCAGTATGGCAGAAAGGAGCTGCTTTCTCAGGACCCGTACCATTCTACGGTCACCAGTACGACAGAAATGTTTTGTAAGGAACTGCTTTCCCAGAACCCATGCCATTCTACGGTCGCCCAATACAACAGATTGGTTTTGTCCAGGACCCGTACCATTCTACGGTCACCAAAACGGGGGATTCATTTTCCAGGACCCGTACCATTCTACGGTCGCCTGAATGAGGAATTGCTTTTCCAAGACTCGTACCATTCTACGGTCGCCTGTTAGAGCAATAAATGTTGTCTAGGACCTGTACCATTCTACGGTCGCCTAGACTGAGGTTTTGCTTGGCTAGGACCCGAACCATTCTTCGATCGCCCAGCCTTGCGACAGAAATCATCCGACTAGGACCTGAACCATTCTTCGGTCGCCTTAATCAGATTGAATCTGGAGGAAAAATCTTTAGGGGACAACTCCATTGAGTGTCAGTGTAAATGACTCTGGGCTACGAAAGCACGCCAAGTCGATAAAAGAAATCTGGGCTACGGAAGCACGCCGGTTCGATAAAATGGACTTTGGGCTACTAAAGTACGCTGGGTCAAGAAAGAGACATCGGGCTACGGAAGCACGCTGGGTCGATGAAAATGACTCTGGGCTACGAAAGCACACCAGGTCGATATAACTGGACAGCTTGACCAAGTCAAGTGTCGATGCACTTAAGAGAGAATACCTGCACAATGACAAGTATTTTAGAGTATGGTAGAGATATACTTACCTGGTGATATCTCTTATTCTTGGAGAAAAATGTCTTTTGGAATTTAGATATCCTGTGGAGGTCTTTCACCTCATGGTGGAGGTTTCTCATCTCCTAATATCATGAAACATTCTGAAATGAACTTGAATTACCTATCAGACATGATTTAAAGCAAAAAATGATATGCATTCATCAAAGAGATAGACAATCTGAGCTACTCTAGAATGCACATTTCAAAATTTAGTGAGGTTTTCATCAACTCAATCGGGGTTCATGCATAATGACCTTTGCATCACCCAAATTTCCACTGGAGAGAATTATCATTCAAGACAATCTTCACTCATGACATGGATTTCCTAAGAATACCAAATGAGGGACCTTTAGTTAGAAAGGACTTTCATTCACTCTCATTTAGAGGCTCTTTTTTGATAATCACTCCATCTCACTATCATCATACCAACAAGGGTCCAAGTATTCTCGCAAGCGGTACAACCTTACCAATTTGAGAGGTCTTTAATAGGGACCGTAATTTGGGCTCGGTCAACGGCTTAACAAAGGGACTCTTTGAGTTAAGGCTATTGAAAGAACAACTCTTTAATCATCTCCGGGTTTACAAGTCAAGAACCCTGCAAAATGAGAAAGAAATAATCTTGCTCGTACTTCTTCGAGCGATGCTTATAAACATATGAACTCCTATGTTAATTCAAGTGCCATAATCTGAAGAGACTTTGTAAATGACGTAACGTAGGCTAGGTTCATGGGTTGAGAAATGAAAGGATCATTAGGCTCAAAATGTGTGTGAATGGTGAGAGTTGGTGATCATCTTGGCATTGCCACCAGTTTTCTTTTTCACCATCAGAGATTGTCTTCATGAAGTGCCCAATTGATTATAAAAACTCAGCATTTGAGTTCTTTGATTATTATCCCAATGGGATTCAATTCTCACAATTGAGAGTCACCTTATATTGACTCTCTTTTTTCATCTATGGGCATTGGCCTTGCTTTTACCAGGCACAATTGAGAGTCACCTTTCAAAGGTTGTGCCGAGTGGGGCCGTGATTGCCACTGGTTGTTAAACCTTCCTATATGGCCGTGATTGAGAGCAATGATTGATTTGCTAAAATGACATGTAATCGGCCAAGTCGATTGATCGCTGAGACGATCCAAGTGGTTGAATTGTTCTGATGATGTGATTGTGACGCAGTTGTTTGGTTATCATAATTACACGTGGTTGAATTATATAAACTATGCTAACCTGCAGATGAAGACTAATGCGAGGTAAGTCTTTGTGTGATGTGGTTAGGCCACCCAGGGTGTATTTTCTTTCTAATAGGGGTTTAGGGGGTTGAACTTGCTGAGACATTGTCTCATCCCGGTTTGGGGATTACAATTTCAAGTCCCTGGTGGACAGAGCAGCTAGATAGCCTTGGTTGACCTTGAGGAGTTGCAGCGGCGAAGTAATAAGGATTGGAGAACATGTCCTACTAGTTGGTTTTAGGATAATTCCCCTTTGTTCGAGCTGGTCAATTTTGTAGACAGTCTGGTGTTGTATTTAAACCCTTTGTGTTTGTAAATGAGTGTTTGGTATTGTGATTGATTGCCTGCTTTTCCATCCCAAGTATTTCATTGTCAGGGGATTTGTTTTGCTTCCGCATGTGTAATAAAATGAATGGGTCGGCGACATATCCTGGGATGTCGCATATTTGATCGACCGCAGTGGGATGTGCGCACGCTTGGGGATTCGGGGCATGACACAAGGTCATTATGAGTAATGAAGGTGACTCCTCTCAGCAATGATGTTGCACTCTCTACTAATTTCTCTTCCCCCCTGCATGTTCAAAGGCTAGAGAGTTTTGTAGAATCAACAACCAGCTGTTTTCTTTATCTATGTGGCGCTTTAAAACAAGATGATGAAGCATGTTTATCTATAGCTCATGTATAGAAATGGTGTATACAATATTTTCTACTTCAGATGCATGTGAATAGGCAATTCTTCTTCCTTGATAGAAAGAGCTTGCAATTTCTAGCCAAACTAGCTCTTCACCTAGTGCGGATGAACCTTTGTCAAGTTAGCATCAATATCCAAATCCTCACTTTTGATTTGCTTAAGCAAACTTATTCGGACATGACATGATTCGATGCATGTTGAACGGGAGTTGTAGTTCTGAATTCTCTCATTCAAATTGTTGAAGCTTCTTCGGTAAATTGAAATGCCAATGATATCACCCAAAAAATGGTAAAGCCCAAATAACCCACAAAATACCAATCTTGTTCTTTAGTGTGCGGTTCATTTGCCCCATAGGCTAGTTTTTGCAAAACCTAGAATATACAATGTTAAAGGATCTTCAATCAAACGTTTATAATTTGAATTTAAAAATCCTCAATCAAACTTTTATAATTTCAAGCAAGAATTTGGTCGAAATTTCAAGAAGTTTCGGTAACATCTTTTTAGCAGCATCGGAAATTATGCAAGAGCACATAAATTTAATGATATGCCAACATAAAAGTTCACTTTATTCATCCTCTAAAAAAAATGCACATACATTTACAAACAACAACTAAAACTCATGAACAACCCAAGCAACATGTTCAAATTTGCCAAATCTCATAACATATCAAGTTTTAAAGCTAAAATTACAATAAATAACAACGCAATCAATATTTTCAATCTATAATTTTATTTCTTTAGTTTTGCTACTATGGCGCTGCCCACTTATCATCATGTCTATGTCCTTATCCAATGTGATTTTCATTGGTCTGTTCAAGAGATATGATGAGACAGAAGCTACAGCAGCAAGGAACGCCGACCTTGCTTCTTTTCCTCCAAACCCACCACCAATTCTCTTGGTTTTACATATGACTTTTGAGAGTGGCAGGCCGAGCACGTGAGCAACAGTCTTCTGATGATGCCTGGGGCATTGCAGAGGAAGAATACTATCATGTTACTATCTACAAAGTCAAGTCCTGGAATCCAGTTTCCGCTTATAAAAGAACAAGGGTAACTAGGAAATGCATTTAAATCTCTCATAATCACACTTAGCAACTGAGTCCAAAGCAACAATTATGTCCAAAACACTCATCATATAAACAGCCACACTATGGAATGGCTAAATCCAATCCTGACAACCCATTACAACCGACTTCAGTTATCAAGCTAGTTGCTATCCACGTTTGGCAATTCAATCGACTGCAGACAAATTCAACATAAAAGTGAGCAAAAAGAATGTTGGTCAACGGCCTCACTCACTTGAGTGGAGGAAAGCATGTGGACTTCATTTCCGCCGTCAACTGTCCATATGAGGGTGCGATGTGTCTCCAAGTAAAAATGTTCCTGACCTGCCACTTGAACCTCCCCCTATATGATCGTAACATTCGCCCGACCGAAAGCAGAGATGCACGTCACATTTTCGCAAAGACCTCTATGTGTTGGGATGAAAGCTTTTAGCTTTGATGGCATCTTCTATTGAAAAGAGAGCCGGAAGTTCTTCATACTCCACATGAACCTTTCTCGCGGCTAGTTTCGCATTCTCGTGTATCGGCAACAACTACCCCAATAACCTGTGACAAATATATGGAAACAAGAAGACTCAACATACAAAGTGGTAAGGAAGAGTCGAAAAACTGTAAAAACATTTCCTAGTCTGGTGGTTAGGTCTTAAATTTTCAATATGAGGGTCACAGTTTAAGTCATAAGTTTGATTTGTTCGGGGGAGTCCAAAGCACTTGTACAACATACAAAGACTGATTGCTATGATATACCTGGCCAACGCAAGTGACAGATTCTGAAGTGAATACTTCCTCATCTGATATAACAACTCCCATATTGTTTTTTCCTGGGATGTCTTTTGAAAGAAATATGCCGGCAAATCCAGGAGAAGATTTCGCTCCTCAAGCATCTACCTAAATTATACGGGCATGGGGTTTTCTGCTTAGCACTAACGCGGCATTCAAACCGTCAGGCGGCAAGGTTGTGTCTGTGAAAGCTAGTACGAGTACCTAGAGGGGGTGAATAGGTGCGAAAATAAATTTTCCAAAAGTGAATAATTTTACTTTTAAACCAACTCTGTTTAGCAATAGATTATGAAAAGGAAATTAGACTCTAATAATCAAATATAATTACGATCAAAGTAAAAGAGCTTAGGGAAGAGAATAAGAACACAAGGTTTATAGTGGTTCGGCTTAATCTAAGCCTACATCCACTCTTCCGCATTGACAGCCCATCGGCTGGATTTCACTAAGAATCAAAAGAATCGTTATAGTATAGCTCTTCCTTGATTCCACAGTATAGAGACTCTGCTACACTTCCTCAAGGTCTCACAAAAGTATAAACTCTCTTTTGAGTACAAGTTTTTGCTGAATTGACAAAAAAACAAGGAGTTTCAGACTTTGGAATTCTTCTATCGCGCACACACTTGAATAACCAGAACATCTTCCCTATATACTCCTCCATGCCTTCATACCTGTTGGCACTTTCCAAAGGAGATCTTCCAATCTATCCGTTGGACAGAATCAATTAGGGAGATTTCGAGTTATTTAAGGAATATGACGATAGCCCACCAATCCTGCTCACCTATACAATCAGGATCTAGGTTTTCATAAGTAGAACCTTCCAAGTATGCTTCACCAATCAATGGATCTAAATTACTCGTATCTAAATTACCAATATCAAATTCTAAGATGCTATCTCCAGCCGAGAGATCTTCTTTAGTCGATAGAATCAAATCCTTAACGAAATACTCAGTTTTGGATAAGACTTCTTCGACGGTCTAGAAACTGTCAATGATGATAGACTTTGAATCTTGAGTCTGGCGGTTCAGCGGTCTTCAGACTTTGATGAAAGAGTCTGCAAGTCTTCAGACTAGGCTGATAGAAACGTTTTGTCAGCTTCAAAACATGCAAGGAAATTTTCTCCAACATTCTCCCCATTTTTTATGGTGACAAAACTTTCTTGCAGATTTGAATATTTTTGACCTGCAAAACAATACTCAAGCAAACATGGATATCTCACAAAGATAATTGACTTAGTAAAGATAGCATTTAATCTGCATCCATAGGAAAAAGTTAGTCCTGTAAGTAAATAACTCTCTTTGCCACGAAATACCAATAGTGCTTAAAATAAACAAATGATCAAAAAATCCAAATCCAAATCCAAATCCAGTCACGTCACAACCAAACAACCAAACAAAAGTAAAAAGTCATTCAAAAGGTAAGGTCAAACGAGAGTAAAGTGAGTCAAGTTTCAACTGGACAATCCCTTCAGACTTCTTCAAATCCTCCTTCAGTTGAGCCACATCTTCACCCTTGGCATTTGCTTGAACTTGAAGAGCAAGTGCATGAATTTGATCATGCAAGGAAACTGAAGAGGCTTGACCTGCATTCTGCAAGTTCTGAACTTCACATCCCATGGCATAAATCTAACCTCGCATCTCCATAAGAACATCAAGCATTCTGTGAAAGTCTGTTAAATTATCAGTGTGAGTATTGGCTTTTGCACGATCAGTAGGAGTATTTGCAGATGATGGCTAGCCAGCATGATCACTCAGATTTGGCGATGAAACCTCATGACCTTCCTCTGGGAATTGAGAAGCATAGATGTCTTATGGATCTACAGGCGAACGACTAACACCTTCATTAGTAACAGCAATTGAAGATGTACCTCTTTTCTCAGCAACTCCCCCTGATTCAATGCCCTCAGGAGGTGAGAAGTACGCTTCATGCTCTATTTCTGCTTATTTACCTCTGCCTTCTTCTTCTTCTTCTGCAATCCTTTCTTCCTCTGCTTCTTTTTGCATTGATTCTCTCTCTCCACTTCTTTCCTCTTCTGTATCTCTGTCTTGATCCTCTCTCTCCTCTATCTTTGGAATAGCACTTTGAAGATTTCTCAGTGCAATAGCAGAAATGGTAATATTTGATATTGCTAGTATAAACACCTAGAGGGGGGGTGAATAGGCGCACAAACAATTTTTCTCAAATACGGAAGCAATTCTTAACAGATTGAAATACGATCGAGGTAGAGAGAGTAAGGAAGAGAAAATTGAACACAGGATTTATAGTGGTTCGGCTTAATCCAAGCCTACGTCCACTCTTCCACACTGACAGCCCACCGGCTGGATTTCACTATGATCAAAAGAGAAGTTACAGCACAGCTTTGCCTTGATTCCACAGTGTAGATGTTCTACCACACCTCCTCAAGGTCTCTCACAAATATAAACTCTCTTTTGTATATAAGTATTCACTCAAGAGATTTATCTAAACAAATAGGAGCTTCAGACTTTGGAATTCTTCTATCGCGCACTCCTCGAACAACCAAGAACGACTTCCTTATATACTCCTTTATGCCATCATACCCGTTGGCACTTACCAAAGGAATTCCTCCAATCTACCCGTTGAACGGAATCAATTAGGAAGATTGTTCGAGCTATTAAAGGAACGTGTTGATAGCCCATCAATCATGTTCGCCCATACAATCGGATCTTGGTTTCCATAAGTAGAACCTTCCAATAATATTTAGACAATCATCGAATCTTCAGTCATTGAATCAATCTTGATCAATCAAAGGATTACGATACATCTTCTCCAGCCACGAGATCTTCTCCGAGATGATAAGGTTAAATCCTGAACAAAACATCCAGTTCGGATAACCTTTCTTCAACGGATTAGGAGATCAATGAGGATAGACTTTGAGTCTTGAGTCGGCTATCCGGAAGTCTTGGACTTTAACTACCAGTCTGCAGACTTTTTCAGACTAGAGCCCCGATGGATACGTTTTTGTCAACTTCAAAACTCTTCATGAGGATTTCTCCAACAATCTCCCACTTTTTGATGGTGACAAAACCTTCCTGCAGATTTGGATAACTTTGACCTGCAAAACATTTCTCAAACACATATGCATATCTTATAAAAATAAATGGCTAATAGAATAACACTAGAATCTGCAACCACAGAAAATAGGTTAGTCCAATATATGATTAAGCCATTCATAAGATATCAATATTGATAAATAGAAGCAGTCAAATCCAAGTCTAGGCTGGAGTTCTTATCCGACACAAAACAAAGTCACACGAGTTCAAACCATAAACCTCAAATTAGTCCAACAAAAGTTTAATGAATGAAAAGTTTTTGAATCAAATCTTGCATCTCTCCCCTTTTTGTCATCATTAAAAAGGATGAGATGAAGTTAAGATTTCTTGGGAACGCGGACAAGCTGGATATCTTCCATAGACTGAACGATGCCTTCCAGCCTCTTAAAGTCTTCCTTCAGCTGTACAACCTCCTCACTCTTGGCATTGGCCTGATTCGAATAGAGAGGGCTTGCATCTTATCATTCAATGAATAGGAAGAAGCTTGACTTTCATTCTTCAAGCTTTGAACTTCGCATCCCAAGGCATAAATCTGACCTTTCATCTCCAAGAGAATATCCATGATTACGCGAAAATCTGCTCCATTTTCAGTCCGAGTACTTGCTTCTCGTTCGATGGAGTAAAAGCGGACGATGGTGGATCGCGAGAATCTCGCAGGTTGGGCGATGAAGCTTCATGACCTTCCTCTGGAAATTGAGATGCATAAACATCTTCTGGGTCGGGCGAGCGGCCCGACTCCTTCACTTTCATCCGGAAATGAAGATGTCACTCCTTTCTCTGATCTCCCCTGTTTTCATGCCTACGGGTGGAGAAGAATTTTCCTCGGAGTTCTCCTTCTCTTCTTTCTTCTTCAGGTCTTTCTTGCTCTGCTTCTTGCTCTGCTTCTCTTTCATCTTCTTCCTTCTCCTCTGCTTCTTTTGTCTTTCGTTCCGATTCTTTCGTGGAGCGACTTAAATTCTTCGGCTTAAATTCTTCAAAGCCATTGCGAGAGATGGTGATGTCTTCGTCATCATCTTCATCCTCAACGAGGAGAGCTCTTCTTCTTTTTGATGGAGCAGCCATGGGCTCCTTCCCTTTTCTCTTAGCAGCATAAGAGAGTTGATGAGACTTTGCAGGAGTCTTCTCCTTGAATTTCTCCAATTCCTTGCTCAGTTCCTTCAGACGCATTTTGGTCACCATTTTCAGTCCTACCACCATATGATCGCATGATCGAACACAAAAGATTTGCGGAGGCTGAATATTCGAGATGTCCGAATAACTTCGTAACAAGGCTTGGGTAAGGGAGTTGACCTCTGTCCTTCATCATCACTGCTCTATACATGTGAAACATGACAGTATGAGGGAGAGAAAACTTCTTTCCACAGAGGATGGCATACATCAACTTTGCCTTAGAGCTTGAAACATCAGTTTTGGAAGTTGATTTCGGCCGAAGGCAATTAATCACAGTCTTGTGAAGCAAGATGTTGAATGCATTCATCCTTGAGTAGGTGATCTTCTCTTCTGTTCTCCTGTCCTTCACCAGTTCAAGTGTGGCCCGAGCAATAGAAACTTTGATTGGTTGATATCTGCCTCTCTCAACTTCTAACACATCTGCCAGCATATTCATATCCACAACATAGTCTTGTTCTTTGACACTCAAGGAAAATCTATTCGCATCTAAAAAGCTAAGATTTGAATAGAAATATGCAGTCAATTTAGCATAAGCCTCAGTTGAGTCGAACGTAACTTTTCAAGTTGAAGATAACTGAACTTTTCCCTCAAGTTCACTTTCACAAAGCATCCGAAAATCAAAGTCCACACTCCTAGGGTTTATTACCCCACGCTTCAGCAATTTCGAGTACAGATCCTTTTGTTCCTTTGATCTGAACAAATCTCCCTTTTTCCTTGAATTTCAGTCGCAACACCCATTTTCGGTTGAAATAGACTAAACATTGTCATCATCATTCCCATCTGATTTGGCCCCGATCCACGAGGATCACTTGGGATATTCGCAAGGGTTTCCTCGCCACCCCTTTACGAGCGATTCCCAAGCTTTCCATTCTTTTCAGAAAAGATATATTCGTTCCTATATCCTTTTCTTTAACAAAATCATCAACATAGTTCAAAGGAGTATGAATTCATTTTAAAGCACGATATATTTGTAGATAAAAGCAGGCTTTTGAACTCTTACGGGTCCGCCTCGATGATTTCTTCTGTTGAACAACGCCTTGAGGACTAGATGGTGGAGAATGACGCTGCTGAGAATGTTGTGGGCTCGGTTGCTGATCCGGAGTAACTTCATCTTGAGTAAGATCGAAGTGCGTAGGCCCCTCACTCATTCTCTGTGGTCCCCTGCTTGCTATTCTTGAGGACTTGCGCGAAGATGACATCTTTCTCAGTGTTTGGAAGATTCCTTGCTTTACTTTCCCAGAAAAGATGACAATTTTTTTAAGATTGAGCGAAGAAGACAAACGGGATTGGAGGATCGATGCTTTCTAGGGTTTTTGAGAGTAAAGTGAATAGAAAAGTGAAGAGAAATCGATAGTGCTCGTTCGGTTAAAAAGAAGAGTAAACGAATCGTCACAAAGGAAATAAAAATATGCCTTTTCAAAATAACTGTCTTTATCCGTAAAAATAGCTATTTCAAAAATAACTTCCCTTTTGAAAATGAATCGATGCAATATTTACGGCAACAATTTAAACACGGTCGATGATCGTACCTTTTCAAGATAAGATTGGA
>CM024721.1:31704661-31784912 GCA_014182545.1 Eucalyptus globulus | reverse complement strand
CCCGCTCACCCTCTCTCTCTCGGTCTCTCACTCGACCCTCTCACTCTCTCGGCCTCACTCTCCTTTTACCGAAAGCTTTTGATTTCCTTTGATTAACTAATTCACTAATTTTGCATGCAGGTGATAAGTGTTCTCATGGAAAAGACAAGTGGAAGATGCTGGACAAGTGGCTTCAAATAATGAACAAGTGGAGGCAATTCAAAGAGAAGTGTCCACCATGCTTCACCTCCTTCATGCGTTGGCCACCACTCCAGGAGCAACATGGCCGTTGCTGGTCATGTTTCGGTCAGCATTTCTCCTCAATCGTTGACTCAAGTGTCGACAATGTGGAGTGGCTTTGGGCCGGGGGTTTTGCCACTCATTACTCTAATTACACGGCCCAATATCTTCTCTAATTATTGGCCTTAGTCTCTGCTTATGCGTGAATTAAGTGTAGTCTACTTGCATGGCCGTGTGATGTCGCGGCAATAATCAAGGGAGGTCCAATTCATAGGGTACACAACTAGACAGCCAAATATCTTGTCTATTCTTCTCATGGAGCAAATCTCAGTCTCGCTAGTAATGGTACATAGAAAAGTGCTTGTCGAGACTATAATTTCATTCGACAATTAGATCATACCCATATGTGATCCATTGGTCCGATGGTGATTATAAGGTAATGTCCGTACAGGACACTATTGGCATCCTCCAGCGGTACTCCTATCTGTTAGTCATGGTCACCACACGTTTGGGGTTATAATTCTTCACATCCGCCCACATGCTTTTGAACCATCCTCATGCATCATCGAATTTTCTTTTGTTAGCCGCCTATAAGTAAATGGACAGCTTCCAATGGCCGATCCTTGGATGTTTCTTCATTAGCGTACCCAAGTTGGTAGGGCCGAAAATCATTTGGAATGAGTCTTGGTCTCACGTGAAAGATCTCCGATGAGACTATAACTTATATGAAAATCGGATCATTGATAAACATAATGCACTTGTCCAACGATGATACAAACTAATGTTCGTATATAACACTAATATCATAATCCGGCAATACTCTCATCATTTAATCCTGGACCACCGTGTATCTAAGTATCATTACGAAATTTAGGATGCCACATCTTTGTTGTATGTGTACCGGATTTAGTCATTCCTGGCTCAAAGGAGATAACACTAAATTTTCTTGATGGATTAAAGGTCTGCTGATGCAGGAGATCTCTTCACCTTGTATGATGAGGTCTATGATAGTTTTGATGCAATGGGTTTGTATAAGGGTCATATGTTGATGAGGATATTGAGGCCACACAACTTGATATCAGTGATGCTGCATGATTTACTGATGATAATATAAATTGTAATATATAAAGATTGTTAAACCGAGGCTCGAAGTCATAAAGAGCGAAAGATTCTAAAGAGTATACCAAGTTAAGGATAACAAATTTCTCTTATCAAGACATGTGTTGCCACGTGTATGGTAATGATAGTACTCTCTTTCTTATTAAGAAAGAGTCCACTTTAATGTGATTTTTTCCATTTGAATTTTTTTAGCAAAAACAAGAAGATATATTATTTTTTCTATTTATAAATCTGTTAATACACATCTTAAACATTATTGTCAACATTTAAATTATGAAATTTGCACACATTATTTAAATTATGAAAATAAGTTAGGCTAAAGTCCTTCGTATTTTCTTAAAGCCTCTCATAAAAGCCCAACCAAGCATAGACCTATTGGACAATTTTCCTATTTAGAAACAATACCCATTGGAAAACAAAAAAATATGCGTGTCTGGTGAAGGACCAGAGGGGGTCATAAATACTTCCCTACTGTAATTACAGTTTTAAAACAAGGGTTAATACCCTGAAAAACCCCAAACTGGTACACCTGTGACAAATTTACCCAAAACTATTTTTTTGACCACCAAAAACCTCAAACAGGTATACCTTTTGACAAATTTACCTCAAACTAGTACACTTGTGACAAATTTTCTTTATATTAGTTTTTGTTAAATTCTACTGTCAAATTATTAAGTTAAATGACACGTAATAGTTTATTGGTATACCAATTGGGGATTTTACATTCCGTTTATCAAAGTTTACAATTTTTGTGATTTTTTTGTGGTATAAATCCAATTTAGCGTATGGTATATTTGTCACAAATTTACCAATTTTGGGTTTTTTTATGGTTGAATAAATTAGTTTGGGGTAAATTTGTCATAAATGTACCAGTTTAGGGTTTTTTTTTTTATGGTTAGTTGGGGTAAATTTGTCATAAGTGTACCAGTTTGGGGTTTCTCATGGTCAAAAACATAGTTTGGGGTAAATTTGTCACAGGTGTACCAGTTTGGGGTTTTTCAGGGTATTAACCGTTAAATTAATGATGGCTTCTAATATCAAATTAATCTACCCAAACAATGACAAGAGGACACGAGTTACAGATGGTCTAAGTGCGGCGGAGATAATATAGCAGCCTAAACGTAAAATCTCAAAAACATCAAATCCCAAGTGTACCAGGGCGATTCAAAAGATATGAGTGTGTGTAACAACATCAACCTCAGTCACCGTGAACAAGTGGAGGAAAAAAAATGTACGAAAGAAACATAAATGTCAAAGGCCAATCATTATAATTAAAACAAGAAAAATCAAGAAGCTATTAAGCCACACCCACACACACAATGACAATAATCTACCTTCGACGAGTCGCAAGCTATTTGCATTCCAAGCCATTGATGATTCTAGCACCTTCCATGACCAAATACGAAGCAGAACATTCATCCAGACTCGCATATTTCTGTTTGTTTCTGTCAATCAAAAGAATGAGAGCAACCATTCAGTGAAAGCGTCCCTATTTCTATTCTTGTCCAAATAGAAGAGCTATATTCACCACCTTCAAATTATAAATTGCTCAGAAGTTCTGTCAAGGATAAAGGAATTCTTCCGGACCCAATTCAATCACAATTTTAAAGGAGAAAGTTGACGTAAAAATGACCACAACTAAGGCTGTGTTTTGTTAAGCTTTCTTAGGGATTTTAGGCCTCCAAAGCCCCTTAGAGAAAATTTAGTGTAGTATTTTATTAATACGTCCATGATGGAGTGTGATTGGAACGCACCGTTTCGTCTTGATATGCTACGATGGAAAGACACCCTTTGAAAGGGTATGAGTGAGTTGCATAAAAGACTTCTGAAGATAATCGTTGATATGGTTGGTAGAACGTATGCTCAGAAAGAAAGTTCTTCTTTTTTCTTGTCCCATTTCTATCAAAGAAAAGAAGACGTTTCATTTCTCTTTTACGAGAACAATTGGCATTTACGCTGTGGAAATTAGATGCTTTCCTTGTGATTGCATTCAGACCAACGTGAAGTATTTTTATTCAAAATTCATCCACAATTCAATGATCGTTCCGGGGTAAATTATTGACTGCGCATCGAAAATAGGTAAGTCGTCTTCCCCAACTTTCTTCCAACTTTAATATCAGAGCTCGGTCGTGATTTTTACCTTGTTTTTTCATCAAATTTTCTCGTTTACCATTTGATATCGAGATCAAGAGAATGAAATCTACATTGTTTGGATGTTTGTTGCTTGGAATTGCAATTTGAATCGTTGAAAACGAACCGAAGCGAAGAACGGGTTCGAGGCCGTGTGTGATATCTTGAAAATTCAATTCTATTTTCAATTGAATGAGTCGGGTCTTTCATCGACACGACAATAGTGCTTTTTTCTGAGATGGCCACTCATGAGATAACTAGCGTATCAGGTGAAGCCGTTAAGGGATTTTATACGCAATAGATTTGAAAATTTGATTAGGAATCGACTACTCGACCATGCTAGTCAAGGGTCATTACGACATAGTTAAAAATTGATCAAAAATCAAAGATAGGTCGGTTCGACTGAGATATATGGCTAAACGTGGATGATCTCACTAAATTGCAAAATTCTCATCGATTGGCACTAGACTGATTTTTCTGTCGTTTTGGCACCTTGTGTCCGTATTTAAAACCTTGATATTTTCACGACAAGCGAGAGTTGCTAATGTGTTGAAGAGATACGTGTGGCTCAAAGAAAATCAACCATGGATCAATTGAACCAAAAATTCATAAAAGTTACCCGATAGGTTAGGTGACGGTAAAATCACGTTTGGTTGAAATTAAATGCGAATTTGAACTCGATTTCAGAAATTGAAAGTTCTGTCATGTCACAATTTATTTTGGGAACGTCGACTCATCTGCCAAGGAATTTTCGGCGAGCTTAAGATTTTTTCAGAAAATCGATTCGAACGATTCGGAAAAGAGCGAAAATTCGGATGGGCCAATTTGATGGGATTTTTGGCCTCCTATGTGAGCTGCTTGGTAAAAGGAAATTGTGTGGGCTTTTTCTTCAACAAAATTGGACATTAATTGGAGAGATGTGTTAAGGAATCAAATTTTGGACAAATCGGAAAATAAAAATGAAATTCGAATCAAGAGGAAAAGTGAGAATTTGCAGCCCAAAAATGTTTATTTGTGGAGTTGTGAAGCTAAATTAGGATTGGGTGGTCCCTTGACTTAATTGGCACAAGACTTTTTGGGGCTTAATTTATGATTGAAATAAGATTTTTGGCCTTAACTTATTTCCTTCTTATTCTTTTTCTCTATCTGCCAAACAACCCCTCCGCCCTCACGCCCACGTTGCTCTCTCTCGCATTTCCCCCCTCCTCGTCCGACAACCCCTACCATCTCCTTCTTCCCTTGTTTCATTTTCTTTGACTTTTGCTCAACCTTATCTCTCCCTTTCTTACACGTTTTTCTTCCCTTCCTTATCCATCCACGCAACACTCTCTCTCTCTTCTGGTTGTCTCGCATTCCAGGCCATCGAGCCTTCTGTTTTCCCTGAAATTTGGATATGTTATGTATAAAGGTTTTCTTTAAAAGTTTCATGAAGAGATCTAAGTTAAATAACCAAATTATGGTCATCTTTTAAGTCCTCGAAGTCTCGGGTGTCTCGGAACACTTCACCAGAATCAATCGTCTCCAAGATCTAGCCGATTTACTAGGCTATACTTGTTCATTTCTCTTCAAATTTGAGTATGTTGTATTTTAAGGTGTTACCTACAACTTTCATGCAGACAACGAAGTGAGATCTTCAACAAAAATCAACATGCAATCAAGAATCCAACAAGAAGTCAGTGACAAATTCGAAGATCTAGAGTCTCCGTATGATAGAACTTTTAACCCCTCATATCTCCGTCATTTTCCACGAAATTTTAGTATATTATATTACAAGATGTTAGCTACAACTTTCATGGAGATATCGAAGCCAAAATCGGACTCCAAACACATATGCAAGCTCAAACAAGTTACTGACTCACACGGATCCGAACACAAACGGCCATATTTCCCAACATACATCATCCATCCTTCGGTTTTTCTTGCTTAAACACTCTAGGATTCAACATGCAAACCACATATCAACAAGCAAGAGAAGCTAGAGGACTTCCACTTGCCTCTAGGATGGACGGTCGACGGCGTACGGTGGACGGACACGGCGGTTCCTCCTTGGCTCCGCCTCCTCTCCCTCTCGGTCTCTCCCTCTCTCTCGCGATTCCTCTCTCTCTCTCTCTCTCACTCTCTCTCTCGGCCGAATGGAGCAAAAGCCGGCCACCTTCTCTCTCTCCTTCCCTCTTATACTCCCTAATCCTCATGATTAGAAATCATGAGATTGCCTACAAACCCACCAATGTATGGCCTTCCCCTTTGCCACTTGTCACATTGGTTTTTGAATGGAGCTTGGGCTTGGGCTTGGGCCATCCGGCCACTCCTCCTTTGGCTGGTCGACAGCCCCCTTGTTGGCTTCAATGGGCCGGCCAACTTGGCCCATTAAAGTTCCACTCTTGGGCTTAAAGCCCAATCGAATTTTGACCTCTTCTTTTTTTCTTTTTTTTTTTGAAATTCTTCTATAAATATTTTTAAATTCCAATTTTCATCTTGGCCAAAGTCTTAGGACATTTTTGTTCATTTAGATTTAATTTATAAATCTCATGGCCAAGCATAGACTATTAATCTATCAAATTTAAATTTCCAAAATCAAATGCACAAATCATCCAATTAAAAGACTAATTGGCTAAAGCATAAGCCAAGGGAAATTCTATCACCTAATTAGAGACTTTAACACACCTTATGGCTTGGCTCTGAATTCTTGGGATGCCACAATTCTCCCCTCCTTAGAGGATTTCGTCCTCGAAATTCAAGCACTATTCGCACCTTCTTGGAACAAATAGGGATACTTTTCCTTCAACTGATCCTCACTTTCCCATGTGGCTTCCTCCACATCATGATGTCGCCATAATACTTTGACCAATGGGATCTTCCTGGTCCTAAGAATTTGCTCCCTCCGATCCAATATTTGCACAGGCTCTTCAATGTACCTAACTTTCTCATCCACTTTGATGGCTTCATGATCGAGTATGTGACCAGGATCCGGCTGATACTTCCTTAACATCGATACATGAAACACATCGTGCAGATTTTCTAACTTAGGAGGTAATGCTAAACGATAAGCCACATCTCCTATCCTCTCAAGTATTTCAAAGGGTCCAACAAATCTAGGGCTTAACTTACCCTTCATCCCGAATCGAGATATTCCTTTCATTGGAGATACCTTAAGGAATACATGGTCTCCTACCCTAAATTCCAAAGGCCTTCTACGCCTATCTGCGTAGCCTTTCTGTCTACTCTGAGCTGCTCTAAGTCTTTCTCTAATAATATCAACAGCTTCAGTGGTAACTTGTACCAGTTCAGGTCCTGTTAATTTCCTTTCACCTACTTCACTCCAACAGACGGGAGTCCTACATCTCATTCCATATAATGCTTCATAAGGTGCCATTCCTATACTCTTCTGAAAGCTATTATTATAGGCAAACTCTACCAGATGCAATCTTTCATCCCAATTTCCTTTGAAATCAATTACACAAGCTCTTAACATATCCTCCAGTATCTGGATTACTCTTTCTATTTGTCCATCGGTCTGGGGATGAAAAGCAGTACTAAACTGAAGCTTAGATCCTAACGCAACTTGAAGACTCCTCCAAAAATTTGAAGTAAATCTTGAATCTCGATCTAAAGTAATGGTCACTGGAACACCATGTAAGCGTACCACTTGACTTACATACATGTCCGCATACTTATCCATTGGGTAGTCCATGCGAATTGCTAAGAAATGTGCCGATTTAGTCAAACGATCCACTATAACCCAAATTGAGTCATGACTACTTGACGTCCTTGGCAATTCTTGCACAAAGTCCATCGTTATATGTTCCCATTTCCATTCAGGAATGTCCAATGGTCTCAAAAGTCCTGCGGGTTTTCGATGTTCCGTTTTTACTTGCTGGCACGTCAAACATTGAGAAACGTGTTTAGCCGTATCTGCCTTCATACCGTTCCACCAAAATTGCTGACGTAAATTTCTGTACATCTTTGTACTACTCCGGGTGGATACTATAATTACTCTTATGTGCCTCCGACAGAATTTCCTTCCTCAATTCCTCATTGTCGGGAACACAAAGTCGTCCTTGACATCTTACTATCCCATCATCAGAGATCTGAAATTCTGATCTTTTCCCTAAAGATACAGCATCTTTCACTTTCAAAATCTCTGGGTCAGATTCTTGCAAAATTTTAATTTTCTGGATAATCTCCGGCTCAATCCTTAATGCACTAAGCACGCCAGTAAGACAATCCAATTCCAATTTAAATTCGGAGTTTACTACAGATTCTAACAACTCCCATTCCGCCATTCTCAAACTAGCTATCTCCATAGCTGACTATCGACTAAGAGCATCTGCTACTCTATTCGCTTTCCCTGGATGATATTTTATCTCACAGTCATAATCCTTCAACAACTCCACCCATCTCCTTTGTCTCATGTTCAACTCCTTTTGTGAAAATAGATACTTCAAACTTTTATGATCCGTATAAATCTGAAACTTCTCCCCATACAAATAGTGTCTCCATATTTTCAAGGCAAACACTATAGCTGCTAGCTCTAAATCATGCGTCGGATAATTCAGCTCATGGCGTTTCAATTGTCTGGATGCATAGGCTACAACCTTGCCATGCTGCATCAACACACATCCTAGTCCTTTGTGAGATGCATCACTATACATTGTGAAACCATCAGGTCCAAAGAGGTATAGTCGAATTGGAGCTGAAGTCAATTTCCTTTTAAGCTCCGGAAACTCCTTTCACATTCCCCATTCCACTCAAATTTCACATTCTTTCGAGTCAATTTAGTTAAAGGTCTGCCAGTCTTGAAAATCCTTCAATGAACCTTCTATAATAACCAGCCAGTCCTAAGAAACTTCGTATTTCTGTAGGTGTCGTTGGTCTCGGCCAATTAACTACCATTTCAACTTTTGCCGGGTCTACTGCAATTCCTTTTCCTGACACCACATGTCCTAAAAATATTATCCAATCCAACCAAAACTCACACTTACTAAACTTAGCATACAACTTATGCTCTCTCAGGGTCTGCAAAACTATTCTCAAATGCTGCTCATGCTCTTTAGGCCCTTTCGAATACACCAGAATATCATCAATAAAGACAATCACAAACTGGTCTAAATAAGGCTGAAATATTCTATTAATCAAATCCATAAATGCAGCCGGGGCGTTAGTCAATCCAAATGGCATAACAAGGAACTCATAGTGCCCATAACAAGTCCTAAATGCAGTCTTAGGAATGTCCTCCTTCTTAATTCTTAACTGGTGGTATCCCGATCTCAAGTCAATCTTAGAAAAGACCGAACTTCCCTGGAGTTGGTCAAACAAGTCATCAATTCTAGGCAAAGGATACTTATTCTTAATAGTCACTTGATTCAACTGCCTATAGTCAATACACAAGCGCATTGATCCATCCTTCTTTTTCACAAACAAGACCGGTGCACCCCAAGGTGAAGCACTTGGTCTAATGAATCCTTTGTCAAGCAACTCCTGCAGTTGCACTTTCAATTCCTTCAATTCAACTAAGGCCATTCTATATGGGGCTTTTGATATTGGTCCCGTTCCAGGCATTAGTTCTATTTCAAATTCAATCTCCCGCTCTGGCGGCAATCTAGGCAATTCCTCAGGAAATACATCTTGAAATTCATTGACTACATGGACTTCCTCAAGTTTAGGCTCCTCCCTTGCATAATCTCTAACTATGGCTAGGTACCCTTGACATCCTTGGTCAAGTAACTTACAAGCTTCTACTGCCGAAATAAGCGCTACAGGAAAATGGGTCTGACCTCCGAAAAATTCACAACTAGACTGATTAGGTAAAACGAATTGAACCACTCTTCTATAACAATCCATTCTAGCCTGATGCTTACGAAGCCAGTCCATTCCTATAATAACGTCAAAATCATACATAGCCATTACAACCAAGTCTATTTCCATATCCTTTCCTCCCATTGATATCTTACAATTTCCACACACCAGCGTAGACAATACCATATCCTTTAAAGGCGTGGAAACACAAAGAGGCGTCTCAAGAGGCATAACTTCTATCTTATTCAAACGTCTATATCTTTCAGACACAAATGAATGCGTTGCACCCGTATCAAACAATGCATATGCCTTTTCACCATTAATAAGAATCGTACCTGAGATAACATTTTTGGAAGCTTCCGCTTCCTCCTGGGTGATCACATACACCCTTCCTTGAGCAGGTGGTCTCTGAGGATTTCCTTGCGGATTCGACCTAACAGCACTCTGATATCCCTGTCGCACCGAGCCAACACTCACTTGCAACCTCTCTTGTGGGCAATTCCTCCTAAGATGACCCACTTGTCCACAGCCAAAACATTTATGTTGTCCCGTACAAGGTCCTGGGCCATGGCGTTCATTACACTTCTGACAAATACCAGGCTGATAGGGTGCTCTCCCTATATTCAGACCACTCCTTGCTCCTCCAAAATTCCCAAAGTTACCCTTCTTCTTCACATTCCAGGTCTGTCCTTGACTAGAATAAGGTCTCTTCCCTTTTCTCACATCATTAAAATTCACCGATTTCTTAAACTCCGACCGTTCCCTCAACAGCTCCTGCTCCACTAACTGTGCCCTTTCATAAATCTCATTATAATCTCTTATATTCAATGGCACCAGTTGCTTTCTAATGTCAGTCCTCAGCCCTTTCAGAAATCTCTTAGCCTTCTCTTCCTGATCCTCAATCAATCTAGGAGCATATTTAGACAATTCAAATCTAGCCTCATACTGATCTACAGTCAACCCCTTTTGTTCTAGCTGAAAAAATTCAGTAATCTTCCTATCCTTAGCACAATCAGAGAAATGCTTCCTATTAAAGGCCCTAACAAACTCCTCCCAATTAACATCAGTACCTGGTGGAAAGATTATGTCCTTTGAAGCTTTCCACCAAAACTTCGCATTTCCCTCCAACTGGTACTCTGCTAAAACTATTTTCTCAGCATTAGTGCAGTCCAACAGCCGGAAAATTCGTTCCATTCCATCAATCCATTGTTCTGCCTCCTTAGGACTTCCCATTCCATTGAACTTAAGTGGCTTCAGCTTCAAAAACTGCTCCACTAGTCCTTGAGTACGGCGTTCTGCTCCGGGCTGTTGCTGCGCCTGCCTCTCCATCAGATTTCCAATATTGGCTAATGCCTGCAGGATATCTTCCATTCGGGGTTCAGCCCTTGCAGCAGAGAGGCTTCAGCCCTCGATGGATGAGCACTTCCAGCTCGCACCATGACTTTCCTGCAATTTCCAAGCATTGCCTCAGGAATAATCTCAGACTCACTGCCTCCATTCAAATCAACTATTACTACTACTACTACTACATAAGTAACATATACATGTTACTGGTACCTAAAGGCAATTCAAGGTAAACTACTAGGGATCTACGAGTGAATACCCATCACCCGTTATTCAATTATTTCGTTTTATATCCTATGGTGTGCATTGTCATCATGTTCCTCAATTCCAAATGAGGCTCCTTATCACTCCACCTATAACCATTCGCTCTGATACCAACAAAGGGACATGTGACACCCCGAACCCTTCGTAGGTCGTCACCAGCGTCGATGTTACATCTTAATTACCTTTCTTTCTTTCGAAGAAGTGTCCTAATTCGCAGACACATTTTTTTTTTTTTTTTTACAATTGGTCCCAACGCGACTCATTAGCGGAAGCAAATTAAAATATCACCGTCTCTCCCCCTACCAATCCATGATACCAATACACAACACTAATTCACCATCATTTTATAACCAAGCTTCGACACTTTACTTACATACGTATATAACAAGATGGGATTTCCTTCGGGTCGGTACAACAAAAAGGAAAGGCTAGGACTCAGCCATGTCCAGCCTAAAACCTCAAAAAGAAACCCCCGACCCTCATCATCATACGAGCACAACCCCCCATCGAAAGTGTCGACTATCTACATCAAAAAGATCCGGCCCCTACTCATCGCGCGCGGGTCTCACACCCAACCCGGTGCATCAGGCGGTGGCGGCGGCAGCATCCCTCGCATAGCTCCATCCCGACGAACGTGCACAGAAATGAACTCCTGAATGACAGGGCCCCCAGCCAGGCGTATGTCGTACATCACTAGACAGCGAACTCGAATAAAATTCAGTCCGGGGACAGAGGGACAGTCTATCTCGTCACACTCGACCTCTACATCAGATGGTAGACCATAAAACACCCCCCGCGAGACGGCAGGAAGCGGCATACTGCTAATCTGAAATGTTATTCCCCAAAAGGGGTGAGTACAACCACTCAGCAGATAGGGAAATCCAATAACGACTCAATCCACCATGCATATCATCATACGTTACAGGCGTAACTTACCTTGTAATCATGCATCATCATATCATACATATCATCATCATCATGGCATCAGTATAACGTACATGTCATCATGCATGTCATATATCATCATCATCATCATCATCATGGCATATCATCATCATGCATTTCATCATGCATATCATACCATGGATGATCATCATCATTTCACATCACATCTCATCATCATCATCATCATCATCATTATCATGCCATATCATCATGCATATCATCATGCCATATCATATATCATCATATACCATGCATCATCATGCATATCATATCATGATTTAATTTCCACTTTTTACTTTTCAATTGATCACCACATCACCCATTTCTCAAATCATCAATTTCATCATCCCCTCGGGCAAAGACCTCCGAGGTTCCCCAGCATTCAGCCTCCTAGGCCACCGGGCTTCCGGCCCCCCACATTCCGGGCATCTCGCATCTCAACTAGCATCACGAGGCATTCCCTTCGGGCAGAAACCTCCGACAGGGCTTCCGGCCTTTACCCTTCTAGCCAGGCATCTCGCACCCCAATCCTGGCATCGCGAGGCATTCCCTTCGGGCAAAGACCTCCGACAGGGCTTCCGGCCCCCCACATTCCGGGCATCCTGAATCTCCCAGGGAATTCGGCAATGTATCTCTATACATTCCGGCCATCATCCTCCACCACAACCACTTCCTCATCCACGTTTACCATTTCTTTATCTCAATTTAACATGGCAAATGGCATGGCATCAAACAAATCACACTTGCATCTCAATTCACATGTCATACACATGCCAAAGCTTTATCACATATAAATTTCAATTTAATGCATGTACAAAAAAACCTCATCACACATGTGCCACACAAATAAGATTGAATTTATGGCCAAATAAAAATCTATTTTATTTTATTTTATTTTATTATTTATTTATTTTAATATCAATAATGTCCAAAATTATCAAAATTCAAGAAATTATTAAATCAACCCATAGGATGATAATTACTTGCAAAATTCATGGCCAAATTGAATTTTTACTAAATCTCACAATTTTCCCAAAACATCCTATGATTCTCGGATTTAACCAGAATGCACGGTTTCCGAATTAACTCAATTAAAATATCCATATGGCCTCCAAAAATTATTCTATTTTACTGGGTTATAGCCAAGACATTTTCGTACAACTTTCATGAATAACTCTAAACCAGATTCCTTATAGATTATTTTATTCAACCTCACGAAGCTTCTGGAACCCTTACCGCATCGTCCAGAATACACATCTCCGAAATACTTAGATTTGACCCACCTATTCTCTTTCGTTATCCCTGAAATTTGGATATGTTATGTATAAATATTTTCTTTAAAAGTTTCATGAAGAGATCTAAGTTAAATAACCAAATTATGGTCATCTTTTAAGTCCTCGAAGTCTCGGGTGTCTCGGAACACTTCACCAGAATCAATCGTCTCCAAGATCTAGCCGATTTGCTACGCTATACTTGTTCATTTCTCTTCAAATTTGAGTATGTTGTATTTTAAGGTATTACCTACAACTTTCATGCAGACAACGAAGTGAGATCTTCAACAAAAATCAACATGCAATCAAGAATCCAACAAGAAGTCAGTGACAAATTCGAAGATCTAGAGTCTCCGTATGATAGAACTTTTAACCCCTCATATCTCCATCATTTTCCACGAAATTTTAGTATATTATATTACAAGATGTTAGCTACAACTTTCATGGAGATATCGAAGCCAAAATCGGACTCCAAACACATATGCAAGCTCAAACAAGTTACTGACTCACACGGATCCGAACACAAACGGCCATATTTCCCAACATACATCATCCATCCTTCGGTTTTTCTTGCTTAAACACTCTAGATTCAACATGCAAACCACATATCAACAAGCAAGAGAAGCTAGAGGACTTCCACTTGCCTCTAGGATGGACGGTCGACGGCGTATGGTGGACGGACACGGCAGCGCACGGCGGTTCCTCCTCGGCTCCGCCTCCTCTCCCTCTCGGTCTCTCCCTCTCTCTCGCGATTCCTCTCTCTCTCTCTCACTCTCTCTCTCGGCCGAATGGAGCAAAAACCGGTCACCTTCTCTCTCTCCTTCCCTCTTATACTGCCTAATCCTCATGATTAGCAATCATGAGATTGCCTACAAACCCACCAATGTATGGCCTTCCCCTTTGCCACTTGTCACATTGGTTTTTGAATGGACCTTGGGTTTGGGCTTGGGCCATCCGGCCACTCCTCCTTGGGCTGGTCGACAGCCCCCTTGTGGGCTTCAATGGGCCGGCCAACTTGGCCCATTAAAGTTCCACTCTTGGGCTTAAAGCCCAATCGAATTTTGACCTCTTCTTCTTTTTCTTTTTTTTTTTTGAAATTCTTCTATAAATATTTTTAAATTCCAATTTTCATCTTGGCCAAAGTCTTGGGACATTTTTGTTCATTTAGATTTAATTTATAAATCTCATGGCCAAGCATAGACTATTAATCTATCAAATTTAAATTTCCAAAATCAAATGCACAAATCATCCAATTAAAAGACTAATTGGCTAAAGCATAAGCCAAGGGAAATTCTATCACCTAATTAGAGACTTTAACACACCTTATGGCTTGGCTCTGAATTCTTGGGTTGCCACAATTTCCCTTTCAATTATTCATCTTTAATTCTTTCTTTTAAGAATTTAATTAGTAAATTCCACATGGCCAAAATCTTGAAATCATAATTCCATAAATTCCAATTTATAAAACACATGGCCAATAATAGAATTTTCTTTCCTATCACATAATTATCCCTTAAAAGCTTGGCCATATATCTTATTGCAAATTATGGATTAAATGGCCATAAAATAACTTGATGGTACTTCCATCACCTATTCATAGACTTTAATGTAACTAGAGGTTGCCATGAATTTTGGGATGCCACAAAAATCTTCACCAAAAAATTCATACAAATATGACAAAGATGTTGGTCCATTAATGGCAAAACAAGCATTCCGAATTTCAACCATGACAGATTTCAGAGCAAACTTTGCAAAAATGGAAATGGGACAAATGACCTGCAAATGAGACAAAATTGGTGTCATTAGAAAGATCAAGGCATGCCCTAAGACTTTCTAAGAGACATCAAGCTTAATTAAGGTCAAATTCATATTCAGATTATGGCAATTGCAAAAGTATACATATCAATCATAAGCACGGCAGAATATGATGCATGATAATTGGCTAGCTAAGCTACCTAAATGATGCATGAAAATTGGGGACATTTGAACATGATGTAGGGCTAAATGTGAGGAACAAGTTTGATGAAGACATGTAACCCTAGATTGATACATGAGAAATCACATAAATTTATTAACATTAATAGGTGACTTATCATTATGTTCTTATGACAGAATACATGAGAATTTCAACACTACCATGTCAACTTCGCGAAGGGTTTTAACATAGCAAACAACCTTCAAATGATGCACGCCATACATCATTTCGAAGCTTGTGATGTGCTCTAAGTATGTCTAGAAGGCTTCATGCACTAATTTCACTCTCAAGAAGCTCAATCGAAGACATTTTCACAGGGATATGATCAGTCACAATTGCAGCAGGGATTACACATAACGTAAATGATTTCCAATAATCTAATGACATGGTAAAAATCGATGAAAATTCCTACGTGTAAAATGCAATGTCATGATCATTTTTCATGAGCTATCAAAGCACAATTTGATTCATAAAAATCTACACAAAAATGGGAAAACATAACAAGGCATTCAAAGTCTCAAATTGCAGTAGCCCAAGTATGACTTCGTGCAAACAATTGAACTAGCAAACAATGACTATTTGACACAATCTATACCTTGTTAGAAAGCTTATGATGTATTCTACAATTTTTATGAATGATGCAAATCTTAAAAAGAAAAGAAAAAACACACGTTTACTACCTCATTTCAGAGCAAATACAAATCAGGCTCAAACAGGACATATCAAATGACGACGAGTTTTTGAAGATTTGCCTAATCAAATCTCTTCGAAAAAAATCTAGAAAAAACTGTCATGACCAAAGAAATTTCGTGCAATTTTCATGAAGAAGACATCTTCAAAATCAAAACACAAATAGATGACGTGTTCAAAACTCAAAATCATCAGAAAAATACATCAGTTCCACAAGAGATCATCAGATTTTCGAGGTGGATTTCAGGTATCAAATGAACTCTGTTCAAGGCCTGTAACATATCAAATCGAAATTTATCAAATGTAAAATGAATGACTAGAACATCTCGAAACAAGATAATGAAATTTAGGACCTCAAATTAGTCATAACAGAACCTATGTTCAAGGTCTACGAATTTCCAAAACTTGTTCAATCATTCAATCAACATGTAACTCGTTCATAAATCATTGCAGCACTTACAATCATTGATTCTAAATATATAAGGATTCCTAATTGTGGCATCCGGCAATTTCAACCCAAAATATTGATTTTGAGGGAAACAATATTTTATCTCTTGGACCGAACCCCTTATGAAAATGATTAATTGACTATGAGAATGTTAATTGATTTTTATAAATCAAAATCAAAATCAAATTCCCTAAAGTGGTGTAGAAATTATGGGCTTATTATTGATATTTTTCTATGGGCTATTTAAATTGGACATAGGACAATTTGATAAAGAATACTTTGTTCTTGACTATGCACTTGATAGATTTGATTTTATGGATTAATGTCACAAAGTCTTTTGGTCATTTTATTATGCAATTAAGTATTTAATTAAATGGGGATTAAGATGTATTATTAAAAATAAACTTGGGCAATTTAAGTTTGGACTTTAGGCCCAAGTGAGATGGGCCTAGAGTGGGCCATAGGCCCGGCCCATGTTGGCGCATGGAGTGGGGTGGAGGAGGAGCCGCATGGCTTCCAAGTGTCTTCAACAAAGGAGACACTTGTCTCCTTCTTAGGGACAAGTGTCCCCCATGCAAAATAAGAATGCATGCAAATATATATAAGCAACCAAAAAGAAAGAGAGAGAGAGAGTGGCTGGTTGAGAATTCGGCCAAGCCAAAGAGAGAGAGAGGAGGTTGCGAGAGAAAGGGAGTGGCTAGAGAGAAGGGGGAGCCGAGAGAAGGAGCCGTCGTCGCCTGTTCGTCTGTCCGTCCATCACGGGTGTGCCTCGTTTGCTCGGTTTTGGAGGCAAGTTGGGATCGATTTCCACTCTTGCATGTGTGTCTTGCATGTGTGATTTGTTGGTGGTAGATCTCGGATGTTAGGGTAGGCAAAACCGAAGCTAGAATGTGACTTGTTCTTGAATATGCTTGCTGATTTCGTGAATACCGCCTGGCCCAGAATCTTGTGGAGGCTTGCATGCATGTTTCGAGCTGGATTTTGACTTTGACTCCTTCATGAAAGTTGTATCCAACATCTTAAAATATAACATAATAAAATTTGAGACAAAATGGTGGAGATTTAAGGGGTCAAACCCTCATCCTACGAAGACACTAGATCTGGAACTGTTTTGCTGACCTTTTGGTAGATTTGGGGTTGCATGTCGATTTTTACTAAGAATCTCTCTTCGACTTCTTCATAAAACTTGTAGAGAACATCCGAAATACTAACATACTCAAATTTGAAGTAAAATTAGCAATTTTAGCCTAGTGAATAGACTTACTCTTGAAGACGGTAACTCTGGAAACACGGTACTGGACACCCGAGATTTCTTGGACCCATATGATGACTACTATTTGGAATTTTGGCTTAAATTCCTTAATAAAAGTTGTAGGGGACCTCTTGAAGTGAAACATATCCAAATTTCAGAGGAAAAGAAGAAGAATAAGTGGGCGAAAACTCGATATTTCAGAAATAGTTATACTGGACGTTTCGGTGCTAGAATCAGGAGCTTCGTACGTCTATAGAAAATTATCTAGAACGAATCTGGCCTAGATGTCTGCATGGAAAATCTACTTTAGTGTCTTAAATATAACCTGGTAAAATTTCATAATTTTCGGAGGTTTTTCGGGTATTTTAATCGAACTATTTCGAAAACTGCACATTCTGTTTCTATCCGAAATTGCATGCTGTATTTGTGAGAATTATATCTTCTTGTGTGGAACTTTATTGGGTATATGTTTTCATGAAATTATTATCTTATTGACTTGTCTATCACATGTCTTGATTTCATAATTTTTTAGAATCATATGGATAATTAATTTAAATGTTTTCTAAAATGGTACAAGCTGGAATTTCATAAACTTCAAGAAGGCGTGATAAATAGACTATTCTAAATTGTATGGACTCCATGAATGGTATTGTTATGAATGATTGTGTCTTGCTCCATGTATGATGATGATTGGAGATGCATGTATGAATCAAAGGACGAAGGTGATCTTGTTTGCCATTGCATCATGTGCCATGCTGAGTTGAGACATAAATTGGTGAACATGAATAATGATAAATGAGAAAACTGTCTGTGGCGGATGATAATGCCCTGGGAGTGTCAGGATGCCCGGGATGGGGGGTGCCGGATGCTAGTGGCCTTAAATGGCTGAATGCCGGAGGGTCCTCGGTAGTTTCGAGATGCCCGAAGAGTGGGGGAGCCGGAAGCCCTGGAGGTTTGTGCCTAGGGGGATGCCTTGTGATGCCAGTTGGGGTACGAGATGCCCGGCCAAGGAGTGTAAATGCCGGAAGCCTCGGAGGTTTTTGCCCGAGGGGATGCCTCGTGATGCCAGTTGGGATGCGAGATGCCCAGAATGTGGGGGTGCCGGATGCCCGGCAGGTATTATGCCGGAGGGTTCTTGCGATGCCAGGATTAGGCGCAAGTGATGAATGTGGGATGCAAACATTGGTCCCGGGAAAGAGAAATGTGGCGGTCCAAAATAAAAGGATGAAATTGAGAAATTGAAATTGAATTATGCATGATGGTATATGCATGACATGATGATGATATGTGCATGGATGCATGGTAATGATGATGGTACATGTGATATGATGATGATGAGTGCATGGATGCATGGTAATGATGATGGTACATGTGACATGATGATGGTAAGTGTATGACATGATGGTGATGACTATATGATGATGTATGTACATGAGGTATGATGACATGTGCATGATATCAAGGTAAATCATGCATGGATGCTTTAATGACATGTGATGCTATGATTGTGATGATTGTGTGATCCATGATGCATCGAGTGGTTTATTGGTCCTTTACCTGCTGAGTGGTTGTACTCACCCCTTTTGGGGAATAACATTTCAAACTAGATAAGATATCTCTGCTGCCACTGCTACCAGTAGACGGATCAAGTGATTTGATATGACCGCGGGGAGGAGGATAGCAAAGAAAGGAACTTTTGGACACCGACACTGATCGATGGACTTTAAGTATACGACTGTTGGAAGAGATGTCGGTCATCTTTTGAAGTATAGCCTAGTATAGAAAACTATGGCATTTTGATGTACCGATGAATGATGTCCATATGGTTTAAGTGAATAAAAGTGTACGGCTTTTACCTATAAATGCTTAGTTGGTGTGCATCGTTTTTCTGAATATAGGGAAGGGAGTTTGTTGGATGTGCTTCCGTATATGAATTGCGCAAGGGACCTATAAAAAAAAAAATGTAAACTGCTATGGTTGTATGGACCCGCTGCAATTGAAATGGTATCAGAGTGACATGTTAATAGGGCAAGTGAAAGGTAAGCGAACTGTGGCGACCCTAACGGATCGGGGCCGTTGAGGGGTGCCACACTAATCTTTGAATCATGGCCCTGATCGACTAACTCGACCTCGTCTCATTAGATTCTAGCTTCGGATATTTACCTTTACGCAATTTTGGACAAAACAAAGTATATCGAATGATTGCCAAGCTACCAGAGCACTTCGAGTAATTGAGGATCATTGATGGAATGCCAAGGCTCACCGAAGGGGTCAGATCAGCACCGATTAGTCACCGGTTCACAGCTAAGGAGGACCTATGTAACATCCTCAACTTTGAGCACTTTACATGATAAATGAGGAGTCCGAAATCGATTTCCCTAGTTTTATGCCATTGCGTTCGACTTCTTCCAATCATGGCTTAGGGACGAATTTCAGGCCAAATAAGGTAGTCAGCAGTGGCCAAACTCGATTAATTCCTGCCCAATGAGATGGCCTTCAAACTTAGATATTTCCCTTAGTGCATTTAATGCTCTTGAAAGGTAGTTAATTAAGGCCCGATGACTAAGTAGGACACTTGGCACAATTAGTTTTGCCCTTGGAGAGGTAATCATGAAATTTTGGATGGTTATACATTAAGAGAGGGTGAATTATAAGCCTATTAAAAAGACTTAGAGGCCAAGTTAGATAGGCTAATCTTCTTAAAGAATGAGAGTCAAATGCATTAAATGAGGGTAATGAGTAGGGAGGTTTAGGTGTCCCAAATAATTAATGAACTCATGGCCTAAGGGAATGATGATAAGTGATCTTGGAAGCCAAGTAGGGCACCACCTCTCCTCCATAGACTTGCCATCTAGGATTTTATAGGTTTTGACTTTCCAATTTTTTGAAATTTCTAGACCTTTACAGATTTACAATTTTATAGAGGTTTTTCTGTTTTGAATTGGGAGAAGTTTTCCCATAAAAGTTGCTCAAAACATCTTCCGCTAGAATATACTTAAATTTCAGATTTTTCTATGGTGAAATGGTTGGGACAAAGGCCCAATCAATTATCATATAGAACCTACCCATTATAGTAAAAATGGTAACCAAGTTGTTTTCTCGAATTCTTACAAAATCTTCCCTTTCAAATTTGGACATACTTTCTTCGTAAAAGTTTTAAATAACATCCATATCTACAACATATTAAAATTTCAAAGAGTTTTCTAAAGATTTGGGTTTCAAAATAAGTCTCTCTCTCTCTCTGAATCTGCTCGACAGTCAAATTTTTGGGTTGTGTTCATTGAATTGCTGCTCTTTGCACAGCACAAATTTGGCTAAATTTTTTTCACAAAAAAACATTTTTTGAGGTCTTCTTTACAACATATCAAGATTTTATAGTTTTTCAAGCCCATTTGATAAGGTAAGGATGTTGATTTTGGAAATTGCTCGAAATTGTCTTCACCCCGCGATAAAAAGGGTCACACGCTCAACTTGGAAGGGAAGGAGGCTGCATGCCCTGTTAGAGAAATCGCCTATGTTGTTTTGAATCTGACAAAACTTATTTAGGTTCTATTCTAAAGATTGTTAGACTTTTATGTCAAAGTATATCTTACAATAGAAATATGTCCACTCTAATAAATTCCAGATTGAACGCAAGAGAAGAATGAAAACTTATCCAAACGCAGAATTATCTTTCTTTCTTCAAGAGTTCGGTTCGTACAAGATATATATGGTCTTCTGGTCATAAATGTCACCTACGAGATTGATTATCTTTATTGGAATCAACTTGGATACATCAAATCTTTTTGGATAGCAAGTTAATTTGGAGAGAATCTACTTATGGAAACCAATATCTTAATTGTATGGGCGAACATGATTGACGGGCTTTCATCACATTCTTCAAATGGCTTGAAGATCTCATTGATTGATTCTGTACAATGGGTTGATTGGAAAAATTCCTTTGGAAAGTGCCAACGGTCGAGAAGGCACGAATGAGTATTTAAGGAGGCCTCTCCAAGCTGTTCGATAGAGTGCGCAAAAGAAGAATTCCAAAGTCTAAAGCTTACCACTTACTTGTTATTCCTTACACTGTGCTCAAAAGAGAGAGAGACTCAAAGAGAGACTTTGTGAGAGCAGTAAAGACTCTTCACTGTGAAGTCGAGATCACAAGATTGAAAATTCTCTTTTGATTCTTAGTGGAAACCAACCAAAAGGCTGTTAGCATGGGAGAATGGACGTAGGCTTGATCTAAGCCGAACCACTAAAATTTTGTGTTCATTTTCTCTTCCCTGAACTCTTTTACTTTATTCGTACTTTCAATTATGTAGTTAAAGTCTAAACTCTTTTAAAGTTTGCTGATCATCAGACTCAATTTCAAAAACAAAATATTCTTACTGCTTATTGGGAAAATTGTTTTCACACCTATTCACCCTCTCTAAGTATTTGTTCTAGCCCTTTCAATTGGTATTAGAGCCCATGTGCTTACTTATTAAAGTGTTTTACTTCTAAGCTAAAGATCCTCTATGGCTAGCATTTTGGCTCCAGGTTTAGTTGAAGGTCATAGCAACACCAGGCCTCCCTACTTTGATGGAAAGGAGTACCATGTATGGAAGAATAAGATGAAGGCATTTCTCATATCCAGAGATTCTCTGGAGTGGGATGTTATAGAAAAAGGGATCAACCCTAAAGTAACATCAGCTTTAGACTGAGGGAAAGAAGTTATTGCTGTTAACGAAACAACACAAGTTGAAATTACCAAGAGACAAGTTCTTGATGCAAAAGCAATCTACTCTTTATACTGTGCCTTATCTCACACTAAGTATAACCGAATTTCTTCTAGTGAAACAACAAAAGAAGTTTGGGACATATTACATGTTACCTACGGAGGGACTGACCGTGTAAAGGAAACCAAAATAAACATTCTGCTCGGACAGTATGAAGCCTTCAGAATGAAGCCTGGAGAATCTATTACTGATATGTTTAGTCGCTTTACAGAGATTGTGAATGGTCTGGCTTACCAAGATCGACCAATCTCACGACCAATGAAAGTCAACAAGCTGCTGCGTGGCCTTTCGAAAGATTGGAATCATGTGAAGACTTCAATTAGAGAAACTCAGAGGATCATGCATCTATCAGTTGACGAAGTGGAACAAATAAATGATGAAGAAGATCCTAAAGGTAAGAAGTCAATTGCTTTAAGTCTAACATTGATTCTGATGATACATACTCAGATGATGATATGGATGATGAGGAGTTAGCGCTTATGATTAAGAAGTTCAGAAAGCTAAATAAAAAGGGAAGAAGATTCAACTAGAAGAAACAGAGCACGCAAAACTTTCAAAAAAGACCAACGGAGGACAATGAAACCAGTAAAGATGTAATATGCTTCGAATGCAAGAAAAATGGGCATATCAGACCTAGCAGTCCTCTGTTGAAGAAGATGAAAGGAAAAATTGAGAAGTATGAAAAGGCTCTCAAAGCTGAAACTTGGAGTGACACCGAGTGTGAGGAAAGTGAAGAAGAATATACTAATATATGTCTAATGGCTCATTCAGAATCACTCAGAATTAGAAACAGACTCTGATTCAGACTCAGACAAAGAAATTGAGGTTAGTAACTCAAAAATTCATGTTAAGGTTTCTAAGTATATAGATGAACTTTGCCTCGAGTCTTAAATCCTCTCTTAAAAGGATTTCCAAACTAAAAAGGGAGAATTATAAGCTCGAAACAGGAAGCTTCTTGAAAAGAAAAGTTTGAAAGTCAGAATACAAGTTTTGATAATTTGAAAGAAAATTCATATTCTCTTTCAAAGGAAAATGCTATTTTAAAATTGGACATTTCAAGTATTACAGAAAGATTTTCAAAAGGATCCGAAAAATTGGAGAAAATTCTTTCTACTCAAATACCCTATTTCAACAAATCTGGTTTGGGTATGACTTCAAAAACTGTTCCATTAATTGATTTTCCTAAAGTAAATGAGATAATTAAACAAAGACCTGCAAGGGCATTTTACAAAAATCACTTTCAAAAAGTTTTTGTAAAAGTTGTTGGTCGAAGTGCACTCAGATGTTCGAAGTGCAACAACTCAAAACAATTCGAGAAAGAATGTCCTAAGGTTTGGAGACCAATTAAAAAGGACTGGGCAAAGACCGTCTTTAATACTAACACTCCTAGATTTTAATCGCAGGTGACTATCAAAAGGAAGATCAAATGGTATTTGGATAGTGGCTGCTCGAGGCATATAATATGAGACTCAAGCTGCTTCATAAAGCTTGTTAGACTGAATGGAGAAAAAGTTTCTTTTAGAGGAAACATGAAAGGAAAGATTGTAGGATATGGAACAGTGAAGATTAGAAGCCTAACTATCAATAATGTTTCCTTTGTGGAATGTTTGAACTACAATCTACTGAGCATAAGTTAACTTTGCAATACCGGTTTCAGAATAAATTTCCCAGAAGGCATTTGTTTTGGAACGAGTCAAGACTTCTTTCAATCTTTTACGAGGTGAAGGCATGGCAACATATACCTTCTAGACATAAACCCATAAAGTTCTCAGTGTCTTATTTCTATTCGAGATGAAGCAAGTCTCTGGCATCGGAAGCTTGGTTATGTTAATTTGAAGCAAATTGGTAAAATTTCCTCTAAGAAGCTGGTTCGAGGACTTCCTAATTTGGCTTATCAGAAGTCTGAATTATGCACTCCCTATGTCTTGGGAAAATAGGTCAGAAGTTCCTTTAAACTAGTAAATCAAGTTTCTACTAGTCAAGCATTGCAGCTACTCCATATGGACATTTCTGGACCAACTAGAACTCAGAGTATTGGTGAAAAGAAAATATTGCCTAGTAATTGTGGATGACTACTATTGTTTCACTTGGGTATACTTTCTGGCAAATAAGTTTGAAACCTTTTCTTATTTCTTGAAATTTGCCAAGAAGGTTCAGAATGAAAAAGGTTATGCTATTTCTAGCAGGCGAATTGACCATGGAGGTGAGTTTGAAAATCAGGACTTTGTGAAATTCTGTGATGAATCTGGTTTTCAACATGTTTCTCTTCTTCATACACTCCAGAAAAAAATGGGGTTGTGGAAAGGAAAAACAGATCCTTACAAGAGATGGCCAGAACTCTCTTAATAGAGAGCAAAATATCCTCTCAATTTTAGGCAGAAGCAGTTTCTACTACTTGTTATATTATCAACAGAGTATTCTTGAGACCTATCCTAGAGAAAACTCTTTATGAAGTATATAAAGGAAAGAAGCCTATTGTTTCCTACTTTCATGTCTTTGGCTATAAATGTTTTATTCTGAAGAATGCAAATGAACGATTTGGAAAGTTTGAGGAAAAATTAGACGAAGGAATCTTCCTTAGCTATTCAACATCAAGCAAAGCTTACAAGGTTTTCAACAAGAAGACTCAATCTGTGGAGAAATCTATGAACGTCAAGTTTCAGAATTATGTGTAGAATCAACCAAATCAGACTCATCTTGAAGAGTCTGAACTAGTTCCAGACTTAACAAAGTCTATTTCCCCCGAAGAGGTTCAGACTTTTGGAATACAGCAACAAGCAGAACGAGAAGATTTAACCGAAGCAAAGGATCAACAGACTCTCAAACCAAACAACAACTGGAAGCACAAGTCAAGTCATCCCAAAGAATTCATCATTGGCGACATTGATGAAGTCGTACCAAATCCAAAGGAAGAGAAGAGTCCAAAGCTTTAGCACTTATTTCTGAGATAGAACCAAAAAGTGTAGAAGAAGCATTGTCTGATGAAAGTTGGATAGAAGCTATGTCACGCCCCGATCCTCCGAGCGCGTGCCCATCCCTCTCTGGTCGATTAACTAGCGACGTTCAGGATGCGTCATCAACCCATTCATTTTAATGCATATGTGGAAGCAAATAAGTAATCCCTAAATAACATCAAGATGGGATAGAAAAGTAGGACCACAATTTTCAAATCAATTAGCACAACTTTTACAAATGATCTGGTTTATAAATAGAGGTCAACTCTAGGATCTGAGTATAGAAGTCTATCTTCAAAAAGGACTTCTGAGCCATCCATTGTAACGAGCTGTGACGTCCCAGGGCGTCACGTACTAAGCGCAAGCGAAATTATAATTACTATTGACATCTAGAAACTCCTTTGAATAACGTATAGTATTTACCATTGAAGGTTAGCATGTATACCATGGATTATTTAAAATCCTAAATTTATATTATAAGGTTATCCTTCAATGCACATAGACAAGATCATAAAAGGCTTCCTTTCATTTTATCATCATCGGGGCATACAAAATTATCAACCTGGACTTGTTCCATGTTCTTCGCCTATATATTTACATCATATACAAAACAAAAGTACGGCATAACAAAAGCCAGGGATAAAGGGTGAGGGTGTCTACTCCACGAGTTCCCACACTAGCCCGCATGTAACAAAAAACAAAAGTCAGTTAGCCTCTACACGATCCAAGGCGTCTAGGTGCCGTCCATCCCCGCTCCAGGTCCTCCTGCTCCAAAGGGTAAAGGTCCGAACATCTCCCCTTCATGGTTGATAAACCATGCAACGAATGTCATCGGTAATAACTCAGCTCTACCGTCATCCAGCCATAGAGTCGCCTTATACTTGGAGAAAACCATGTCAATGTTGGGATCATACACGTCATGAAGAGAAACATCAAGAATCACTATCGTCCCGTATCGAGCTACTGGCGGTACATTCATACTATCAATCTGAAAATGTAAGGTATGAGCAAACAACATTGCCCAGTAAAGAATGATAAAACTCTAACTTAAACAATCCACAGTCATCAATATTGCAAGTGAATCATCAAACAATTTAGGATGATAAAGGAAGTATATCACAAGCATAAACAATTGGATAATAATACACTATGTACATAATCACCTTATGAGCATCCATTTCTATGCTTACCTTTCTCAAACTCAATCTCATATCAAGATGTAATGCAACAATAATAAATGAACTCACTCGCCAAATAGAATTATATTTAATGTGCATAAAATCCACCCTCGAATCAGTCACAACCGGGACTCTATCGGCCTGATCGAGTCACTTCCGGAAAGTACGTTATCCAAACTTCCACAATACCTCTAATTGTGGGCATCTCACTCCGAGGCATGTCAGCATCACTCAACTGAGGTCATCCCAAGACAACACAACAAGGGGCATCTCACTCCGAGGCATCTCAGTATCACACAACCGAGGCATCCTTGATCACACACAAGGGCATCTCACTCCGAGGCATCTCAGTATCTCTCTACCGAGGCATCCAAGACCACGCAGCAAGGGCATCCCAAACTTCCGGGGGCATCATCGGTATCTCGATACCGATGGGTTCATTCATCTTAAGCACACGTTTCACACCACCACACCTTTGATTAATGCATTTATCGTATGCAAAAGAAAGGACTCTAAAGTATCTATCTAACTCTCATGAACCTAGCACACTTGCGTGTCCAAATTATAAGATAAAACCCATTACGTCATGTCCCATTCCATGGCGAACAGATATTTATCCCATAATCAAGCACTATGCACCACACTCATTGCACACACATGATTCTATATGCACTTATATCTCAAATGATGTATGAGACTTACTCTTATATGACTAACATCATTATGAGTTTTATTAGGCTCTATGTACATCACGAAGACCTAATATAAAAGACACTTCATCTAATATATGTTCTCGGGTCTAGACAGTTTACTAACTAAATGTACAGTTTCGGTTTCGGACACAGAAGGTATATTAATTCTTGTTGAAATATTACCAAATTTTAGTATGTTATACTTAAGACATATACTAACAATTCCTGTGAAGAAAATTAAGTCTGATTCTCACTGTATTAAGAGTAACAGTCACCATAATCTTTACTAGTACCCTGTACCGACGTCCAGATTTCGTATCTACAAAGAAAATTGTTTCACTAACCAAATATTATCAATTTAATCTCAAAGTTTGACACATAATTCCTTAAGATGTGTTCTACAATTTTAATTAAGGATTCGAAGTCCAGATCTAAATAGGTAAATACAGAAAATTCGCATAATCAGTAAAGGTCAAACCGTTTCTCACAAGAGCAGTTTACTGGTTTTGCTAAGTACACTTCTGTCTCTATGTTTTTATAGTCATATGGTTATAGCTACGTGTATAACTTGATATTATATATGTTCTATCATGTAGAATAGTTTCTTTCTTATTTCTATTAACATACATAAAGAAAACTAAACACAAACAGAAGACTCCATAACTGTTTTCACTTAGAACAGAATAGATACACAAATTTTCTCACTTCTAACTCAACGAAACAACTTGTCCATCCACAAATCTCTTCTAAAATACTCCAATGCTTACTCACAGCAACTCAAAGCAACTTCAGCATATATTTCTCTAACAAATGTTTAATTCCACAGCTCGGCTCGAAGTGTCGTTGCATCTGTAAGCCACTTATCACGATTTCTACCAAAACAACACACTCGGCATTCATTTCATCCCTTCACTCAACAAAACAACATACTCACACTTGAATTTCGAAACATGCAGTCCTGAAAAACAACATGCAATGGCTTCTAACTCTAATCTAACACTTACTCAGCTTAGATTAATCACAAAACAGCAACTACAAACTATATCCATCACTGTTTGGTTAGATCCTCAGGCTCCCTTGATGAAACAATGGATAACTTTCAATTTAGAGTTAGATCTTTCCTTACCTTGCTTTAGCTACTAAACAACACAGAGATGCTTCAAGATCAACACTCAGAATCACCATGCAAGAAGAAGAAATCACAGGTTTGCTTCTGGTTTGCTTCTGGTTCTACCGCTCAGCCGAGAGAAAAGAAAGAAGAAGATGAAGATGAGGGTTTCTCGGTTTTATATGGAGAGAGAGAGAGAGTACGAAACTTAAGGGGAAAAATAGGCTACAAACTAATCCCTAGGCTAGTGTAATGATTGGATTTGGCTAATGATTATGCTTCCTTGGGCTGATGGTTTCGGTTTCTAGGGAATAGAAAACCGTGGGTGTCAAGTGCATGGAGAAACGAGAGAGAGAAAAGTGTCGTGGCTTTCATGCATGAAGATTTTCGCCATCTGTCGATCGTCGCTAATTAACAGTTTATCGAGATAATTCGTTAGTTCATTAGCTTCTAATATTTTCATCTAATTGCCTTTTGTTTCTACTTAATCCCAATTATACAAAGTCATAACATATATATAACATATCGAATGACATAACATATCGACTAGTCAATGTTGGTTTATAAAGAATTCATCACAAAATGCTAAAGTTAGAAATTGATATTAGCATTATAAACATTAATCAAGTTATCATAACTATAATCTATAAAATATAATCATTCGGGCCTAATTATCCATTCCTGGCCCAATAGGCTTAATCTATAATAATTCTGGCCCACTAAACTAAATCTACAAATCTAATAATTCCGAACCTTGGCCCGCTTCAAGCCAAGTCCAAACCCATAATCTCTCATTCAATTTCTTAAGTCCAATTCGTGTGGCCCACTTACTTCTCAAGCCCACACGTTTCTCACGATCCATTGGGTTCACTTTCTGGCCTAATCTAATTAATCTAAGTTCCTAATGATCAAATTACACTAATGAAGGTCAATGAAATTTGGGATGTCACATTCATGCTCTTGACCCTTCCACCTTGAGCTCCGGGTTCTTCACCTTATGGACTTGAAAATGTTATCCCACGACGGGGTAAGACGACGTCTCAGTAAGTTCACTCCCTAAGACCTGACTAGGAAAAAAATACGCCCTGAGGGCTACCTAAGCACAAACACGAGTCGAGATGGCACACCTTGGCCTCAATTCCTTCTTGCAAGTCGATACAAAACCATTCAATCATTTCAACCAATCAATTCATCCACTCAGATTGAACCATCGATCAACCGACTCAGTCGATTCCATGTCAATGAGACCATCTCCCGATCCTCGCAATCAATACTATCCACAAAGTCTGACCATACTTAAGACTACTCATTCTAAATTGATAATAGATAATATAGCTCACTAGAAGCTGCCAGGTATACTGATATAATATGCTAATTATGCTCGCCAGAAGCTGCCAGATAAACTGATATAGTATACTAATTATGCTCGCCAGAAGCTCCTAGATCACCCGCAGGTCGATATAGTATACCATCCTGATCATCTAATCATTTCACCATTTTTTTATCATACTCGATAAAAATAATCGTGTGTGGGTACACGGTCGACCTTAACCAAAATACAATTTTCTGCCACTTGAAAATATCCCACTAATTTTAACAATCCATAAATCCATTTTTGGCATTGTAAACCGGCCTTACAGTGATTTTCCGATTAATTATCGAAACTAAATAAATTTAGGAATAAATTCTCAAAAATACAAATCACACACAATCAGCACAAATTATAACTTAATTAAATAAACAAATCACATCATTGCAATCAATATAAAATTCCGGTCACCGGCTATTTCGGTCTAATTTTTGGAAAATGATTAATTAATTAAATAATTACGGAAATTAATTAATAAATGCCAATAATAGAAACTTAGGCCGGTAAAGCCTAATTAAAAGTAGATACGGACCCGGAAAATTTCCAAACCACTCTAGATAAATACTAGAGCTTGTCTAAGCCCTAATTGCATTAAACTAACCACCTAACATGCAACATTAGCTAATTAAATTACTAATCCAATCTAACTAACCACCTAAGCCATACTTAGTCTGAACTAATCAACCATTAAATGTCATTAACTTACTAAGCATGGATTAATGATTTAAACTCACTTGATTAGCGATCCAACGGGACCACGGCGACGGCGACGCAACAGAGGCCGATAAACTCCAAAGCAGCAACGCCAACGGGGACCAAATTGGGGCCGAAATCAACCCACAAAGCTTCATGGTTGCTACCCGGTTCTAGCTCGAAGGGGGCTGAGTTGCAGCTTCGGAGGGAGCTCGATGGCTGAAACTCAAAGGGACACAGACTGTTGAGCTCGTGGATGCTGGGTGGACTGAGCTGGGCCGAACCAATAATCGGAGGAGCTGCTGGTTTGACTCCGAGGGAAGGACGACGGGGCTGCAGACTTGGTGGAGGGTTTCTCGCGGATGGGTCAACGCCAGGGGCTGCTGGACGCTCGGGTTGACTCGTTGAAGGGCTGCACGTGCCGCTGCTGGCGTGAAGAATCGATGGAGAAGACCAAAGGAAATGGAGCTGCAACATTCGGTGCAGGCGTTGGTGCACGAAGAGAGGAGAGGAAATCGTGTGGGTCTTCGGGTGAACAATGAAACAAAAAAGGAAAAGCAAAGCACATGAGGGTCGGGGGAAAAAGCTGCATCAAAAAGGAGAGAGAGAGGGGAATAGATAAGTCAGCTAAGAGTGTCCGCTAAGGAACGTGCAGAAAGGAAAAAAGAAGAAGAAGAGAGAGTGAGCTTTAAGTGTGGGCGAGGGAATTTCATGCGTGAGCTGTGAGTGTCGACAGAGAAAGTTAGATAAGGGTGAATGGAAAAGTCAAAGGAATTGAAGCAAAAAGGAAGACCAAGGTAGGTTTGGTCGGCTGAGGGTGAAGACGCGCGAGAAAGAGAAATAGAGAAAGAGAGAGAGAGAGAGAGAGAGAGAGAGAGAGGCGTGGGCGAGAGAATCCGGTGAGGGGGAGGAAGAAAACAATAATTAAAACATAAATATTTTCATTCAACTTCACAGAACATTGCCAATTGGTCATCCAAGGTCAATTTCCATACCATTTTGTCCCAATTGAAGTCTAAATAAACATCAAGATAAGACAATCCCTCAAACCTACGAATTTCCCTCAATTCCGAATTCTATTTCCTTTTTCCCCGGAATCCGATTTCTTAACAAATCCCTCCGATTGATGTCCAATTTTGTTGAAGAAAAAGCCCACATAATTTCCTTTCACCAAGTAGTTCACATAGGAGACCAAAAATCCCTTCAAATTGGCCAATCTGAATTTCCATTTGTTTTCCGAATCGTCCGAATCGATTTTCCGTAAAAATCCTGAACTCACCGAAAATTCCTTGAAAGATGAGTCGACGTTCCTAAAATTAATTGTGACATGACAGCACTTTCAATTTCTGAATTTGGGTTGAATTCGCGGTTAATTTTAATCGGACGCGATTTTAGTGTGACCTAACCTACCAAGTAGCTTTTAGAAATTTTTGGTGCAATTGGCCCATGATCGATTTTCTTCAAGCCACACGTACCTCTTCAATACATTGGCAACTCTTGGCTATCGTGAAAACCTCAAGGTTTTAAATACGAACACAAAGCGCCAAAATGACAGAAAAATCAGTCTAGTGCCGATCGACGAGAATTTTGCAAATTAGTGGAATCACCCATGTTTAGCCACACATCTCAGTCAAACCGACCTACCTCTGGTCTCTGATCGATTCTTAACTATGCCGTAATGACTCTTGCAGACTAGCACGGTTGAGCAGTCGATTCCTGGTTGAATTTTCAAGTCTAATGCGTTTAAAATCCTTTAATGGCTTCACTTGATAGGCTAGTTATCTCATGAGTGGCCATCTCAGATAAAAACACTATTGGCGCATCGATGAAAAGCCTAACTTATCCAATCAAAATCAAGATGTCACAACTCTTTCCATCTTACAAAAATTTCGTCCTCAAAATTTAAACTTTTACCAATCCTTAAACAAAAAGGTGGGGGTGTCGTCGTCTCATCAAGTCTCACTTTTCCCAGTTGCTTCTTCAATCCCGTCTTTTGTTGTCGAGACCACTTTGATCAAAGGGACCATCTTGGTACATAGAATTTGTTCTTTCTGATAAAAAATCTGAACCAGGCTTTTTACGTACGACGCTTTGTCGTCCACGTCTAATTCTTCAAGATTCAGCACATGGGTTGGGTCAGGCTCATATGTCCTCAACCTCGGCACATGAAAGACGTCATGCACTTGCACCAACCTCAGCAACAACGCAAGACAATACGCTAAGATCTCGATTCTTTCCAGAATCTCAAAGGAACCTACATACCTCGGACTCAGCTTTCGCTTCTTGCCAAAGCGCAAAGTATCCCTCATTGGTGACATCTTCAGGAAGATGTACTCACCAACATGGAATTCCGGTCCTTGACGCTTATCTGCGTACCCATTATGACGGTTCTGAGTGGTCTTTAGTCTGTCTTTGATGACTACAACTGCGTCCACTGACTGCTGGACTAACTCTATGTTAGAGAAAACTCCACTACTGTTTTGAAGTTGACAAAACATTTCCAAAAGTCCAGTCTGAGGACTTGCAGACTCAAAAGTTATGATCTGAAGAACTCCAGACTCTTTTGTCAAAACCTGAAGACCGCGAGACTTTAGTCTAAAAGGTTTGCCCTCACTGACAGTTTCCAAACTGAAGAATGAAGACTTATCCAAATGCGGGATTATCTTCAAGGATTCGATCCGTATGATTTCTAGAAGACTTTATGGCTGGATATAGCACTTAGTTGATTGATTATTCTTATTGGAATTTACTATGATACGAAGATTATTTGAAAAGCGAGCAAACTTGGAAGGTTTTACTTATGGAAACCAAAGATCCTGATTGTATGGGTGAACATGATTGAAAGGATTTCACTTCAATCATCTAACGACTCGAAGATCCCCTTGATTGATTCTGTCCAACGGGTAGATTGGAAGAATTCATTTGGTAAGTGCCAACGGTTATGAAGGCATGAAGGAGTATTTAAGGAAGACTCTCAAGTTGCTCGAGGGTGTACGTGAAAGAAGAATTCCAAAGTCTAAAGCTCTTGAGTTACTTACTGTTTCATTCATTGAGCTCACAGCTGTATACAAAAGAGAGAGACTTTTGTGTGAAACCAATAAAGACTCATCACTGAGAAAGTCAAAGATCATAAGTTGTAAAATCTCTTTTCATCCATAGTAGAATCCAACCAGTGGGCTGTCAGTGCGGGAGAGTAGACATAAGCTTGATATAAGCCAAACCATTATAAACCTTGTGTTCTAATTCTCTTTCCTTGAACTCCTTACTTATATTTGCATATTCATTTAAAGCTGATTACGTTCTTAGTCTATCATCTTCTAAAAGCAAATTACTTTTACTAAGTCTTGCGAATTTTTTTATTTACACCTATTCACCCCCTTTAGGTGTTGTGAAAGCTAGTACGAGCACCTAGAGGGGGTGAATAGGTGCAAATTTTTTTTTTGCGGAGTAAAGTATAAAATCTTGCTTTTAGACCGACTCTGATTAGCAATAGACTATGAAAAGGAAATTAGATTCTAATAATCAGATAGATTTACGACCAAAGTAAAAGAGCTTAGGGAAGAGAAATAGAACACAAGGTTTATAGTGGTTCGGCTTAATCCAAGCCTACGTCCACTTTTCCGCACTGACAGCCCACTGGCTGGATTTCGCTAAGAATCAAAAGAGTTGTTACAGTATAGCTCTTCCTTGATTCCACAGTGTAGAGACTCTGTTACACTTCCTCAAGGTCTCACACGTATAAACTCTCTTTTGAGTACAAGTTCACGCTCAATAGTTGAATTGACAAAGAACAAGGAGCTTCAGACTTTGGAATTTCTCTATTGCGCACACACTCAAATAACTAGAACGTCTTCCTTATATACTCCTCCATGCCTTCATACCCGTTGGCACTTACCAAAGGAGCTCTTCCAATCTACCCGTTGGACAAAATCAATTAGGGAGATTTTGAATTATTTAAGGAATATGATGATAGCCCACCAATCATGCTCGCCCATACAATCAGGATATAAGTTTCCATAAATAGAACCTTCCAAGTATGCTTTGTCAATCAACGGATCTAAATTACCCGAATTAAAATCAAAACGAACAATAGATTCCAAGATGCTATATCCTGCTGAGAGATCTTCTTCAGTCGATAGAATCAAATCCTTAACGAAATACTTAGTTCTAGATAAGTCTTCTTCGACGATCTAGAAACTATCAATGATGATAGACTTTAAATCTTGAGTCTGGCGGTCCGACGGTCTACAGACTTTGACTAAAGAGTCTGCAAATCTTCAGAGTAGACTGATAGAAACATTTTGTCAGCTTCAAAATACGTAAGGAAGTTTTCTCCAACTATCTCCCCCTTTTTGATGGTGACAAAACTTTTCTGCAGATTTGGATATCTTTGACCTGCAAAACAGTACTCAAGCAAACATGGATATCTCACAAAAGATAATTGGCTTAGTAAAGACAGTATTAAATCTGCATCCACAAGAAATAAGTTAGTCATGTAAATAAACAACTATCTTTGTCATGAAGTACCAATAGTGCTTAAAAAAAATTGTAGCAAACGATCAAACAATCCAAATCCAAATCCATCCAAATCCAGTCACAACCAAATAACCAAACAAAAGTAAAGTCAATCAAAAATTCAAGAGTTAAAACTCAAATCTACAACATCTCTCCCCCTTTTTGTCAGCATTAAAAAGGTAGAGATGAAAAGAGAATGAAGTTAGGATTGCTTTAGAACGCGAACAAGCTGGAAATCTCCCTTTGACTGGACAATCCCTTCCAGCTTTTTAAAATCCTCTTTCAATTGAGCCACTTCTTCACCCTTGGCATTTGCTTGAACTTGAAGAGCAAGGGCATGAATTTGATCATGCAAGAAAACTGAAGAGGCTTGACCTGCATTCTACAAGTTTTGAACTTCGTATCCCAGAGCATAAATTTGGTCTCGCATCTCCATAAGAACATCAAGCACTCTGCGAAAGTCTGCTAAATTATCGGCCCGAGTACCGGCTTTCGCACGATTAGTAGTTGTATTGGCGAGATGATGGCAGTTAGCTCATGAGCACCCAGATTTGGCGATGAAACATCATGACCTTCCTCAGGGAATTGAGAGACATAGATGTCTTCTAGATCTGCAGGTGAACAACTAACATCTTCACTAGTAAAAGCAATTGAATATGTACCTCCTTTTTCAGTAACTCCCCCTGTTTCATTGCCTTCAAGCGATGAGAAGTACTCTTCATGCTTTGTTTCCTCTTGTTCTCACCCTCTCGCCCTTTTCTTCTTTCTTCCCCAATCCTTTCTTTCCTCTGTTTCTTTTTCCATTGATTCTCTTTCTCCACTCCTTTGCTCTAACTCTTCTCTGTCTTGATCCTGTCTCTCCTCTGTCTCTAGAACGGAATGACGTAAGCTTTTAAGTGTGGAAATTGTAATATCTTCCTCATCTTCTTCATCCTCCAAGATGAGTGCTCTTATTTTCCTAGATGGAGCAACCATGGGCTCCTTCCCTTTCTGTTTTGCAGCCGAAGAGACTGGGTGAGTCTTGATAGGGGTTTTCTCCTTGAATCTCTCCAAAGCCTTGTTAAGTTCCTTCAGACGCATTTTGGAAACCATTTTCAGTCCCACCACCATTTGATCGTAGGTTCAAATACATAGAATCCTAGGAGGTTGAATATTCAAGTGTCTGGATAACTTAGTGGCAAGTGATGAGTAAGGAAGTTGGCCTTTGTCTTTCACCACCGTTCTGTACATATGGAACATGATAGTGTGTGGAAGAGAAAAAAATTTGCCAGCGTTAATGCCATACATCAACTTTGCCTCCGAATTTGAAACATCAGTCTTGAAAGTCGATTTGGGTCTGAGGCAGTTGATCACTATCTTGTGAAACAAAATATTTGAGGCATTCATCCTCACATATGAAATTCGTACTTCTGCCATTCCATCCCGAACAAGTTCTACCGCCGCACGTCCAATAGACACACTGATTGATTGGAATTTCCCTCTTTCTACCCCAATCACATCAGCCAATGTGTCCATGTCAACTACATAGTCTTGATCTCGAACACTAAATGAGAATCTATTCGCATCCAAGAAACTTAGATTAGAATAGAAGTAAGCAGTGAGTTCAGCATAAGCCTCTGTCGTCTTAAAACAAAATCGTTCTAGTTGAAGAAGATTGAATTTCTCTCGCAGCTTAACATTCAGAGAATCAAGAAAATCAAAATCCACGCTTCTAGGGTTGATCACTCCCTGCTTTAGCAACTTAGAGTAAAGACGCGTGTGTTCCTCCAAGAGAAACAATTCCGTCCTATTGCTTCGAATATTCGCCGCAACACCCATTCTAAGCTTAAAATGAGTGTACATCTTATCATCATCATTTCCATCAGGTTGACTCAGCCGTCCAACACGTGGATCGCTTGGAATATTTGTAAATGCTTCTTCTACTGACCCCACAGGAGCAATTCCCAATCGTTCTATTGTTAAGTTCAAGGGAGTACCACCATTCTTCAAGGCAGAGTAAAGCTTAAAAATAAAAGTGGGCCTTTGAGTTCTTACAGGTTCTGCATCTTCGATGATTTCTTCCTCTACTTGATGATCAATATCCTAAGGTCTAGATGGAGGAGATGGATGCTGTTGAGAATGTAGTCGGCTCTACTGCTGTCTAGGAGATTCTTCTTCCTCGGTGAGATCAAAATGCGTAGGACCCTCACGCATTTGTTCTGGTCCCCTGTTCACGATCCTTGAAGACTTTCTTTGGAATGACATTCTTCACAGTCTTTGAGATATTCCAAGCTTATTTCGCAAAAAATGTGAGAACTTTTCGAGGATTAAACAAGAGAAGAAAAGAGAAGTTGAAAATCTATGCTTTCTTAGGGTTTTATGAGTAAAACGAAGAAAAACCGATAGTATATAAAACAATTGAAACGAGGCATACAGAACGACGTAAAAACAAAAATAAAAATGCCTTTTCAAAAAATAACTGTCTTTTTGAAAAAACAGATAACTGTTATTTCAAAAATAACTTCTTTTTCGAAAAGGAATGATTACAATAATTACGAAAACTGGGGAAGATAACATCAATGAATTACAGATTAATAGATGATCGCATATTTTCGAGATTTTATCCGAGAGATAAAATTCTAAAATAGAAATAACTTGCAATCGTGAATCTTGATCGTTAGAGTCTTAGTATCTTTAGACTTTTTAGTCATGATTCTGAACTTCTTCAGATTTTAAGATGTTGAGTCTGGAACAAATAAACTCAAATTGACTTTTCTCCAAAGGCTTTGTAAAAATGTCCGCCAGTTGATTCTTCGAGTCAATGAATTGTATCGAGACTTCTCCATTATGAATATGATCTCTAATGAAATGATGTTAAATCTCTATATGCTTTGCTCTTGAATGAAGAATTGGATTCTTGGTGAGATTGATTACGTTGATGTTGTCACATTTGATCTTAGTGCATGACTCTTCAATTCCAAAGTCTCTAAGCTGTTGTTTTAATCACAGAATTTGTGAACAGCAACTTCCAAGAGCCACATACTCTATTTTTGCTGTAGAAAGAGCTACAGTACTTTGCTTCCTCAAAAACCAAGATACTGTTCTGTTACCAAGCAATTGACAGGTGCCTGAGGTGCTCTTTCTATCAACTCTACAACCTACTAGGTCTGCGTCTGAATATCTAAGAAGAGTAAAGTCTCATTCTTTAGGATACCAAAGACTTAAATTAGAGGTTGAAGCAACGTATTTGATGATACGTTTAGGAGCACTCAAATGAGATTCTTTAGGGTCTGATTAAAATCTGGCACAAATACAAACACTAAACAAAATGTCAGGTCTAGAAGTAGTAAGATAAAAAAGTGAACCAATGATACTCCTGTATAGCTTCTAGTTTACTTTCTTTCCTCCTCCATCTTTGTCCAGCCAAACTTTTTGACTAGTTCTTTAGCATATTTTTCTTAGTGAATAAAAGTTCCCTCATGCTCATTTCAAATTATTTCACTTGAAGCCCGAGAAAGAAGGTTAATTCACTCATCATGCTCATTTCAAATTTATTCTGCATAGACTTAGAAAATTTCTTGCACAAATTTTCATTAGGAGATCCAAAAATAATATCGTCAACATAAATTTGAACAAGTAAAAAGTTTTTGCTTTCTCTTTTGATAAACAAGGTAGTGTCCACTTTACCTTTAACAGAGCCATTTTGAATTAAAAACTTACTTAACCTGTCGTACCAAGCTCGAGGTGCTTGCTTTAAACCATATAGTGCCTTTTTTAGTCTGAATACAGAGTCTGGTTTCCTTGGGTCTTCAAAACCAGGAGGTTGTTCCACATAGACTTCTTCTTGGATAAATCCATTTAGGAAAGCGCTTTTGATGTCCATTTGGAATAACCTGAAATTCTTATAACAAGCAAAAGCAAGTAATAATCTAATTGCTTCTAACCTTGCTACTAGTGCGTAAGTCTCATCATAGTCCATCCCTTCTTCTTGCGTATATCCTTTGGCCACAAGTTTTACTTTGTTCCTCACTGACTTTTCCTTTCTCGTTCATCTTGTTCCTAAAAACCCATTTAGCTCCAATGATAGATTTACCTTTTTGGTTTAGGAGTCAGTTCCCAAATATCATTGATACTGAATTGCCTGAGTTCTTCTTACATAGCTTCAACCAGCTTTCATTAGTTAAGGCTTCTTCTATGCTCTTGGGTTCTATTTCAGAAATAAGAGCCACAGCATTAAATTCTTCACGCCTTTTGGATCTTGTACGAATTCCCTCATTAATGTCACCAATAATGAGTTCTTTGGGATGACTAGACTTGTGCTTCCAGTTGCTAGTTGATTTGTCAGACTGTTGATCTTTTTCTTCATTTGATTCTTCAATGATCATTCTTTACTAGTCTTTTGAAGTCAAAGCTACTTCTGGAGATTTAGACTTCGTAGAGTCTGGAGTAGGTTCAGATTCTTCAGGTTGAGTTTGAATCGATTGATTTTGCATAAAGTCTTGGAATTTGACATTCATTGATTCCTCCATAGATTGAGTCTTCTTGTTGTACACTCTGTAAACTTTGCTGGTGGTTGAATATCCAAGGAAGATGCCTTCGTCTGATTTTTCTTCAAACTTACCAAGTTGATCATTTGCATTTTTCAATATAAAATATTTGCATCCAAACACATGAAAATAGGAAACAATTGGCTTATTTCCTTTGAACAACTCATAGGGAGTTTTCTCCAAAATAGGCCTTAAGAAGACTCTATTAATAATATAGCATGCTGTAAAAACTGCTTCAGCCCAAAAACGAGAAGAAATGTTACTTCAATTAAAAGAGTTCTAGCTATTTCTTGCAGCGATCTATTCTTCCTTTCCACAACTCCATTTTGCTCTGGAGTGTATAGTGAGGAGAATACATGCTGAAAACCAGATTCATCACAGAATTTAACAAAGTCTTAATTTTCAAATTCACCTCCATGGTCTATCTGTATACTTGAAATAACACACCCTTTCTCATTTTGCACTTTCTTAGCAAATTTTATAAAATAAGAAAATGTTTCAGACTTACTTGCTAGGAAATATACCCAAGTGAATCGTGAATAATCATCCACAATTACTAGGCAATATTTCTTACCTCAAATGCTTTGAGTTCTGGTTGGTCCAAAGAGATCCATATGCAAGAGCTGCAGTACACGATTAGTGGACACTTGATTTATTGGTTTGAATGAATTTCTTACCTATTTTCCCAACACGCATGGTGTACATAGATTAGACTTTTGGTATGATAGTTTGGATAGTCCACGAACAAGCTTCTTTGCTGAGATTTTGGCTATTTGCTTCATGTTGATGTGCCCAAGTTTTATGTGCCACAGATTCGCTTGTTCTTGAATTGAGATTAGACATTGGGATTTTTCTAGTTTGATATCTAAGAGATAGATATTCCCATGTTTTCGCCCCGTGAAAGTCTGAGAGGATACATATTCCTTCTTGAAAGTTGATTTTGAAACCTATGTCGCATAGTTGGCTGATACTCAGCAAGTTGTAGTTGAGTCATTCCACTAAGGAAGCATTACTGATTGTGAGACTTCCAATCTTTATGGTTCTGCATCCCACACTTTTACATTTGCTATTTCCTCCAAAAGAAACTTTTCCACCATTAACTTGCATAAGCTTTATGAAACAACTTGAGTCTCCTGTCATATGTCTTGAGCAACCATTATCCAAGTACCATTTAACCTTTTTCTTGATAGTGACCTGCATTTAAAAAAGAAACTAAAGCTTTCTTTGGTACCCATATTTTCTTGGGTCCAATGGAGTTAGTGTGAAATATAGTCTTTGCCCAAACCTTCTTAATAGGTTTCTAAACCATAGGACATTCTTTCTCAAAATGATCTGAGCTATTACACTTAGAACATTTAATAGCACTGCGGCCTACAGGTTTTACAAAAACTTGTTGGAAATGATTTTTGTAAGAATTTCTAGTAGGTCTTTGTTTAATTATTTCCTTTACCTTAGGAAAATCAATTAGAGGAATGGTTTCAGCAGTTATTCCCAAACCTGATTTATTAAAGTAAGGTCTTTCTTGCTAAAAGAATCTTTTCTAATTTCTAGAAATCCTATAGAAAACCATTTTTGGAAATATTTTCTTTGAAAGATATCATTTTTTCAAAAATGCATTTTCTTTTGAAAGATTGTCTGCATTTTCTTTCAAAGTAATAACGTTTTTATCTAAACTTTCGACATTTTCTCTCCAAACAATCTCCTGTTGCTTCAATGCAGAATTTTCTCTTTTAAGTTCAGAAATCCTCTTGAGAGAGGTTTTGAGCCTAAGACACAACTCATCAATATATTTAGAGACTTTAGTAAGAATTTTTAAATTACTTATCTCAATTTCACTGTATGAGTCTGAGTCTGTTTCAAAGTCTGAATCTGAATCTGATTGTGCCATTAGACAAATATTGGCATAATCATCATCACTTTCTTCACATTCGGTATCACTCCAAGTTTTTGCTTTAAGAGCTTTTTAGTATTTCTCAGCTTTTCCTTTCTTTCTCTTCAGCAAGGGATAGTTGGGTCTGATGTGTCCATTTTTCTTGCATTCAAAGCAAATTACATCATTGTTGGATTCATCATCCTTAGCTGATTTATTTTGTAACTTTTGAGAACTTTGTTTCTGCAAATTGAATCTTCTTTTCTTTCTATTCAGTTTTCTGAACCTTCTTATCATGAGAGCAAGCTCTTCATCATCCATATCGTCTTCAGAATCTGTGACATCATAATCATCATTAGATTTTAATGCAATGGATTTTTTACTTTTAGGATCTTCATCTTCGTTGATTTGCTCCACTTCATAAGACTGAAGTGTGCCAACCAATTCGTCAATAGAGAGTGACATGATTCTTTCTGTCTCCTTTATTGAGGTCTTTATGTGATTCTAGTCTTTGGAAAGTCCACGCAGTAACTTGTTAACCTTCATGGGTCCAGAGATTGGTTGTCCTTGATACTCGAGACCATTCACGATTTTTGTAAAACGACTAAACATGTCAGTGATAGATTCTCTTGGTTTCATCTTGAATGCTTCATATTGACCAAGCAAAATATTGATTCTGGTTTCTTTCACTCGATCGGTTCCTTCATAGGTGATGTGCAATCTATCCCAGACTTCTTTAGCTGTTTCACAAGAAGATATTTTGTTGTATTTAGTAGGAGATAATGCACAATATAAAGAATAAATTACTTTTGCATCAAGAGCTTGTCTCTTGGATATCTCTTTTAAGTCATTTCTTGGACTCAACAACTTCTTTTCCATCTTTTCGAGACTGTTGCAGCTTTAGGAATGATTCCTTTGTCTACCACATCCCATTCTAGAGGATCTTTTGATCTTAGGAATGCATTCATCTTATTTTTCCATATGCTGTATTCATTTTCATCAAAATAAGGCGGTTTGGTGTTGCTTTGCCCTTCAACCAGACTTGGAGCCAACATATTAGCAATGGATCGTTAACTCTGAAGTAAAAACACTTCAACTTAAATGAGTACACAAGCTCTAATACCAATTGTGAAAGCTAGTACGAGCACCTAGAGGGGGTAAATAGGTGCGAATTTTTTTTTGCAGAGTAAAGTATAAAATCTTGCTTTTAGACCAACTCTGATTAGCAATAGAATATGAAAAGGAAATTAGATTCTAATAATCAGATAGAGTTACGATCAAAGTAAAATAGCTTAGGGAAGAGAAATAGAACACAAGGTTTATGGTGGTTCGGCTTAATCCAAGCATACGTCCACTCTTCTACACTGACAGCCCACTAGCTGGATTTCACTAAGAATCAAAAGAGTTGTTACAGTATAGCTCTTCCTTGATTCCACAGTGTAGAGACTCTGTTACACTTCCTCAAGGTCTCATAGAAGTATAAACTCTCTTTTGAGTACAAGTTCACGCTCAACAGTTGAATTGACAAAGAACAAGGAGCTTCAAACTTTGGAATTTCTCTGTCGCGCACACACTCGAATAACTCGAATGTCTTCCTTGTATACTCCTCCATGCCTTCATACCCGTTGGCACTTACCAAAGGTGCTCTTTCAATCTACCCGTTGAACAGAATCAATTAGGGAGATTTCGAGTTATTTAAGGAATATGACGATAGTCCACCAATCATGCTCGCCTATATAATAAGGATCTAGGTTTCCATAAGTAGAACCTTCCAAGTATGCTTTGTCAATCAACGGATCTAAATTACCCGAATTGAAATCAAAACGAATAATAGATTCCAAATTGCTATATCCAGCCAAGCGATCTTCTTCAATCGATAGAATCAAATCCTTAACGAAATACTCAGTTATGGATAAGTCTTCTTCGACAGTCTAGAAACTGTCAATAAGGATAGACTTTAAATCTTGAGTCTGGCGGTCTAGCGGTCTTCAGACTTTGACGAAAGAGTATGCAAATCTTCAGACTAAACTGATGGAAACATTTTGTCAGCTTCAAAACACGCAAGGAAGTTTTCTCCAACAGGTGTTTGCACTAACCCTTTCAATTGGTATCAGAGCCTGTGTGCTTATTCTGTTGAAGTGTTTTTACTTCTTAAACTAAAGATCTATGACTAGTATTTTAGCTCCAAGTTTGGTTGAAGGCCAAAGCAACACCAGACCTTCTTACTTTGATGGGAAAGAATACAATGTATGAAAAAACAAGATGAAGGTATTTCTAAGATCGAAAGATCCTCTGAAATGGAATGTAGTAGAAAAAGGGATTATTCCTAAAGTCACATCGACTTCAGAAAGAGGAAAGGAAGTTGGAGATTTTGGCGAAATGACATAAGTAGAAATAACCAAGAGACAAGCTCTTGATGCTAAAGTCATTTATTCCTTATATTGTGCTTTATCTCCTACTGAGTATAATAGAATTTCATCTTGTGAAACAGCAAAAGAAGTCTGGGACAAGTTGCATGTTACCTATAAAGGAACTAATCGAGTTAAAGAAACAAAAATTAATATACTACTCGGACAATAAGAAGCCTTCAAGATGAAGCCAAGAGAATCCATTACTGACATGTTCAGTCGTTTCACGGAGATTGTAAACGGTCTAGCATATCATGGACAGCCAATCTCAGGACAAATGAAAGTCAATAAATTGCTGCGTGGACTCTCCAAAGACTGGAATCACATGAAGACTTCAATCATATGAAGTGGAGCAGATCAATGAGGAAGAAGATCCTAAAGGTAAGAAGTCAATTGCTTTAAAATCTAACGATGAATATGATAATACAGATTCAGAAGATGACTTGGATGATGAAGAGCTAGCACTCATGATTAGGAAGTTCAGGAAATTGAACAGGAAAGGAAGAAAGTTTAACTAGAAGAAGCATAGCACTCACAGATTTCAAAAGAAATCAAATGAAGACAATGAAACAAACAAAGATGTGATTTGCTTCGAATGCAAGAAAAATGGACACATTAGACCTAACCGCCCTTTGTTGAAGAAAAGAAAGAAAGAATTGAGAAATTCAAAAAGGCTCTCAAAACATAGACATGGAGCAATACTGAATGCGAAGAAAGTGATGAAGAATATGCCAATATATGTTTAATGGCAAACTCATAATCAGACCCAGACTTTGAATTAGACTCAGATTCAGACTTAGACAAGGAAGTCGAGGTTAGTAATTTAAAAATTCCTATTAAAGTCTCAAAATATATAGATGAATTATGTCTTAGTCTTGAAATATCTCTTAAAAGGATTTCCAAGCTAAAAGGGAGAATTCTAAACTGAAGCAACGGAAATTCTCTTGGAAAGAAAAATTTGAAAATCTAAACAAAAATTTGTTAATTTAAAAGATAATGCAGATTCTCTTTCAAAAGAAAATGCTTTCTTCAAAGAAGACATTTTAAATATCACAAAAAGGTTTTCAAAAGGATCCAAAAAAATTGGAAATGATTCTTTCAATACAAAGACCTTATTTTAACAAATCGGGTTTAGGTATGACACCTGACACTATTCCTTTAATTGATTTTCCCAATGTAAAGGAAAGAATCAAACATAGACCTACAAAAACATTTTATATAAATCACTTTCAAAAAGTATTTGTAAAATCTGTTGTCGAAGTGCTCTCAAATGTTCAAAATGTAATAGCTCAGAATATTTGAGAAATAATGTCCAAAGTTTGGTGACCTATTAAGAGGGAATGGGCAAAGACTGGTTTTGGTACTAAATCTCCTAGACCCAAGAAACTATGGGTACCAAAGAAAACTTGAGTTCTTTTTATGATTGCAGGTCACTATCAAGAAAAAAATCAAATGGTATTTGGATAGTGGTTGTTTGAGAAATATGACAGGAGATTCAAATTGTTTTATAAAGCTTGTTCATATGAATAGTGAAAAAGTTTTTTTTTTTTTTTTTTCTTGATGGAAACAACAACAAAAAATTTATTGGATGTGGAACTGTAAAGGTTGGAAGTCTCATAATCAACAATATCTCCTTGGTGGAAGGATTGAATTATAATCTACTCATCATAAGTCAACTATGTGACATTGGTTTCAAAATTAATTTTCAAGAAGGCGTTTGCTCAAGAACTAGTAAAGATTTATCTCAATCTTTTACTAGACGAAGACATGGAAATATTTACCTTCTAGATATAAAACCGAAAACTTTCAATGTCTAATTTCCATTCAAGATGAAGCAAATCTCTGACATAGAAAGCTTGGTCATATTAATATGAAGCAAATTGCCAAGATTTCCTCCAAGAAACTTGTTCGAGGTCTTCCCAACTTGACTTATCAAAAGTCTGAATTATGCACACCATGTATCTTGGGAAAACAAGTTAGAAGTTCTTTTAAACCTATAAATCAAGTTTCTACTAATCGAGTTTTGCAGCTTCTGCATATGGACCTCTTTGGACCAACCAGAACTCAAAGCATTGGTGGAAAAAGATACTGCCTAGTAATCATGGATGATTACTCTCGCTTTACCTATGTATTCTTCTTGGCAAGTAAGTCTGAAGCATTCCCTTACTTTTCAAAATTTTCCAAGAAGATTCAGAATGAAAAAGGATATACTATCTCAAGCTTATGAACAGACCATGGAGGTGAGTTTGAAAATCAAAACTTTTCAAATTTTTGTGATGAATTTGGTTCAGACATGTTTTCTCTTCACCATGCACTCAAGAGCAAAATGGGGTTGTGGAAAGAAAGAATAGATCCTTGCAAGAGATGGCTAGAACCCTTTTGATTGAAAGTAATATTTCCTCTCGATTTTGGGCTGAAGCAGTTTCTACAGCTTGCTACATTATTAACAGAGTATTTTAAGGCCTATTCTAGAGAAAACTCCTTATAAAGTATTTAAAGGAAAAAAAACCAAATGTTTCTTATTTTCATGCGTTTGGTTGTAAGTTTTTTGTTTTGAAAAATGCAAATGATCAAATTAGTAAGTTTGAAGAAAAATCAACAAATGAATTTTTTCTTGGCTACTGGAAACCTCAAGCAAAGCCTATAGTTACAAGACTCTATGCAAAATCAAGTGGATCGATTCAACTTGAAGAGTCTAAACCTACTCTTGACATTATAAAGTCTACTTCCCCCGAAGTGATTGAGACTTCTGAAGTTCAACAACAAGAAGAATCAGAAATCTCAACTGAAGTAGAGGATCAAGAGACTCACAAATCAACTGACAACTGGAAGCATAAGTCAAGTCATCCCAAAGATCTTATCATTGGCAACATTGATGAAGGAATTCGTACCAGATCCAAAAGGCGAGAAGAGTTTAGTGCTTTGGCACTTATTTATGAGATTGAACCTAAAAGTATAGAAGAAGCCTTGGCGGATGAAAGCTAGATTGAAGCCATGTAAAAAGAGCTCAAACAGTTCAGCATCAACGATGTTTGTGAGCTAACTCCTAAACCTAAAGGTAAGTCCACTATTGGAACTAAATGGGTTTTCAAGAACAAGGTGGATGAGAAAGGAAAAGTGGTCAAGAACAAAGCAAAACTTGTGGCCAAAGGAAATACGCAAGAAGAAGGGATAGATTATGACGAATTAGAAGCAATTTGATTATTACTTGCTATAAAAATTTCAGGTTATTCCAAATGGATATAAAAAGTACATTCCTAAATGGATTCATTCAGGCAGAAGTCTATGTGGAACAACCACTTGGTTTTGAAGATCCAAGAAAGCCAGACTCAGCCTACAGACTGAAAAAGACCCTATATGGATTGAAGCAAGCACCTCGAGCTTGGTATGAAGGGTCAAGTAAATTTCTAATTCAAAATGGTTTTGTTAAAGGTAAGGTAGATACTACCTTGTTCATTAAAAAGGAAGGTAAACATTTTCTACTTATTCAAATTTTTGTTGATGACATTATTTTTGGATCACCTAATGAAAATCTATGCAAGAAGTTTTCTAGATGTATGCAGGATGAATTCGAGATGAGTATAATGGGTGAGTTAACTTTCCTTTTGGGATTACAAGTTAAACAATTGAAAGGAATTAATTATCATTCACCAAGAAAATATTAAGATCTCATCAAGAAGTTTGGAATTAAGAATTGCAAAAAGACAGAGACGCCTATGTCAAGTTCTTTAAAGCTAGATAAAGATGAAGGAGGAAAGAATGTAGACCAAAAGCTCTATAGGAGCATTATTGGTTCACTTCTTTACCTTACCACATCTAGACCTGACATTTTGTTTATTGTTTGTGTTTGTGCTTGATTCCAACCAAATCCCAAAGAATCTCACTTAAGTGTAGCAAAGCACATCATCAAATACGTTGCAACGACTCCAAAGCTAGGTCTGTGGTATTTCAAAGAATGAGACTTTACTCTCCTTGGATATTTAGACGCAGATTTAGCAGGTTGTAGAGTTGATAGAAAGAGTACTTCCGGTACATGTTAATTCTCATGGGCAACAAGCTAGTATCATGGTTTTCAAGAAAACAGAGTACCATAACTCTTTCAACAGTTGAAGAAAAATATGTGTCTCTTGAAAGTTGTTGTTCCCAAATTTTATAGATAAGGCAATAGCGTAGAGATTTTGGAATTCAAGAATCGTGCACCGAGATCAAATATGATAACACCAGTGTCATCAATCTCACAAATAATCCAATTCTTCATTCAAGAGCAAAGTATATAGAGATTTAACACCACTTCATTCGAGATCATGTTCAGAACGGAGAAGTTATGATCTAGTTCATCGACTTAAAGAATTAGTTGGCGAATATATTCACAAAAAAAAACCATTGGAGAAAAAATTATTTGAGTCTACTCGCACTAGACTGAACATCATATCTTCTACTAGGTAAAGTCTGAAGAAGTTCAGACTTAGAATATCCAGAAGTTACAGCTATAAGTTAATACTGTCTAAATGAATATGAGTTTATTTTTGGATAGAACTTCGAAAAGTTACGTTAATTTTTCAATCGCTATTTGCTTATTTTATTTTGAATTTATGGCGGTTTTTCATTTTCGAAAAATGTAGTTATTCATTTTTCCAGTGTTTATTTTCCTTTGTGACGTTTCGTATACACTATTTCACCTACTTTATATACTATCGAAATTCTTCTTCTCAATTTACGCTTACTCAAACCCTAGAATACAGACATCCTACTTTCTCTCATTCTCTCTCGAGTTTGATCCATAAAGTTCTCACCTTTTTCAACAAGTGAGTTGAAGAAATCCCCCTCGACAGTGACAATGTCTTATTAGAGGAAGTCTTCTAGAATTGCGAACAGGGGACCATAGCACATGCGAGAGGCCTACGTATTTTGACTTAACCGAGGAAGAAGATTCTCCTCAACAGCAGTATCAACAACATTCTCAACAGTGTCATTCATCACAGCCAGCAACACAAGATCCTCCTCAAGCAGAAGAAGAGATCATTGAAGATGTTGAACTCGTAAGAACGCAAAAACCCAAATTTTTGTTTAGACTCTACTCAAACTTAAAGATGGGTGGTTCTGCAATGACTTTGACCGATGATATCTTGTAATCAAATGGTTACAAGAATGAAACTTTATTCTTGAATACTATGGAAAAGTTAGGCATTGTGCCTAAAGATTTTTTTGCAATGACTTTTGCTAACTTTTCAAGTAATCCGCGCTTTGGTGGCTTTAATCAACCTGAAGGAAAGGACAATGATAAAAGGATGTATACCCATTTTCAGCCTAAAATGGGTGTTCCTGCAACTATTCGTGGAGAGGGAACGAGTTTATTCCCTTCCAAGGACTACAAGAGGACTTTTTCAAATCTACTGGAGAGAGGGGTTATGAACCATAGAAGTGTAGATTTTGATTTTCTCAACTCTTTGAAAGTGAAACTGAGGGAGAAGTTTGCACTTCTTCAACTTGAACGTTTTTGCTTTGAAACCACTGAAGCCTACCCTGAACTGACTATTTACTTATATTCAAATCTGTCTTTCCTAGATGCGGATAGATTTTGTTTTACAGTTAGGGACAAAGAATTTGTGGTTAATGTGGATAAGTTGGCTGATGTGATTGGTGTGGAAAGAGGGAGTTTCCAACCAATCAGTGTGTCTATTGGTCATGCGACTTTGGCTTTTGTTTAGGACAGATTTGCTAAGGGCAAGATTTCTTACACTAGAATGAATGCCTCAAATATTTTACTTCACAAGATCGTGATCAACTGCATCAGACCCAAATTCATTTCAAAGACTGATGTCTCTCACTCTGAAGTAAAGTTGATGTATGCAATCAACATTAGCTATAAGTTCTCACTACCTCACACTATCCTAATGCACGTGTATATGACAGTTGTGAAGGACAAGGGGCAATTACCTTACTCTGTGCTTGTCACTCAACTCTTTAGACATTTCCAAATTCAGATTCCTACTTCTCTATGCGTTAGAACCATTGCTCCAATGGTGATTGGGCTGAAAATGGATTCAAAGATGCGTCTGAAGGAGCTGAATAAGGAATTGGAGAGCCTAAAGGAGAAGATCCTTGTCAAGGCAAAACAAGACTCTGCTGCAACTAAGATGTGGCATCCTAGAATTTCATGAAAATCCCTAAGTATGCCATGAGCCATGGATAGGCGATGGAAACACCGTTATTGTATTTTTGTAGCCTTTTGATCCATGATTCGCAATGAGATTTATGGCCAAGCTTTTAATGGATAAATTTTGGGAAAGAAAGTTCTATATTTGGTCATATGTATCATAAATTGGAACTTATGGATTTATGATTGCAAGTGTATAGCCATTTAATTTGCAATTTAGTACTTTGATTTAATAGGGATTTAGTTAGTTTTTAAAAGGGTCAATTCTAGATTTATTTAAGCTTGGGTCTTAGGCCCAAGAGTGTTGGGCCTAATATGGGCCTTAATGGCCGGCCCATAAGCCCATGAAGGACTGTTGTCGCGTGAAGGAGAGGGGGGGGCGAGTCCGGTTTGCATGCCTCCCCCATTTGTCCCATGGTGATGGCCAAGTGTCACCCAATGCAAAAGGTGATGATGGCTAATGATGAAGGGAAGGAAATCAGGGGGAAAAGGGTGGCCGGTTTAAGCGAGAGAGAGGGAGAGAGAGAGCAGGGTTCGTCCGAGAGAGAGAGAGGAGAGAAAGAGAAGGAAGAAAGGAAGAAAGGAAGAAAGGAAGAAGGGAAGAAGGAAGGAGGAGGGGCCGTGCATCACCGTCCGTCGCCGCCGTGTGCTCGCCATTGCTCAGTCTAGAGGCAAGTGGGATCCCTTGATCTACTCTTGCATGCTGTGCTTAGGGTGTGTGATCAAATGGTAATAATTTCGGATGTATAGAATGTGAAAAATTGAAGTTATAAGAGTGGTGCTCTAGTCTAGTGTACTGTTCTTGAGAAAAACAGCTCGACCTTGGATGTTCTAGTGACTTGCATGTGATGTTCTAGTTGAATTTTGGCTTTGACCTCTAAATTAAAGTTGTAAAGGACTTCTTGGAGTATAACATACTCAAATTTGGGACAAAAAAAAAGTATAAGTAGGTGAAATTGTTATTCTTTGGAAAGACTGGATTTGGAGAGTTTGGTACCCACCCTTGATGAATGCATGGACTGTAAGGAAATCTTTTTGTTGAAATTTCACTTTGATTTCCTAACAAAAGATATAAAGGATATCCTGAGGTTTAACATATCAAAAATTTAGAGAAAACAAAGAAGAATAGGTAGGTGAAATCGTGGTCTTTCGGAGATGGTTAGATCTGGAAATTTTGGTACTAGGAACAGAAGTTTTAATCGCCTATATTTAATTACCTATGACGAATATGACTTCAATGTATTCATGAACTATTTACCTTATGGTCTTGGCTATCACATATTCAAATTTCATAATTTTTTAATGTCATTTGGGCATTTAATCGAAAATGTTTCTAAAACTGTGCAATCTGATGTGTTCGGACTTGGTATTGTTGCAATTCGTGGTCTATACCGTATTTTATGAGATTATTTTGGAAAAGTATTCTGCATAAAATATCTTTATTTATGTCTTTCATACCATATATTAAAATTTCGTAATTTTTTAAGTACATTTTCTTATTTAACCAAAAACATTTCAAAAACTGTGCAAGTAGAACGGACAGAATTAGTAGTGCTGTGATGCGTGGTCTGTATTAAAATATATGGGGATATTTTGGTGTAGTGTTCTGGATGAAGTATCTGCCTTTGTGTCTTGACTATCCCATGTTCGAATTTCATAATTTTTTAATGTCATTTGGGTATTTAATGAAATTTTTTTCTAAAACTGTGCTAGCTGGATTGTGCAAATTTCAAAGCTGTGATGTATGGACTATCCTGTTTCATATGAAATTCTGGTGGTGTTGTGTTCTTCATGAGATAAATGCCCCTAGAGTTTGTCTATGATGTACTAAATTCTTAGAAATTATTAGAGACAGTTACTAAATTTTAGGAAATGCAAATTAAAAAGAATGCATTCTGTTTTCTAAAATAATAGTAATTGATCTTGCTGCATATGTGATGATATATGGCATTACATATAAAATCAAAAGCTGAAATTGACCTTGTTGCCATCACATCATGTGCCATGTTAATACTGAGACACAATTGTGAACATGAATTGTGATAAATGAGGATGCTGTCGAAGGTGTGAGCCGACGATGCCCCGGGAGTGTCAGGATGCCCGGAGTGTGTGTGTCGGATGCCATTGGAGGTGTGAGCCGACGATGCCCAGGGAGTGTCGAGATGCCCGGAGGTGAGTGCCGGATGCCCGAAGGTGTGTGCCGGATGTCCTCGGGAGTTTCGGGATGCCCGAAGTGTGTGTGCCGGATGCCGTCAGAGGTGTGAGCCGACGATACCCCGAGAGTGTCGGGATGCCTGGAAGTGAGTGCCGGATGCCCGAAGGTGTGTGCCGGATGTCCTCGGGAGTTTCGGGATGCCCGAAGTGTGTGTGCCGGATGCCGTCAGAGGTGTGAGCCGACGATACCCCGAGAGTGTCGGGATACCCGGAGTGTGTGTGCCGGATGCCCGGAGGTGTGTGCTGGAGGTTCCTCGCGATGCCAGGTTGGGTGCGAACGATAGAAATGTGGGATGCAATTACTGGTTCCGGGAAAGAAAAATGTGGCAATCCAATTGCAAAACAAGAGCTGAAATTGAATCATGCATAGTGTGGTGACATGTATGCATGGCTGTAAGATGTAATATGTATAAATGCATGGTGGTATGTGCACATGGTATGGTGACATGTATGCATGGTTGTATGATGTAACATGTATAAGTGCATGGTGGTATGTGCACATGGTATGGTGACATGTATGCATGGCTGTATGATGTAACATGTATAAGTGTATGGTGGTATGTGCACATAGTATGGTGACATCTATGCATGGCTGTATGATGTAACATGTATAAGTGCATGGTGGTATGTGCACATGGTACATGGTATGGTGACATGTATGCATGATTATATGATGTTATATGTACAAGTGCATTGGTGGTATATGCACATGACATGGTGACCTATATATATATGGCTGTTTTGATGTAATATGCATGACTGAAAGGTGAGATACGTTTGATATGTATGAACTATATGTACTCTATGATGCCATGATTGTTCTGTTTGATGCATTGAGTAGTTTAATGGATCTTTTACCTGCTGAGTGGTTGTACTCACCCCTTTTGGAGACTAACATTTCAAACTAGATAAGATACATCTGCTGCCACTGCCACCGGTAGATGGATCGAGTGGTTGGATATGACTGTGAAGAGGAGGATAGCAAAGGAAGGAACTTTTGGACGCCGACACTGATCGATGGACTTTAAGTATACGATCGTTGGAGAAGATGTCGATCATCTCTTGAAGTATAGCCGAGTATAGAAGACTACGGCATTTTGATGTACCTAGGGGTGTGCATGGTCCGGGTGGGCGGTTCCCGACCTATAACCGAGAACCGCTCGCTAAGGACTGGTTCCGAAAAATTGAAACCGGGATCCACCCGTTTGTTGCATGGATCCACCCGGGAACCGAACCGCTGTGGCACCCCGAACCCTTCATAGGTCACCACAAGCACCAACGTTACACCTTATTACATCTCTAAGAAGAAGCGTCGTAGTTAGCAGACACATTTTTAAAATAAATAAAAAAACGGTCCCAGCGCGACTCATTAGCGGAAGCAAAATAAAACATCACCATCTCACTCTCCATCAACCATGATACAAATACACACCACTAATCATCATGATTAAAAGACAAGCCATGACACTTTATTTACATATATCCAAGATGGGATTTCTTTGGGTCGGTACATCAAAAGGAAAAGCCAGGACTCAGCCGCGCCCGGCCTAAAACCTCAAAAAGAACCTTCGACCCGCTACAACTCATGTGTAAAAATCCCCATCATCAGTGTCAGCTAACTATCCCCAAAAAGATCTAGCTCCTACTCGTCACGCACGGACCCTTACACCCAACCCGGTGCATCAGGCGGTGGCGGCGGCAACATCCCACGCATCACACTGTCGCGACAAATGTGGACGGATATGAACTCCTGGACAACAGGGCCCCCAGCCAGGCCTACATCGTACATGACTAAACAGTGCACTCGAATATACGTCAATCTAGGAACAGAGGGACAGCCAAACTCCTCGCACTCGACCTCTACATCGGATGGTAGGCTGTAAAACACACCCCGCGTGACAGCAGGGAGCGGCATGCTACTAATCTGAAATGTTGGTCCCCAAAAGGTGTGAGTACAACCACTCAACAGGTAAAGGAATCCGATAACCACTCAAAGCATCATAAAATACAATCACAACCATCATACATGCTATTCATGCATCCATGCGTACTTACCTTGATGCCATGCATATACCATCATGCATCATCATCACAATCATAACACATACATGCATATCATCATGTCATACTCATATCATCGTCATCATGACATCATCATATCATACACATGTCATCATCATCATGCCATAGGTGATCATCATCGTATCATATCATACAGCATCATCATCATCATCATCATCATCATATCACATCATACATCATCATCATCATCATATCATGTCATACATCATCATCATCATCATGCCATAGGTGATCATCATCATATCACATCATACATCATCATCATCATCATACCATAGGTGATCATCATCATATCACATCATACATGCATATCATCATCATATCATGTCATATATGCATATCATCATCATGTCATGGGTGATCATCGTCATATCATATCAGCTATGCATGGTTCAATTTCCACCTTTAACTTTCAATTCGATCACCACATCACCCTTCCTCGAATCATCAATTTCATCACATATTTTACACTCGCACCCCATCCTGGCATTGCGAGAAAAACCTCCGGCATTCAGCCATTTAAGGCCACCGGGCATCCAGCACCCCCACATTCCGGGCATCTCACATCCCAACTGGCATCACGAGGCATCCCCTCGGGCAAAGACCTTCGAGGCTTCCGGCACCCAACCATTCCGAGCATCCTGATACTCCCAGGGCCATCCGGCAATGTATCTCTATACATTCCGGGCATCCGGCACCCCCCATCCGGGCATCCTGATACTCCCAGGGCATTATCATCCGCCACAACAATCTCCTCATTTGTCATTATTCATGTTCACCAATTTCGGTCTCAATTTAGCATGGCATATGATGTAATGGCAACCAAAAATCATATTCAGCATTGAATTCATACATGCATCTCAATTCATTGTCATGCATACATCAAGACCTCATCATACATGCAACATGGTACAATTATTCATAAAATAAAATGTACCAATTAAAATAATCCATTTATCATGCCCTTTTTACATTTATTTAAATTCCAGCTTGTACCACTTTCAAAAATATTAAATTTAAATATCCATATGATTTTCAAAAATCATAAAATTAAGGCAAGTGATAGACAAGACAATAGGATAATGATTTCATGCAAAATACATGGCCAAATAGAATTCCACACAAATTCATAATCCACACAAATACAGCATGTAATTTCGGATGAAATCAGAATGCACAGTTTCCGGAATAATTTAATCAAAATACCCGAACGACCTCCAAAAATTACGAAATTTTACCAAGTTATAGCCAAGACACTAAAGTATATTTTTTATGAAGACTTCCAAGCCAAATTATTTTTATATTATTTTCTAAAGTCACACGAAGTTTCTGGATCTAACACCGAAACGTCCAGTGCATGCTTCTCCGAAATACTGAGTCTTCACCTATCTATTATTCTTCGTTCCTCTGAAATTTGGATATGTTTTACTTCAATATGTTCTCTACAAGTTTCATGAAGGGATATAAGTCAAATATCCAGATTATAGTCGTCATTTGGGTCCATGAAGTCTCGGGTGTCCTGTACCACGTCTCCAGATTTACCGTCTTCAAGAGTGAGTCGATTTACTTGGTTATACTTGTTCATTTTACTTCAAATTTGAGTATTTTGTAGTTTAAGATGTCCCCTACAACTTTCAAGAAGAAATTGAAGAGATATTCGTAGTGAAAATCAACATACAACCACAAATCCACCGAAAGGTCAGTGAAATCGTTCCAGATCTGAGGTCTCCGTAGGATGAGAGTTTGACCCCTTAAATATCCATCATTGTACACAAAATTTTAGTATGTTGTATTTTATAATGTTAGCTTTAACTTTCATTAAGATATAAAAGTCAGAATCGAACTCAAAACATGCATGCAAGCTCTCACAAAGTTCTGACTCAAACTGTTCATGCGAAAACAGCATGCAAGCTCTCACAAAGTTCTGACTCAAACTGTTCATGCGAAAACAGCATGCAACTCAAGAACAAAACACATTGGCTTCACTCCCATGCCTCCAAACGTCCTAGATTTCGACCATACATGCAAGACATTGGTGCAAGAGTAGAAAGTGGACTCCCAACTTGCCTCTAGACCGAACGAACGACGGCACACGGCGGTGAACGGGCGGCGCACGGGCGGACGGACGGCGTGCGACGGCGACTCCTTCGTCTCCCTCTCGGCTTCTCCTCTCTCGGCCACACTCTCTCCCTCTCTCTCGCACGGTTTCTCTCCCTCACTTGGCCGAATGGCTAACCGGCCATTCTCTCTCCTCTTCTTCCCTTTTATTCCCCCATTTCCTCATCATTTGCAATCATTAGATTGCCTTTCAATTGGCCAATGCATGAGCTCCTTCTTGCCACTTGGCAAAGCTCATGGATGGGCTTGGGCATCCTCTTGGGCCTCCTTTTGGGCCAGCGACAGCCCCCTTTCGTGGGCTCCTATTGGGCCGGCCATTCGGCCCATCAAGGGTTAGGCCAATGGGCCTAAGGCCCAACCTAAATAAAAATTAAATTTTCCCCTTTTATAATTTCTTCTACAAATTTTAAATTTTAAATTCCACATGGCCAAAGTCTTGTGACATTTTATTTATAGAAATTTAGTCTATAAAGTGCATGGCCAAGCATAGATTATTATCATTAATCTACCAAATTTAAAATCTCATAAACACAAGCACAAATCACCTAATCTTAAAAGGAGACTAATGGCTAAAGTATAAACCATAGGTAATTTCTTTACCTAATTACGAGCTTTAATACACCTTAGAGCTTGTCTTGAATTTTGGGATGCCACAACTGCCGGTCCGGTCCGGTTCCCGGGTGGATCCATGGAATCGATCTTGACACCTCAACTAATTCAACCCGACCACAATCAATCAACTCAATGCGAAAGCCACACAATTCCTAGGACACAAAAACAGAGTCAGAGAGAGGGGGAAAGAGGAAGGGGACCGTGGAGGGAGGGGTGGCGGCCATGTGGCATCCTGAAATTATTTGCTAGCCATTAGGGGTGCTCCAATTAATGTCTTGTATCGAAATCTATGGCCGAGTTTAAATGGATAGATCTTGGAAGAGGATGACTTATCTCTGGCCATGTGCATCGTGAATTAGAATCCATAGGTCTGTAATTCTAAGTGTTTAGTTATTTAATTTTACCCTATAGTACTTTAGTTTAATAAGATTTAATTAGTATTTAAAAAGAGGTTGAAATTGATTTTAATTAGGTTGGGCCTTAGGCCCAATGGCTTGAGCTTTTGGAGGGCCAAATGGCCGGCCCATTGGAGCCAAGGAGGGGCTGTCGACCGGCCCATTTGCTGGCCCAAAGCCTAGCCAAGAATGAGGCCCATCTTTGCCATGTGTCTCTCTCAAATTGCCAAGTGTAGATCATGCACTGGCTTGTGGAGAGGCAAATAATCATTGCCAATGATGGAGTTTTGGGGAAATAAAAGGGAAAGAGAGAGAGAGAGTGGCTGGTTAGTGGTATTTGGCCAAGCCAAAGAGAGAGAGAGGGAGTTGCGAGAGAGACGAACCGAGGAGGAGGAGGAGCTCGCCCGTCGCCGCCCGCACGCCGTCCGTCCATCGCCGGTGTGCCATCCGTTTGCTGTCATCCGCTTGGTCTTAGAGGCAAGTTGGGATTGATTTCCACTCTTGCATGTGTGTCTTGCATGTGTGATTTGTTGGTGGTAGATTTCGGATGTTAGGGTAGGCAAAACCGAAGCTAGAATGTGACTTGCTCTTGAAAATGCTTGCTGATTTCGTGTGAACCGCCCGACCCAGAATGTTGTGGAGCTTTCACGCATGTTTCGAGTTGAATTTTGGCTTTGATTCCTTCATGAAAGTTGTAGCCAACATCTTATAATAAAACATACTAAAATTTGGGACAAAATGGTTGAAATTAAGGGGTCAAACCCTCTTCCTACGAAGACACTAGATCTGGAACTGTTTTGCTGACCTTTTGGTAGTTTTGTGGGTTGCATGTTAATGTTTACCAAGAATCTCTCTTCGACTTCTTCATGAAACTTGTAGAGAACATCCTAAATATTAACATACTCAAATTTTAAGTAAAATGAGCAAGTTTAGCCTAGTGAATCGACTTATTCTTGAAGACGGTAAAAATCTGGAGACACGGTACTGGACACCCGAGACTTCTTGGACCCATATGGTGACTATTCTTTGGAAATTTGACTTAGATCCCTTAATGAAAGTTGTAGGGGACCTCTTGAAGTAAAACATATCCAAATTTCAGAGGAAACAAAGAAAAATAAGGAGGGTCCTCGGGAGTACCGAGAGGTTTCGAGATGCCCGGAGAGTGGAGGAGCCGGAAGCTCGGCAGGTATTGTGCTGAGGGATGCCTCGCGATGCCAGTTGGGGTGTGAGATGCCTGGCTAGAAGGGTACGGCCGGTTGCCCGGTGGCCTTGAATGGCTGAATGCCGGAGGGTCCTCGTGATGCCAGTTGGGGTACGAGATGCCAGGAGAGTGGGGGAGCCAGATGTCTGATTGTATCTTGGATACATGCGGGATGCAAACATTGGTCCCAGGAAAGAGAAATGTAGCGGTCCAAAATGAAATTGAAAGTGAATTATGCATGACATGATGATGAGGATATATGCATGACATGATGATGATGATGTTATATGCATGGAGGCATGGCAATGATGATGGTACATGTGATATGATGATGATGTTACATGCATGGATGCATGGCAATGATGATGGTACGTGTGATATGATGATGATGTTAGATGCATGGTAAAGATGATGATACATGTGACATGATGATGGTAAGTGTATGATATGATGGTAATGACTATATGATGATGTATGTACATGAGGTATGATGACATGTGCATGATACCAAGGTAAGTTGTGCATGGATGCCTTAATGACATGTGATGCTATGATTGTGATGATTGTGTGGCATGATGCATCCAGTGGTTTATTGGTCCTTTATCTGCTGAGTGGTTGTACTCACCCGTTCGGGGACCAACATTTCATATTAGCAGGATGCCGCTCCCTGCTGTCACGCGGCGCGTGTTTTACGATCTTTCCTTCAGATGTAGAGGTTGAGTGTGTGGTGATCGACTATCCCACCATTCCTGGACTGACATTTATTCGAGTTCGCGCCTTAGTGATGTATGACGTGGGCTTGGCTGGGGGCCTTGTCATTCAGGAGTTCATATCCGTCCATGTTCGTCGAGACGGAGTGATGCGTGGGATGTTACCGCCGCCACCGCCTGATGCACCGGGATGGGTGTGAGGGCCTATGCGTGAGAAGTAGGAGCTGAAACTTTTTGGGATGATTAGCCGACACTAGTTGATGGGGGATCTTGCACGATAGACGTAGTGGGTCGAGCGTTTCTTTTTGGGTTTATGGCCAAGTGTGGCTACATGTCCTGGCCTTTCTTTTGATGTACCGACCCAAGGAAACCCATCTTGAAAAATATGTAAATAAAGTGTCGTGGCTTTATCTTTTCTCATGATGTATAGTGGTGTGCAATTGTATCATGGTTGTTGGAGGGAGATATGGCGATATTATATTTTTCTTCTACTAATGAGTCGCGCTGGGACCGTTTTTCTAAAAAAAAAATGTCTATGATTTACGACACTTCTTCTAAGAGATGTAACTAGTGTTCCATTAGGTGTAGCATTAGGTGCCTGTGGCGACCTAAGGTGGTTCAGGGTGCCACAGTCGCCCCTTTTTGGTATCAGAGCAATGGTTATAGGTGGAGTGATAAGGACCCTCATTTGGAAAATGACAGGACCTGAATTGGTACAAGTTACCACTGAGGTTGTTGAAATTATCAGAAAAAGGCTTAAAACAGCTCAGAGTAGACAGAAAGACTACGCAGATAAGTGTAGAAGGCCTTTGGAATTTAGTGTGGGAGACCATGTATACTTGAAAGTATCTCCAATGAAAAGGATATCTCGATTTGGGATGAAGAGTAAGATAAGCCCTAGATTTGTCGGACCTTTTGAGATACTTGAAAAAGGATAGGGGATGTAGCTTATCGTTTAGCACTACCTCCTAAGTTGGGAAATTTGCATGATGTGTTTCATGTATCGATGTTGGGGAAGTACCCGCCGGATCCTGGTCACATACTCGATCATGAAGCCATCAAAGTGGATGAGAAAGTGAGGTACATCGAAGAGCCTGTGCAGATACTGGATCGAAAGGAACAAATTCTTAGGACTAAGAAGATCCCATTGGTTAAGGTATTATGGCGACATCATGATATGGAGGAAGCCACATGGGAAAGTGAAGATCAGATGAAGGAAAAGTACCCTTACTTGTTTCAAGAAGGCACGAGTGGTGTCTAATTTCAAGGACGAAATTCTCTAAGGAGGGGAGAATTGTGGCATCCTGAAATTCTTTGCTAGCCATTAGAGGTGCTCCAATTAATGTCTTGTATTGAAATCTATGGCCGAGTTTAAATGGATAGATCTTGGAAGAGGATGACTTATCTCTGGCCATGTGTATCGTGAATTAGAATCCATAGGTTTGTAATTCTAAGTGTTTAGTTATTTAATTTTACCCTATAGTACTTTAGTTTAACAAGATTTAATTAGTATTTAAAAAGGAGGTTGAAATTGATTTTAATTAGGTTGGGCCTTAGGCCCAATGGCTTGAGCTTTTCGAGGGCTAAATGGCCGGCCCATTGGAGCCAAGGAGGGGCTGTCGACCGGCCCATTTGCTGGCCTAAAGCCCAGCCGAGAATGAGGCCCATCTTTGCATGGAGAAGGCCATGTGTCTCTCTCAAATTGCCAAGTGTAGATCATGCATTGGCTTGTGGAGAGGCAAATAATCATTGCCAATGATGGAGTTTTGGGGAAATAAAAGGGAAAGAGAGAGAGAGAGAGAGTGGCCGGTTAGTGGTATTCGGCCAAGCCAAAGAGAGAGAGAGGGAGTTGCGAGAGAGAGGAACTGAGGAGGAGGAGGAGCTCGTGGCCGCCACCCACACGCCGGGCCCATCCGTCGCCGGTGTGCCGTCCGTTTGCTGTCATCCTCTTGGTCTTAGAGGCAAGTTGGGATCGATTTCCACTCTTGCATGTGTGTCTTGCATGTGTGATTTGTTGGTGGTAGATTTCGGATGTTAGGGTAGGCAAAACCGAAGCTAGAATGTGACTTGTTCTTGAAAATGCTTGCTGATTTTGTGTGAACCGCCCGACCAAGAATGTTATGGAGGCTTGCATGCATGTTTCTAGTTATATTTTGACTTTGTTTCCTTCATGAAAGTTGTAACCAACATCTTAAAATACTACATAATAAAATTTGGGACAAAATGGTTGAAATTTAAGGGGTCAAACCCTCTTCCTACGAAGACACTAGATCTGGAACTGTTTTGCTGACCTTTTGGTAGTTTTGTGGGTTGCATGTCGATTTTTACCAAGAATATCTCTTTGAATTCTTCATGAAACTTGTAGATAACATAATAAATATTAACATACTCAAATTTTAAGTAAAATGAGCAAGTGTAGCTTAGTGAATCGACTTATTCTTGAAGACGGTAAAAATCTGGAGACACGGTACTAGACACCCGACACTTCTTGGACCCATATGGTGACTATTCTTTGGAAATTTGACTTAGATACCTTAATGAAAGTTGTAGGGGACCTCTTGAAGTAAAACATATCCAAATTTCAGAGGAAACTTAGAAGGATTAGGAGGGTCCTCGGGAGTACCGAGAGGTTTCGAGATGCCTGGAGAGTGGGGGAGCCGGAAGCTCGGTAGGTATTGTGCCGAGGGATGCCTCGTGATGCCAGTTGGGGTGTGAGATGCCTGGCTAGAAGGGTACGGCCGGTTGCCCGGTGGCCTTGAATGGCTGAATGCCGGAGGGTCCTCGTGATGCCAGTTGGGGTACAAGATACCCGGAGATTGGGGGAGCCAGATGTCTGATTGTATCTTGGATACATGCGGGATGCAAACATTGGTCTTGGGAAAGAGAAATGTGGCGGTCCAAAATGAAATTGAAAGTGAATTATGCATGACATGATGATGAGGATATATGCATGACATGATGATGATGATATATGCATGACATGATGATGAGGATATATGCATGACATGATGATGATGATATATGCATGACATGATGATGAGGATATATGCATGACATGATGATGATGTTATATGCATGGAGGCATGGCAATGATGATGGTACATGTGATATGATGATGATGTTACATGCATGGATGCATGGCAATGATGATGGTACATGTGATATGATGATGATGTTACATGCATGGATGCATGGCAATGATGATGGTACATGTGATATGATGATGATGTTATATGCATGGATGCATGGTAAAGATGATGATACATGTGACATGATGATGGTAAGTGTATGATATGATGGTAATGACTATATGATGATGTATGTACATGAGGTATGATGACATGTGCATGATACCAAGGTAAGTTGTGCATGGATGCCTTAATTACATGTGATGCTATGATTGTGATAATTGTGTGGCATGATGCATCAAGTGGTTTATTGGTCCTTTACCTGCTGAGTGGTTGTACTCACCCCTTCGGGGACCAACATTTCAGATTAGTAGGATGCCGCTCCCTGTTGTCATGCGGCGCGTGTTTTACGATCTTTCCTTCAGATGTAGAGGTCGAGTGTGTGGAGATCGACTGTCCCACCATTCCTGGACTGACATTTATTCGAGTTCGCGCCTTAGTTATGTATGACGTGGGCCTGGCTGGGGGCCCTATCATTCAGGAGTTCATATCCGTCCATGTTCGTCGAGACGGAGTGATGCGTGGGATGTTGCCGCCGCCACCGCCTGATGCACCGGGATGGGTGTGAGGGCCTATGCGTGAGAAGTAGGAGCTGAAACTTTTTGGGATGGTTAGCCTACATTAGTTGATGGGGGATCTTGCACGATAGACGTAGTGGGTCGAGCGTTTCTTTTTAGGTTTATGGCTGAGTGTGGCTACATGTCCTGGCCTTTCTTTTGATGTACCGACCCAAGGAAACCCATCTTGAAAAATATGTAAATAAAGTGTCGGGCTTTATCTTTTCTCATGATGTATAGTGGTGTGCAATTGTATCATGGTTGTTGGAGGGAGATATGGCGATATTATATTTTGCTTCTGCTAATGAGTCGCGCTGGGACCGTTTTTTTTTATTTTTAAAATGTCTATGATTTACGACGCTTCTTCTAAGAGATGTAACTAGTGTTCCATTAGGTGTAGCATTAGGTGCCTGTGGCGACCTAAGGTGGTTCGGGGTGCCACAGGCCATCCTTGCCCCAGCCGATGTCGCAGGTGGACTCGAGGTACTGGTGAACGAGGTGGCGGCACTTTTGGAGGTGGTTGATTCCCTCGACGCGATAGCACCACTTGACGCGGTCGCGCAAGATCTTGGCCTTCTCGATGTCGATCCACTTCTCCCTCACTGCTGGCGTGGTGGTCGGCGTGGAGGCAAGTCGTGGAGTCGTGGGTCACTGCTAGCAGAGCAAAGGCTGTGGTGGGTGGCGGCCGGCGTGAGGGGGCGAACAGCAGCAATGGCCGGCGCGAGGGGGCGAGCAGCAGCCGCAGGTCACTGCTGGGCGAAGACAGTCACAGAAGAACCGAAGAAGTCGAAGAAGTCGAAGAAGAAGAGAGACAGAGAAGAGAGACGGACGGTCACAGAGGAGACAAGTCAAAGATGGACAGAGGAGAGAGGTCTTGGTTAGGGTTTGTTTGTTTTAGTAATATTTTAATATTAAAAAGGTTTCGGTCCGGTCCGGGTGGGCGGGCAGGCGGATCCGCCCATGGAACCGGGAACCGGACCGGTACCCACCGGTTCCCGTAAATTGGAACCGGGAACCGGACCAGTTCCCTCAAGAACCGTCGTTCTGGGCGGTTCCAGTCCGGTTCCGAGCGGTCCAGGCGGTTCCCGGGTATTTTTCACACCCCTAGATGTACCGATGAATGATGTCCATCTGGTTTAAGTAAATAAAAGTGTTCAGCTTTTACCTAAAAATGTTTAGTAGGTGTGCATCGTTTCCTGAACATAAGGAAGGGAGTTGTTAAATATGCTTCCGTTATATGAGCTGCGTAAGGGACCGATCTAAAAGATGTAAACCCCCAGGTTGTATGGACCCGCTGCAATTGAAATGGTATAAGAGTGACATGTGATTAGCGAAAGTAAAAGGTAAGCGAATTGTGGCGACCCTAACGGATCGGGGGCTGTTCGAGGGGTGCCACATAAGAGAAAATGCAAGGAGCCCATGACCACACCAACCAAGAAGAGAAGAGCCTTTATCTTGCAGGATGAAGAAGATGAGGATGATATCACTCTCTCCGCCTTGCGTAATTTATGGAGTTTTGTTAGCTTCAAAGAGCCAGAGGACAGAGAGAACAGAGAAAGAGCATAAATAGAGAAGAGAGATGAAGAAAGAATAGAGGAAGAAGGAAGAGGACAAGAAGAAGAGGAATAAAAGGGTCACGATGACTCTTTTGAGCCAACATATGTTGTATCCTTGTTCGAGGATTCCGAAAAGACTCAAAGTGGAACTGCAAGAGATGAACAACATCACTCGGGTGCTGAAGCAGAGCAAAGACAAGAAGAAGAATTCTTCTCTCCACCTGAAGGCATAGAAACAGGGGGAGTTGCTAGAAAAAGAGGTACTTCTTCACATGTCTTTACTAGTGATGTAAGTAGATCTCCAGCAGATCTAGAAGATGTCTATGCCTCTCAATACCCTGAAGCAAATATTAAGGAATCCTTTCCTAGTCTTGGTGATCAAACTACTGATGTTCCCTCACATCTCAAGACTCTTGCAACTGACTCGGCTGGACCTAGTATTGCGACAGAACCAATAGTAGACTTTTAAAGACTACTGGATATCCTTTTGGATTTAAAGGGTCAGCAATATGGTTTAGAGTTTGAGATGAAGAACATGATGACAGCCTTCAAGAAGACTTCAAACTCTCTACAAGAACAAATACAAGCCTGAAGCTTCAAGTGTAAGAAACTGCAAAGGGTGAGGATATTCAATAGCTGAAGGAGACTTTGAGGAAGCTGGAGGAGACTGTCAAGTCTATAGGGGATTTCCAAATCGTTCGTATCCCCAAACAGTCATGATTTTTACCTAACTCTTTTTATAGTCATTCTCCACTTTTTGCTGTGACAAAAAGGGGGAGACTTTGTGCATATTTGACTGATATCTATCTTTTGATTTGTGACTTTTTGATTTGTGATTGGTATTTTGGACATTGGTACTTTTTGGTTGTACTTTTTGGTTTGGTTTTGGATTGATTTTGGACTGTTTGGATTTGAACCTTTTGACGCTTGCAACAACTTAGTTTGTGATACTGATTGCGGCTGGATAGTCATTTTGTCTTGCAAGACTAACATGTCTTTTGTGATTGCATAATCGATGCTATCCAGGTCTTAATTAACTTATTTTGTTAAGATATTAAGTATTGCTTAAGTGTTGTTTTGCAAATCAAAATTATTCAAATCTGTAGGAAAGTTTTGTCGTCATCAAAAAGGGGGAGATTGTTAGAGAAAATTCCATTACTGTTTTGAAGTTGACAAAACATTTCCAAAAGTCCAGTATGAAGACTTGCAGACTCAAAAGTTATGATCAAAAGAACTCCAGACTCTTTTGTCAAAACCTGAAGACCGCAAGACTTTAGTCTAAAAGGTTTGCCCTCACTAACAATTTCCAGACTGAAGAATGAAGACTTATCCAGATGCGGGATTATCTTCAAGGACTCAATCCATATGGTTTGTAGAAGACTTTATGGCTAGATATAGCACTTAGTTGACTGATTATTCTTATTCGAACTTACTCCGATACAAAGATCATTTGAAAAGCGAGCAAACTTGGAAGATTCTACTTATGGAAACCAAAGATCCTGATTGTATAGGCGAACAGGATTGACGGGCTTTCACATCAATCATCTAACAACTCAAAGATCTCCTTGATTGATTCTGTCCAACGGGTAGATTAGAAGAATTCCTTTGATAAGTGCCAACGGTTATGAAGGCATGAAGGAGTATTTAAGGCAGACTCTCAAGTTGTTCGAGGGTGTGCATGAAAGAAGAATTCCAAAGTCGGAAGCTCTCGAGTTATTTACTGTTTCATTAATTGAGCTCAAAGCTGTATACAAAAGAGACAGATACTTTGAGAGACTTTTGTGAGAGACCAATAGAGACTCATCACTGAGAAAGTTGAAGATCACAAGTTGTAAAATCTCTTTTGATCCATAGTGGAATCTAGCCAGTGGGCTGTCAATGCGGGAGAGTGGACGTAGGCTTGATATAAACCGAACCACTATAAACCTTGTGTTCTAATTCTCTTTTCTTGAACTCCTTACTTTCATTCATATATTTGCATATTCATTTAAAACTGATTATGTTCTTAGTCTATCATCTTCCAAAAGCAAATTACTTTTACTAAATCTAGCCCTTTCACTCTGGATCTGTGATCTTTCGTTCTCTGACTTCATACCAACTACTAAAGTTATGTACACTCTGCTACACAACACTTCACAGGGTGTCATCTGAAACTCTACTGGTAATTGTGAACCTCGGGTCTCTATCAAATATAAATTCATCACTGACACTCCATGTAGACAAGCTATGTGATGAATGTACAACTTTGCAGGTCTATCCAACTCGAGATCTTTTCGTATGGCAATGAAGTGAGCCGACTTCGTCAGTCTATCGACCAGTACCCAAATGGAATCATTACTCCTCTGACTCCTTGGTAAGCCCGTCACAATATCCATTGTGACGTGCACCAATTTCCACTATGGGATCTCGAGAGGCTACAACAATCCCCGGCTTACAATGTTGTGCCTTGACTTAATGACACGACAGACACTTGGCAACATGCTTGGTGATGTCCGCCTACATATCAAACCATTAATAGTGTTGGTGCCAGTTTTGATACATCTTCGTATTGCTAGGGTGAATACTGTAACTATTACGATGAGCTTCTGACAAGTTCTCTTCCCCGAGTGTTACATCATTAGGTACACACCATCTTCCTCGGAACTTCAGTGTTCCATCAACAGAAATATAAAAGTCAGATTTTCTCTTTTCGGTATCCTCTTGTAGGATTATCTGAATCTCTAGGTTTGTCCACTGAAACGTTTTAATTCTAAACTGGACTTCCGGTTCAATTCTGAGGGTGGTCATAACATTCAAACGGTAGCCTACCTCAAATTTGAAAATCGAATCTTGAGCTTTCTCACGTAAAGTTCATTCATTGACCATCATCTGCGCAACTGAAGGCTTTCAACTCAAAATGTCTGCGGCCTTATTCGCCTTCCAACCCCAATCACAATCCTTCAAAAGTTCTATTTCGCAACGCTGTCTCGTATTCAACTTCTTCTAAGAGAATAAATACTTGAGACTTTGATGGACAGTGAAGATCTGGAGTCTTTCTTTACCCAAATAATATCCCCAACTCTTCAAAGCGAAAATTATTGCTGCGAGTTCTAAGTCATGCATCGGGTAATTCAGCTCGTGAGATCTCAACTGACGAGACACATATGCAATAATCCTACCATGTTGCATCAATACGCAACCCAGTCCTTAAAACGACGCATCACTACAGATCTTGTATTTTTCAGGACTAGATGAAATCATTAGCACAGGTGCAGTAGTTAGCTTCTAATTTCTATCACTGTCGTTGGTCTCGGCCAACTGATCACTGCTTCAATCTTGGATGAGCTCACAGAGATTCCTTCACCTGAAATCACATGGCCTAGGAACACAACACGAGTCAACCAAAATCGCATTTGCTAAACTTAGCATACAATCCTGTTGGAGAAAACTTCCTTGAGTGTTTTGAAGTTGACAAAATGTTTCCATCAATCTAGTCTGAAGACTTGCAGACTCTTCCATCAAAGTCTGAAGACCTCCGGACTGCTAGACTCAAGACTCAAAGTCTATCCTCATTGACAGTTTCTACATCGTCAAAGAAGGCTTATCCGAAACGAAGTATTTTGTTAAGGATTTGATTATGTCGTCTAAAGAAGATCTCTTGACTGGATATAGCATGTTGGAATCCATTATTCAAATCAAGATTGATTCAGGAATTTTGGATCCGTTGATTGACGAAGTATACTTGGAAGGTTCTACTTATGGAAACTTAGATCCTGATTGTATGGGCGAGCAGGATTGATGGGCTATCGTCATGTTCCTTAAATAGCTCGAAAATCTTCCTAATTGATTCTATCCAACGGGCAGTTTTTCTTTGGTAAGTGCCAATGGGTGTGATGGCATAAATGAGTATATAAGGAAGATATTCCAGTTGTTCGAGTGTGTGCGTGATAGAAAAATTCCAAAGTCTGAAGCTCCTTGTTCTTAGTCAATTAAACTATTGAGCGAAATCTTGTACGCAAAAGATAGTCTATATCTTTGAGAAACCTTGAGGAAGTGTAGTAGAGTCTCTACACTGTGGAATCAAGGAAGAGCCTTACTGTAACAACTCTTTTGTTCATAGTGAAATCCAGCCGGTGGGCTGTCAGTGCGGAAGAGTGGACGTAGGCTTGGATTAAGCCAAACCACTATAAACTTTGTGTTCATATTCTCTTCCCTACGCTGTTTTATTTTGATCATAGCTCGATTTGTTTACAAGAGTCTAATTTCCTTTTCATAATCTACTGCTGATTTAAATTGCACACTTCACCTTTGGAAATTTATTTTTACACCTATTCACCCCCCTTTAGGTGCTCATACTAGCTTTCACAATTGGTATCAGAGCTTGTGTACTCACTTAAGTTGAAGTGTTTTATTTCAGAGTTAAAGATCCATGGCTAGTATGTTGGCTTCGGGACCGGTTGAAGGGCAAAGCAATACCATACCACCTTATTTTGATGAGAAGGAATACAACATATGAAAAAACAAGATGAAGGAATTCCTAAGATCAAAGGATCCTCTGGAATGGGAAGTGGTAGACGAAGGAATCATTCCTCAAGCTGCACCTGTCTCGGAAAGAGGAAAATAAGCCGTTGAGTTTAGCGAAATGACTCAAGAAGAGATAACCAAGAGACAAGCTCTTGATGCAAAATCAATTTATTCTTTATATTGTGCATTATCACCTACTGAATATAACAGAATATCTTATTATGCTTTATCTAAAGAAGTCTGGGATAGATTACACATCACATATGAAGGAACTAATCGAGTGAAAGAAACCAAAATCAACATTCTACTCGGTCAATACGAAGCGTTCAAAATGAAATCAGGAGAATCTATCACTGACATGTTTAGTCGTTTTACAGAAATTGTGAATGGTCTAGAAAATCAAGGTCAACCAATTTCTGATCCCATGAAAGTTAACAAGCTACTGCGTGGACTCTCCAAGGATTGGAATCACATAAAGACCTCAATAAGGGAGACACAAAGAATTATGCCACTTTCTGTCGATGAATTGGTTGGGACTCTTCAGTCTTATGAAGTGGAGCGAATCAACAAAGATGAAGATCCTAAAGGTAAGAAATCCATTGCATTAAAATCTAATGATGATTCTGATGTCACAGATTCTAAAGACGATATGGATGATGAAGAGCTTGCTCTCATGATAAGAAGATTCAGAAAGCTAAACAAAATGGGGAGAATATTCAATCCAAAGAAACAAAGTTTTCAAAAGCAACAGTCTAAGTCAATTAAAGATGATGAATCCAATAAAGATGTAGTCTGCTTTGAATGTAAGAAAAATGGACACATTAGACCCAATTGTCCCCTTCTAAGAAAAAAGAAAGGAAAAGCTGAGAAATATCGAAAGGCACTTAAAGCAGAAACTTGGAGTGATACAGAATATGAGGAAAGTGATGTTGATTATGCCAATATTTGTCTCATGGCACAATCAGACTCAGATTCAAACTCTGAGACAGACTCAGATTCAGATAGTGAATTCGAGGTAAGTAATTTGAATATCCCCACTAAAGTCTTTAGATACATTGATGAATTGTGCCTTAGTCACAAAACTTCTCTCAAAAGGATTTCCGAACTCAAAAGAGAAAATTAAACAGGAAAATGTTTGGAAAAAAAAGGTCAAAAGTCTAGACAAAAGTGTTACTACTTTGAAAGAAAATGCAGACAATCTTTCAAAAGAAAATGCATTCTTGAAAAATGACATCTCAAATATTTCTAAAAGATTTTCTATAGGATCTGAGAAACTTGAAAAAATTCTTTCAACACAAAGACCTTACTTCAAAAAATCAGGTTTAGGAATGACTGTTGAAACCATTCCTCTAATTGATTTTCCTAAAGTTAAGGAAAGAATTAAGTAAAGACCTACAAGAGATGCTTACAAAAATCATTTCCAAATTTTTTTTGTAATACCAGTAGGTCACAGTACTCTTAAATGTTCTAAGTGTAATAGCTCAGATCATTTTGAGAAAGAATGTCCTATGGTTTGGAAACCTGTTAAGAAGGTATAGGCAAAGACCGTATATTACACTAACACCAATGGACCCAAGAAAATATGGGTACCAAAGAAAGCTTGAGTCTCTTTTCTAAATGCAGGTCACTATCAAGAAAAAGATTAAATGGTACCTGGATAGTGGATGCTCAAGGCATATGACAGGTCAAATTGCTATATAAAGCTTATTCAAGTTAATGGTGGAAAAGTTTCATTTGGAGGAAACAGCAAAGGAAGAATTGTGGGATACGGAACTGTAAAGATTGGAAGCCTCACGATCAGTAATGTTTCCTTAGTGAAAGGACTCAACTACAATTTGCTAAGTATCAGTCAGCTGTGCGACACCGGTTTCAAAATCAATTTTCAAGAGGGAATATGTTTAGGAACCAGTAAAGACTCCTCTCAGTCTTTCACAGGTCGAAGACATGGAAATATCTACCTCTTGGATGTCAAACCAGATGAAACCCAATGTCTAATCTCAATTCAAGAAGAAGCAAACTTATGGCACAGAAAACTTGGGCACATCAATATGAAGCAAATAGCCAAAATTTCAACAAAGAAGCTTGTTCGTGGACTACCCAATCTGTCATACTAAAAGTCTAATCTATGCACACCATGCGTGTTTGGAAAACAGGTAAGAAACTCATTCAAACAAATAAATCAATTTTTCACTAATCGTGTACTACAGCTCTTGCATATGGATCTCTTTGGACCAACCAGAACTCAGAGCATTTGAGGTAAGAAATATTGTTTAGTGATTATGGATGATTATTCACGATTCACTTGGGTATATTTCCTGGCAAGTAAGTCTGAAATCTTTTCTTATTTTACAAAGTTTGCTAAAAAGGTCCAAAATGAGAAAGGGTATGTTATTTCAAATATATAGACAGACCATGGAGGTGAATTTCAAAATCAAGACTTTACAAAATTCTGTGATGAATCTAGTTTTTAGCATGTGTTCTCTTCACCATATACTCCAGAGCAAAATGGAGTCGTGGAAAGAAAGAATAGGTCACTTCAAGAAATGGCTAGAACTCTTTTAATTGAAAGTAACATCTCTTCACGTTTTTGGGCTAAAGCAGTTTCTACAGCATGTTATATTATTAATAGAGTCTTTCTAAGGCCTTTTCTGGAGAAAACTCCCAACGAGTTATTCAAAGGAAAGAAACCCATTGTTTCATATTTTCATGTGTTTGGATATAAATGCTTTATATTGAAAAATGCAAATGATCGAGTTTGTAAGTTTGAAGAAAAATCAGATGAAGGTATTTTCCTTGGATATTCTATCACAAGCAAAACTTACAGAGTTTACAACAAGAAGACTCAATCTGTGGAGGAATCAATGAATGTCAAATTTCAAGACTTTATGCAAAATCAATTGATTCATACTCATCTTGAAGAATCTGAACCTGCTCTAGACTCTACAAAGTCTAAATCTCCAAAAGTAGCTTAACCTTCAGAAGACGAGCAACAAATGATCAATGAAGGAAAAAGATCAACAGTCTGACAAATCAACCAGCAACTGGAAGCATAAGTCCAGTCATTCCAAATATCTCATTATTGGTGATATTAATGAAGGAATTCGCACAAGATCCAAAAGGCACGAAGAGTCTAGTGCTGTGGCTCTTATTTCTGAAATAGAACCCAAGAGTGTGGCATCCCAAAATTTAACGACAAGCCGTAAGGTGTGTTAAAGTCTTTAATTATGTGATAGAATTTCTATGATTTATGCTTTAGCCAATTAGTCTTTTAAATTAGATGATTGTGCATTTGATTATGGAAATTTGAATTTGATAGATTAAATAGTCTATGCTTGGCCTTGAGATTTATAAATTTAAATCCTAATGAACAAAGTGTCCTAAAGACTTTGGCCAAGATAAAAATTTGAATTTGGAAATATTTATAGGAATTCAAAAAAAAAAAAAAAAAGAGGGTTAATTTTCGAATGGGCCTTAGGCCCATTGGCCTAAGTTTAGTGGGCCGAATGGCCGGCCCAAATGGAAGCCCACAAGGGGGCTGTCGACCAGCCCAAGGAGGAGTGGCCGGATGGCCCAAGCCCAAGCCCAACTTCATTCAAAAACCCATGAGACAAGTGGCAAAGGGCAAGAGCATGCATTGGTGGGTTTGTAGGCAAAGCAATCATTATCAATCATGAGCTCTAGGGAGTATAAGAGGGAAGGAGAGAGAGAAGGTGGCCGGTTCGGCCGAGAGAGAGGGTGAGAGAGAGAGAAGAATCGAGAGAGAGGGAGAAACCGAGAGGGAGAGGAGGCAGAGCCGAGGAGGAACCACCGTGTGCCGCCGTCCATTCGCCGTGTCCGTCCGCCGTACGCCGTCGTTTTTTCATCCTAGAGGCAAGTGGAGTCCTCTAACTTCTCTTGCATGTGTGTACATGGTTTGCATGTTCGATTTTGGGTGTTTTTAGTGAGAAAAACCGAGGTAAGGTTGGTTTGTTCTCAAGCCGTGTGACTGTTCTTGCTCGGGTGGTGGAAGACAGTAACTTGTTTGAGCTTTCATGTGTGTTTAGAGTCCGATTTTGGCTTCGATGTCTTCATCAAAGGTGTAGCTGACATCTTTTACTATAACATACTAAACTTTCGTAGAAAACGATGGAGATATGAGGGGTAAAAAGTTCTATCATACGGAGACTTTAGATCTGCGAAATTTTCACTGACCTCTTCTTGATTTCTTGATTGCATGTTGATTTCTGTTGGATATCTCACTTCATTGTCTTCATGGAAGTTGTAGGTAACACCTTAAAATACAACATACTCAAATTTGAAGAGAAATTAACGAGCATAGCCTAGTAAATCGGCTGGATCTTGGAGATGATTGATTCTGTTGAGATGTTCCGAGACATCCGAGACTTCAAGGACTTAAAAGATGACCCTAATTTGGTTATTTAACTTAGTTCTCTGCATTAAACTTGTAAAGGACACCTTGATACATAACATATCCAAATTTCAGAGGAAAATAAAGGGAATAGATGGGTGAAATCTTAATATTTCGGAGATGTATTCTGGATGATGCGGTAATGGTTTCAGAAGCTTCGTGAGGTTTTAAAAATTAATCTAAAAATAAAATGACTTGGAGTACTTCATGAAAGTTGTACGAAAATGTCCTGGCTACCATTCTGTAAAATTTCATAAGTTTTAGAGACCATATGGGTATTTTAATTGAATTTATTCGGGAACTGTGTAATCTGGTTAAATCCGAGAATTTTAGGATGTTTTTGGGAAAATTGTGAGATTTAGTAAAATTCAATTTGGCCATGAATTTTGCAAGTAATTATCATCTTATGGGTTGATTTAATAATTTCTTGAATTCTGATAATTTTGGAAATTATTGATATTAAAATAAATAATTAAATAATAAATAAATAATAAAAATAAAATAAAATAAAATAGATTTTTAGTTGGCCATGGATTCAATTTTATTTGTGTGGCACATGTGTGATGAGGTCTTTGTACATGTGATAAGGTTTTGGCATGTGTATGTGAAATGAGATGCAAGTGTGAATTCCATGTCAAGTGTGATTTGTTTGATGCCATGCCATTTGCCATGTTAAATTGAAATAAAGAAATGGTAAATGTGGATGAGGAAGTGGTTGTGGTGGACGATGATGGCCGGGATGTACAGAGATGCATTGCCGGAATTCCCTGGGAGTTTCAGGATGCCCGGAATGTGGGGGGCCGGAAGCCCTGTCGGAGGTCTTTGCCCGAAGGGAATGCCTCGCGATGCCAGGGTTGGGGTGAGAGATGCCTGGCTAGAAGGATAAAGGCCGGAAGCCCTATCGGAGGTTTCTGCCCGAAGGGAATGCCTCGTGATGCTAGTTGAGATGCGAGATGCCTGGAATGTGGGGGGCCGGAAGCCCAGTGGCTTGGGAGGCTGAATACTGGGGAACCTCGGAGGTCTTTGCCCGAGGGGATGATGAAATTGATGATTTGAGAAATGGGCGATGCGGTGATCAATTGAAAAGTAAAAAGTGGAAATTAAACCATGATATGATATGCATGATGATGCATGGTATATGATGATATATGATATGGCATGATGATATGCATGATGATGATGATATGATGATATATGATATGGCATGATGATATGCATGATGATATGCATGATGATGATGATGATGATGATGATGATGATATGATGCATGATGATATGCATGATGATGATGATGATGATATGTATGATATGATGATGCATGATTGAAATGTGCATGATTTCAAGGTAAGTAATGCCTGCAACGTATGATGATATGCATGGTGCATTGAGTTGTTTTTGGATTTCCCTATCTGCTGAGTGGTTGTACTCACCCCTTTTGGGGAATAACATTTCAGATTAGCAGTATGTCGCTTCCTGCCATCTCGCGGGGGGTGTTTTATGGTATGCCATCCAATGTAGAGGTCGAGTGTGCTGAGATAGACTGTCCCTCTGTCCCCGGACTGACTTTTATTCGAGTTCACTGTCTAGTGATGTATGACATAGGCCTGGCTGGGGGCCCTGTCATTCAGGAGTTCATTTCTGTGCACGTTCATCGGGATGGAGCTATGCGAGGGATGCTGCCGCCGCCACCGCCTGATGCACCGGGTTGGGTGTGAGACCCGCGCGCGATGAGTAGGAGCCGGATCTTTTTGATGTAGATAGTCGACACTTTCGATGGGGGGTTTTTGCGCTTGATGTAGAGGGTTGATGGTTTCTTTTTGAGATTTTAGGCAGGACATGGCAGAGTCCTAGCTTTTTCTTGTTTTGTATCGACCCAGGAAAAGAAGTCCCATCCTAAAAGAATATGTAAATAATGTGTCGATGTTTGTTTATAAAATCCTGATGTTTAGCTGGTGTGTATTGGTATCATGGATTGGTAGGGAGAGAGACGGTGATATTTTAATTTGCTTCCGCTATGAGTCGCGCTGGGACCGCTTTTAAAAAAAAATGCCTGTGATTAACGACGCTTGTTTTAAGTACAAGATAGGAAAGGTAATAAAGTGTAACACCAGAGCTTGTGGCGATCACCGAAGGGTTCGGGGTGTCACAAAGAGCATAGAAGAAGCTTTAACTAATGAAAGCTGGATTGAAGCTATGCAAGAAGAACTCACGCAATTCAACATTAATGATGGATGGGAACTGACTCCTAAACCGAAAGATAAATCTATCATTAAAGCTAAATGGGTTTTTAGGAACAAGATGAACGAGAAAGGAAAGGTTGTAAGAAACAAAGCAAGACTTGTGGCCAAGGGATATATGCAAGAAGAGGGGATAGACTATGATGAGACTTACGCACCAGTAGCAAGGTTAGAAGCAATTAGATTATTACTTGCTTTCGCTTGTCATAAGAATTTCAGGTTATTCCAAATGGACGTCAAAAGTGCTTTCCTAAATAGATTTATCGAAGAGGAAGTCTATGTGGAACAACCACCCGGTTTTGAAGACCCAAGGAAACCAGACTTTGTATTCAGACTGAAAAAGGCCTTATATGATTTAAAGCAAGCACCTCGAGCTTGGTACGACAGACTAAGTAAGTTTTAATTCAGAATGGTTTTTCCAAAGGTAAAGTAGATACTACTTTGTTTATCAAAAGAGAAAACAAAAGTTTTCTACTTGTTCAAATTTATGTTGATGATATTATTTTTGGATCTTCTAATGAAAGTCTGTGCAAGAAATTCTCTAAGTCTATGCAGGATGAGTTTGAAATGAGCATGATGGGTGAACTAACCTTCTTTCTCGGGCTTCAAGTGAAACAACTAAAGGAGGAAATCTTTATTCATCAAGAAAAGTATACCAAAGAACTTGTCAAAAAGTCTGGTCTTGAAAATTGCAAAAAGACTGATATACCAATGTCGAGTTCATTGAAGATAGACAAAGATGAAGGAGGAAAGAAAGTTAACCGTAAGCTATACAAGAGTATCATTTGTTCACTTCTTTATCTAACTGCTTCTAGACCTGACATTTTGTTTAGTGTTTGTATTTGTGCCAGATTTCAATTAGACCCTAAAGAATCTCATTTAAGTGCTGCAAAGCATGTCATCAAATACATTACCTCAACTTCAAATTTGGGTCTCTGGTATCATAAAAAATGAGACTTTACTCTTCTTGGGTACTCAGACGCAGACCTAGCTGGATGCAGAGTTGATAGAAGAAGCACCTCGGGCACCTGTCAACTACTTGGAAGTAGGACACTATCTTGGTTTTCAAGGAAGCAAAGTATAGTAGCTCTTTCTACAGCAGAAGTAGCCTATGTAGCTCTTGGAAGTTGTTGTTCACAAATTATGTGGATAAAACAACAGTTAAGAGACTTTGCAATTGAATATTCATGCACTGAAATCAAATGTGACAACACCAGCGCAATCAATCTCACCAAGAATCTGATTCTTCATTCAAGAGCAAAACATATAGAGATTCGACATCATTTCATTAGAGATCATGTTCAAAATGGAGAAGTTTCGATTCAGTTTATTGATTCAAAGAATCAACTTGCGGATATATTTACAAAGCCTTTGGAGAAAAATCAATTTGAAGTTATTCGTTCCAGACTCAATATCTTAAAGTCTGAAGAAGTTCAGACTCAGGATTGAAAGTCTAAAGGCACTCAGACTCAGACAATCAAGATCTACGATTATAAGTTATTTCTATTTTAGAAACTTATCTCTCGGATCAAATCTTGAAAAGGTACGATCATCTATCCAAAATTAATTGGTGTTATTATCCCAATTTTTCGTGATTAGTGCAATCCTTCCTTTTCGAAAAAGTTATTTTTGAAAAGGCAGTTATTTTTAAAAAGGCAATTTTTATATTTCTTTTTTACGGCGTTTCGTATGCCTCGCTTCGACTGCCTTATATACTGTCGATTCTTCTTCATTTTACTCACAAAAACCATAAGAGAGCACTGATCTTCCACTTCTGTCTTCTTCTCTTGTTTAATCCTCGAAAAGTTTTCATCTTTCTTGGGAAACAAGCTCGGAATCTCTCAAAGACTGTGAAAGATGTCGTTCCAAAGAAAATATTCGAGGATCGCGAACAGGGGACCACAGCTAATGCGTGAGGGGCCTACGCACTTTGATCTCACCGAGGAAGAAGAATCTCCTAGATAGCAGCAGAGCCCACAACATTCTCAGCAGCGTCCATCTCCTCCATCTAGACCTCAGGATGTTGCACATCAAGAAGAGGAAGAAATCATCGAAGACGCAGAACCCGTAAGAACTCATAAGCCTGCTTTTACCTATAAGCTTTATCGTGCTTTAAAGAGGAGTGGTACTCCGTTGAACTACATTGATGAATTTCTTAAAGACAAAGTGTATAGAAATGAAATTTTCTTTTTACGCACAATGGAACGATTGGGAATTTCCCCTGCTGGGTCGGCGGAAGAGGCATTGGCAAATATCCCAAGCAATCCACGTGTTGGAGGGCTGAGTCAACCAGATGGGAATGACGATGATAGGATGTACAATCAGTTTAAACCTAGAATGGGTGTTGCAGCAAAAATACGAAGCAAAAGGACGGATTTGTTTTGATCAGAGGAACACAAGCAACTATATTCTAAGTTGCTGAAGTGTGGGGTGATAAACCCTAGAAGTGTGGACTTTGATTTTCTTGGCTCTGTGAATCTCAATCTTCAGGAAAAATTCAATCTTCTTCAACTCGAACGGTTTTGTTTTGAAACTACAGAAGCTCATGCTAAACTTACTGCGAATCTCAATTTCTTGGATGCGAATAGATTCTCATTTAGTGTTCGAGATCAGGACTATGTGGTTAACATGAATACATTGGCTGATGTGATTGGGGTTGAAAGAGTGAGATATCAACCTATTAGTGTGTCTGTTGCTTGTGCAACGATCGAGCTTGTTAAGGATAAAACAATGGAAGGGAAGATTTCCTATTTGAGGATGAATGCGTCCAACATTTTGCTTCACAAGATTGTGATTAACTACCTCATACCAAAATCTACTTCAAAGACCGACGTTTCAAACTCGGAGGTAAAGCTGATGTATGCCATCAATGCTAAGAAAAAGTTCTCTCTTCCACACACTATTATGTTCCACATGTACAGAACAATGGTGAAGGACAAGGGTCAGCTTCCGTACGCAGCTCTTGTGACCAAGTTATTCAGACATTTGAACGTTCAGCCTCCCCGGAATCTTTGTGTTCGAACATGCGATCAAATGGTGGTGGGACTGAAAATGGTCTCTAAAATGCGTCTGAAAGAACTCAACAAAGCTTTTGAGCAGTTCAAGGAGAAAACCCCTGTCAAGACTCATTCAGTCTCTTCGGTGGCAAAGCGAAAAGGGAAGAAGCCCATGGTTGCTCCATCCAAGAAAAGAAGAGCTCTCATCACTGAGGATGAAGAGGATGAGGATGATATCACCATTTCTGCGATGGCATTGAAGAACTTGAGTCTCTATTCCAGAAACAACGAAGAGATAGGAAAAAGACAAGGATGAGACAGAACAGAGGACTGGAGAGAGAGAAGATTTGGAGAAAGAAGCAGAGGAAAGAGATGTAGAAGAGGAAAGAATTGAGGAAGAAGAAGAAGAGGAGAGAGGAGATCAAGCGAAGCAGAGCATGAGGAACACTTTCTCCACCACGAGGCATGGAAACGAGGGGAGATCCCGAAAAAAAGAGGAACGTCCTCATTCCCACGCCATCGGTGAAGGAGTAAGTCGTTCTCCAGCAGATCCAGAGGACATCTATGCCTTTCAATTTCCTGAGGAAGGACATAATGTTTCATCGCCCAATTTGCGTGACCATGCTAATTTGCCATCATCCGCCTATACACCGTTTGATCGTGCGAAGCGGTACTGGGCCGATAATTCAGCAGACTTTCACAGAATACTTGATGTTCTTTTGGAGATGCAAGGTCAAATATATGCTCTGGGATGCGAAGTACAGAACTTGCAAAATGCAGGTCAAACCTCTTCAGTTTCTTTGCATGATCAAATTCATGCCCTTGCTCTTCAATTTCAAACAAATGCCAAGGGTGAAGATGTGGCACAACTGAATGAGGATTTGAAAAAGCTGGAAGGGATTGTCTAGTCAATGGGAGATTTCCAACTTGTTCGTGTTCCCAAGCAATTTTAATTCCATTCTCTTTTCATCTCTACCTTTTTAATGATGACAAAAAGGGGAGAGGTGTGATGCAGATTTGATTTTGATTTGAACTTTGAACTCACATTTTGAACTTTTGTGTCGATTATGTTTGATTGACTTGACTTTTGTGTTTGGCTGTTTGGATTTGAACTGGATTTGGATTTGACTATTTGAACGTTTGTTTATCTTAAGTACTATTGATATCTCATGGCTTTGTTCATTTACAGTAACTAACCTACTTTAACGTGGATGCAGATTCTAGTGTTATTTTTACTAAGCTATTTATCTTTGTGAGATATCCATATTTGCCTGAGTAATGTTTTGCAAGTCAAAATTATCCAAATCTGCAGGAAAGTTTTGTCACCATCAAAAAGTGGGAGATTGTTGGAGAAAACTTCCTTGAGTGTTTTGAAGTTGACAAAACGTTTCCATCAGTCTAGTCTGAAGACTTGCAAACTCTTCCATCAAAGTCTGAAGACCTCCGGACTGCCAGACTCAAGACTCAAAGTCTATCCTCATTGACAGTTTCTAAATCGTCGAAGAAGGCTTATCCGAAACGAAGTATTTTGTTAAGGATTTGATTCTGTCGTCTAAAGAAGATCTCTTGGCTGGATATAGCATGTTGGAATCCATTATTCAAATCAAGATTGATTCAGGAATTTTGGATCCGTTGATTGTGAAGTATACTTGGAAGGTTCTACTTATGGAAACCTAGATCCCGATTGTATGGGCGGCGGGATTGATGGGCTATCGTCATGTTCCTTAAATAGCTCGAAAATCTTCCTAATTGATTCTGTCCAACGGGTAGTTTGGAAGAATTCTTTTG
>CM024721.1:31534650-31704561 GCA_014182545.1 Eucalyptus globulus | reverse complement strand
TTGGTCATACTGAAATAATACTAAACTTTCATCAAATTTGTTAATTCAAATATGATTAGGTGACTCTAGCCATTTTTAGGGTACAGAGGAAGCTAACAATATTATGGCTGTGCAAATGATCATTGCATTTAAGTACCCTGAGGCATGCATTAGGTCAGTTTCGAACTTGCTTTTGTTGTTGATTTCATATCTACTTAGCCCCCTTTGAAATTGTGACGTCTATCTATTGACAGGCATAGTTTTGGGAGCTTGCTTTTGTTAAATTGTGGAATATGGCATGTGTTTCCAGTATTTAGCAAGCTTAGCTTCTTCAAAGAAATGTGATATTTTAACTGAGGAATTTCTGATATGCCATGGGCAATGTACTTGATAAAGAAATCTCTTTTCCTATTTATTAGTTGCAATTGTCTCTTCTTGCATACATGAGGGCATGTGCTTCCTAAATTGTGGTGTATGGCTTTGTTTCCAGTATGATTTTCCATCTATCTAATGCTGCCATGATCTGACATTTCATGTTTCTAAGCTTGTTCAGAAGTCATTAACTTTTTACTCAGACTTTGTTGATAAGTTAAAAAACTTAGTGAAATAGGATTTGTTTCATTGTGATTGGAGCACTGCATAAAGTAGCTAATCTATATCACAAACAATGTCTTTATGTTGAATTATTAGTTTTAAAAGAAGAAGCTCAAGTATGCTGCTCTTAATAATCTATTTACAAGTGAAAAGTATTGTGGGAAACATGAAGTAGCTCATTTCCTTTTGAATACAACATCAAGCAAGAGGATGCTCCTTGCAGATAAAGGACCACCTTGTGAATATAAAAAACTAGCCCTAATTATTGCATATTTTCATGATAGAGAGAATGAGACAGTTGCTAGCAGGGAGCATGGTTCATATGCGACGTTTGGAAGATGGAGCTAATTGAAACCCATCTTAGCCAATATTAGTATACAAGTAATCCATAAATCTTCTCTCAATCAGATCACCAATGCAAATAACTCCATGAGAGAACTTGTCCATCTGTCTTAAAAGCCTCAAAGTATGCCCTGTTTACAGCATGTTGTTTGATCTTGAAGGACATTAGGTTTAAGCCTAACCGTAACACACATCTTTTAATCTGATGCAAGAAGTTTGTCAAGGTGTATAGCCTAGTTATTGTCAAATGATTTAAATAGTACACTTTAGAGTTAATATGCTTTTCTGAATATCTATTTTTTGCAGTATAGACATGTCTTAAAGTTGATATCCTTAGGACCTAGATGTAAACTTCATAAGTTAAGCATCCTTTATCCGTAAACTTGTTTTTTTGGATGATACCTTCTTTTGCATAGTGCTTTGTCAATTATTCTACTAAATTATCTCTTGCATGGTATTTGGACATGTTTTCAAATAGAATCTGTTTTGGGTTTCAAGCTGAGGAGCTAGGTGAAAATGCAGAATTATCAGAAATAGTTAGTTGCTTCCACAGAAATTTAATCTTTTTTCCCCTTTTCAAGTCTCTGTGTGATTTGTGAATGTTTCCAACTTTTTCTTGTTTCTCTTGCAGTAATGGAAATCTGATCAAATGCACCCTAAGTATAGTTGATTTAGTGGAATGGTGTTCAGCCATATAATGGTTGCAAAGAATGGTTGTAGAATTTGCTCAAAAACAAAAGGTAAGATTAATAGATGCACGGTCTTTCTTTTGGCCAATTTTCAGATGCCTTGTTATCAAATGTAGCTTTTTCCTCTGACTGCGTATTCATGGCCAGATTGTCATTTGAGAAATGGGATGTCGTGTTCTTGGTTAAGGAAAAGATGAAGCGAAGTATCTTAATAGCTAATCTATTCGTTAGACTTATTGAGAGAAGTATCTTCTTGATCCTTATTGTGAATTACTAACGTATATGGTTCTTGGTCAAGCAATTCTCCAATATGAGCTCTTCAGTTGCATATATTTCAAGAGACTGATCTGACCTTAACCTTTTTCATGCTTCTAAAATAATTAGTACGCTTTTGGCAACTCATTACATACATATAATATGGCCTTGAAATAATCTATCTAGGCAATTATATAATTAATTTGATTTCCTTCTCTATTTTATAGAACTCTGTAACTAGAATGTCATTTCTCGTCGCCATCTTCCCATCCTTTTCATTCATTTGATGTATATGACATTGTGCAGTATATGATTAGTTTAACTATTATAGATAAATACTGAATGCTAATCTTTGATTTCAGCTCCAAAGCCTCACAGGTCACAGGTTAGCTTCTTATTAGATCTGTGTGCATTGGCTCTTCCTGTTGAACCTTTCGTGGCTTTGCATGACTAGGTAAGACCTTTGGTATGATTGTCACTTTTCTGAACGTCATGAATATGTATGGTATTATGATACAACTCCGTTGCATGTTGAATGATTGTCAATTACTTGTGCATGTAATAAGTGGGCTGCATGGTGTAACCTTCTATAGTCCTGTTAAAAGGGAATGGCATGAATTACGGCGTTGTGGCGATGTTTCTTGCTATGGCCATAGGATATGATGCTCATGCTAAGATGGAGTATACCTATAGCTATAGATTTCCTTGTATGATAGTAGTCAGTCACAACAAGGACACTATAAAGGTCTTCAATATGAAGTTAGACAACGTCCTTGCTGCGTCATTCCTGATTCTTGGTTTATTCTGATTATATTGTTCATTTTTGTTATTCCTGTTAGTTAATCTCTTCATTTGACTATAACCTAAGTCAAACTTGCAATTCAAGGTAGTTCCCATTTTGAGGTGATCTCCCCGTCAAATTACCTTTGAACTATAGTTTTGTGACTCTTTGTATTCTACTTGTAGAGCACAAATCTAAATGTGGTATCATTGGTGTCGATTCTAGCACAATAAGATATTCTCCTGTTTGTGTGTGATATCAGAAACAATTAATTATTTTATCACAAATGTATGTTCAAACGGCCTTTTGAGTATAGAGACCTGTTTGAATATTACTAGCGATGATTAGAATTCTATTTTGTGATAAGATGATGTAGTTAAACATCTAACATTGCATAAAGTAGCTTTAAATGATTCTATGCACTCTGCCTGACAATGCATGTGCCATTTACTACTTTTCCAATTTCCTCAAGAAGCCCAGGAGAAGAAGCTTGATTCTTGTCCAGATCAGTTTTTGCCTGGTGGTCATTTGTTCAATAAGAATTGAAGCTACAGTCACATGTTAATTTCATACTTAAACTTAATTATTAGACTGTTAAGATAATTTATGGCATGACCCTAAGGCACCACTTTCTGATGCTAATTTTGTCATCAACATATCTTCTTGCATACATGAGGGCATGTGCTTCCTAAATTGTGGTGTATGGCTTTGTTTCCAGTATGATTTTTCATCTGTCTAATGCTGCCATGATTTGACATTTCGTGTTTCCTAACCTCGTTCAGAAGTCATTAATTTTTTACTCAAGACTTTGTTGACATAAAAGTTAAAAACTTAGTGAAATAGAATCTGCTTCATTGTGATTGGAGCAGCGCATGGAGTGGCTAATCTAGATTACAGATGATGTCTTTCTGTTGAATTATTAGTTTTAAAAGAAGAAGCTCAAGTATGCTGCTCTTAATAATCTGATTACAAGTGAAAAGTATTGTGGGAAACATGAAGTAGTTCATTGCCTTTCTGAATACAACATCAAGCAAGAGGTGCTCCTTGCAGATAAAGGACCACCTTGTGAATCTCAAAAACTAGCATATTTTCATGGAGATAATGAGACTGCATGGTTCATATGCGACGTTTGGAAGATGGAGCTAATTGAAACCCATCCTAGTATTAGTATACAAGTAATCCATAAATCTTCTCTCAATCAGATCACCAATGCCAATAACTCCATGAGAGAACTTGTCCATCTGTATTAAAAGCCTCAAAGTCTGCCCTGTTTATAGCATGTTGTTTGATCTTGAAGGACATTAGGTTTAAGCCCTAACCCAAACACACCTCTTTTAATTTGATGCAAGAAGTTTGCCAAGTTGTATAGCCTAGTTATTGTCAAATGATTTAAATAGTACACTTCAGAGTTAATATGCTTGCCTGAATATCTGTTTTCTGTAGTACAGACCTAAATGTAAACTTCCTAAGTTAAGCATCCTTTATCCGCGAACTTGTTTTTGCTTGGATGATACTTTGCATAGTGCTTTGTCAATTAGTCTGCTAAATTATCTCTTGAATGGTATTTGGACATGTTTTCCAAATAGAATCTATTTTGGGTTTCAAGCTGACGAGGCTCTGTCAATTATTCTGCTAAATTATCTCTTGCATGGTATTTGGACATGTTTTTCAAGCTGACGAGGTTCTGTCAATTATTCTGCTAAATTATCTCCTGCATGGTATTTGGACATGTTTTTCAAATAGAATCTGTTTTGGGCTTCAAGCTAACGAGCTAGGTGAAAATGCAGAATCATCAGAGATAGTTGGTTGCTTCCACAGAAATTTAATCTTTTTTCCACTTTTCAAATGTCTCTGTGATTTATGAATGTTTCCAACTTTTTTCTCGTTTCTCTTGCAGTGATGGAAATCTGATCAAATGCAACCTAAGTATAGTTGATTCAGTGGAACGGTGTTCAGCCATATGATGGTTGCAAAGAATGGGTGTAGGTAAGAGTAATAGATGCAGTCTTTTCTTTTGGCCAATTTTCAAATGCCTTGTTTATCAAATGTAGCTTTTTCCTCTAGACTGGGTATTCATAGCCAGATTGTCATTTGAGAAATGGGACGTCGTGTCCTTGGTTAAGGAAAAAGACAAAGTGCAGTATCTTGATAGCTAATCCGTTCATTAGACTCATTGAGAGAAGTATCTTCTTGATCCTTATTGTGAATTACTAACATATATGATTCTTGGTCGAGCAATTCTCCAATTTGAGCTCTTTAGTTGCATATATTTCTAGAGACTGATCTGACCTTAACCTTTTCGTGCTTCTAAGATAATAAGTACGCTTTGGCAACTCATTACATACAGATAATGTGGCCTTGAAATAATCTGTCCAGGCAATTATATAATTAATTTGATTTCCTTCTCTGTTATATAGAACTCTGTAACTTGAATGTCATTTCTCATTGCCATCTTCCCATCCTTTTTCATTCATTTGATGTATATGACATTGTGCGGTATATGATTAGTTTAAATATTATAGATAAATACTGAATGCTAATATTTGGATTTCAGCTCCAAAGCCTCACAGGTCATGGGTTACTCAGGCTTCTTATTAGATCTGCGTGCATTGGTTCTTCCTGTTGAACCTCTCATGGCTTTGCACGACTAGGTAAGACCTTTGGATTATGATTGTCACTTTTCTGAACATCATGGACAACATGTATGGTATTATGATGCAACTCTGTTGCATGTTAAACAATTGTCAGTTACTTGTGCATATAGTAAGTGGGCTGCATGGTGTAACCTTCTATAGTCCTGTTGAAAGGGAATGGCATGAATTATGGTGCTGTGGCTATGTTTCTTGCTGTGGCAGTAGGATATGATGCTCATGCTAAAATGGAGTATACCTATAGCTATAGATTTCCTTGTATGATAGTAGCCAGTCACAACGAGGACACTATAAAGGTCTTCAATATGAAGTTAGACAACATCCTTGCTCTTCATTCCTGATTCTTGGTTTATTATGATTATATTGTTCATTTTCGTTATTCCTGCTAGTTAATCTCTTCATTTGACTATAACCTAAGTCAAACTTGCAGTTCAAGGTAGTTCCCATTTTTGAGGTGATCTCGTCATGAAATTACTTTTGAACTATAGTTTTGTGGCTCTTTGTATTCTACATGTAAAGCACAAATCTGGATGTGATATCATTGGTGCCGATTCTAGCACAATAAGATATTCTCCTGGTTGTGTGTGATATCAGAAACAATTAATTATTTTATCACAAATGTATGTTCAAACGACCTTTGAGTATAGAGACTTGTTTGAATATTATTGGCGATGTTTAAAATTGTATTGTTTTGATAAGATGATGTAGTTAAACATCTAACATTGCATAAAGTAGCTTTAAATGATTCTATGCACTTTGCCTTACAATGCATGTGCCATTTACTACTTTTCCAATCACAGAATTTCCTCAAGAAGCTCGAGAGGAGAAGCTTGATTCTTGTCCAGATCAATTTTTGCCTGGTGGTCATGTGTTCACTGAGAATTGAAGCTACAGTCACATGTTAATTTCATACTTTAACTTAATTATTAGACCATTAAGATAATTTATGGCATGACCCTATATAGGCACCACTTTTTTGATGCTAATTTTTGTCATCAACATATTTTGTAATCTACTTGATTTTTTATTTTTATTTTTCATTTTTTGAGTTTTTAGAACTTTGAGTTAATTCTAGCCGTGCTATTGATGTGTTTGAGCACCAGAGTTTGAACTATATCTTGTGTGATCCCTAATGATGATAAAAGTGGTATATAATTTGAATGTCATTTGCACGGATTTCCTGGCAAAGAATGCATTGATGGATTTAAACTTTATGATTGTAGCAATTATGTCGTGAACACTTGAATATATAATATTGTTGAGTCGGTTAATGTGGTGATCCTTGTTGACTTTGCCTAGCATTATACAAAATTGTGGGAAAATCTCAATGATTTGATATGGTCACGTAATGACCATGATTGGTTTAGATAGTCAAGTGGTGGCTCCAAGATTAAATGAAAGTCTCAATGTTTTGCTCGGTCAAGAGGCAATTTCTTCCCCGAGTGTGCTTTCAATATTGTTCAATCCTCCATGAGAGACCTTTTTCTTCCGGTTGTAAAATGTTGAATTTTGAGTTCTTTTTAGCTAGTAATGATCATATCATTACTAGCATCTTTAAAACATTCGAAAATACCAAAACATTTGCTTGAAAGACCAATAGTGTAACACTAATAGGAAGATTGTAATTTTCGACCATAATGTGTTCAAAATTTCTATAAAATGTGGGCTAACATTAATTGCATAATTTTGGTCCTTGAAAATGCTCTGTTATAATATTTACTATATTGAAAATATTGCTCAATCATGGTTATGTGTTATTATTATATAGGGTTAGCATGTCTTAGTTGCAATAATAAAGTGATTGGCCGAATAGTGAAGACCAATATTTTAATAATGACTTGTAATGGATAAGTCTATTAAAATATGCTACATAAATATGTCATGGTCTTCATTCAACTCCTAATTGCATGCACCAATGGTTTATTCCTCAAGACCATCTAAGGTAGGAGAAAGGGGAAAAAGCTTAGTCCTAAATTTGTATGGCTTTATCTATATTACATTGGTAATTAGAGAGAATTCCTAGCTGTCTGTTGTTGCATTCTCTAACTAAAGACAAGTTTCTAAGAAAAGTACATCAAAACTTTCAAAGTTTGTTCAACCGTCTCTTTTGAAATGCTAAATTAAATATGAAGGTCCTAGTTATTTCCAATCATGGGAGACAAAAGTTCTATGAAGAGATTGCTTCTTAATTTTGTGGCATTTATATTTCCTTACACATATGTTGAGTTTGTCATATAGAGTACTTTACAACATCTTGTTACAAAGCACACCAACATGGTAATACGTACGTAATATCTCCTTTGTGAGATGCTTAGCGCTTGACGAATCACAAATGCATTTTAATAGAAAAATAAATAAGTACAAAAACGAAAAGTTAAAAAAAAAAAAAGGAAGAGTGAGAGAAAGGACAATAATAAAGCTCCAGCCCATCCCTTAAGTTCGGCCCTATGCAGCCCGGTCCAACCACAAGCGCAGCCCAGCCCATTGCTTCAGCCCATAACTCGAGCCGATAGGACCCTTAGCTCAACTCGCCGTGGCTGCGCCTCCGCCTCCGCCTCCACCTCCGGCGCAGCTCCTCTCCCACCGCCGGCATGTCTCTGCTACCGTCGATGGCTCCTCTGTTTGGGTTTTCCCCTCTCCGGGAGCCATCACTATCACCGCCTCGCCTGTGACAGTCTCGATCTCAATCCGACTACGCTCGCTCCGCGATCCTTCAAGCACCATGCTCCAGCCTCCTCTTCTTCCGTCATCTGTCCCTCTCCAGCATTGCTTTGGGCTTCGGCCTCGGGATTGCGCGTACCCGGCGTTGAGTTTCTGAGGGCGATGGCTTGAAGCCGTTTGTGGCCTTCGCTGACTCATTGATGACGCCCACAGCTGAATCAGGTCGTTTTGTATCTGACTAAATTCTAGATATGATTTCAGTTCATTCCTGCTTTGCCCTCGCTGTTGTCCGAGTTCTATTGCGGTTGATTACGCTGTGGAGGAGGAACCGAGTTTGCAAGGAAGGTGTTCGCTGAAATGACTAAGCTGGACTCTGTTTCGAGGAGTACCTGTCCACGATAGAGATAATCGACGACTCCGGCGGTGGTGACCTCAAGCTTTGGACTGGTGATCGAGCGAGAGCTAGTCTCTCCAAGATCGAAGTCCAAAGAAGCTCGCGAAATGCGCTCGACGAAGCCACGTTCGTGTCCATGGACTCTCTCTATCTCTCTCAAGTCTCAACTCAACCAGACCAAAAGAAAGAATTAACCTCGAAAGAGTTTGTACGAAAGGATCGGAACTGGAGATGGTGAAGCACACATGGTGGGCTCAGGGAAGGTACTTGGGATCGACCCCCGGGTGAGCTCACGCCGTACCGGCCATATCACCTTGAGCTCGAACTTGGGGCTCTCCACCTCCTCCAACGCCAGAATCCGCAATCAGCGCAAGAGCAGTTCAGGACCCGAAAGAACGTGACAAACCCGATTGGTGCAGGGAAAGAGAGGGACACCTCTTTGCAGAACTCGGCCAAGCGCCGGAAGCCGGAGGATTCTCGCGAGACGTGGCAGAGACACGCCGCCTTTCTTGCCATTTTTCGATTCTGGTTTGGAGAGGCCCGAGGAGTGAAGGACTGGCTGAATTAGAGAGAAGCTTTGAGGTCGAGAGGGAAACTCTGGCTTTTTCTTCTTTTGATTCTGGCTGTTGATTTTTAATGTCAAAAAATTGACGAAAAATTGAAACGTCGTTTGGTGTTTATGATTCTTTTAAACGACGACGTGTCCCGACGGCCTCCTCAGTTCATTCTTTCTTTCGACTTCTCAGCCTCAGGGTTGGGCTTTGATTCATTGTCCATATGCTGCCCCATCTTAAAATGAGTGATGCAATATCATGCTTTAGATTAAAATTTCCTTTTTCATCGCATGGATGATAAACATGTCGTGATCTCATTGGAGAATACTTCTCATCGACGATGAAAAGCAGCGAACAACTAGTGACTGCGACTATGACCAGCAACGATAGACAGCAGTGGCAGCATTGGCGACTGGTAGTGCCCACTACCTGCAACCAACAGCCAAGAAAGGGAGGTGGCCAATCGAGTTGTGCTTTTGATAGTTTTGTAGTTATAAGCTACGGTTAACACACAAATGAAATGTATCAATTAAATCAAGTTTTAAGCACGCTCGCTTAGAACATGTTGTATATTTTCAATATGAGAATATGTCTGTTGTTGTGAATAAATTTGTGACCGATGAGAACGTCCGTTGGTCTCTGGACGGTCATGCAGCGTTTTTGTTAAAGAAGATGAGCGAACATCAAGGAGAGACGAAGCTGCCATCTCTATCCCAGATATTGATGGAGGGGCCGACCATAAGGCCTTTGTTTTCGAACTTCCTTCCCCTTTTTTTTTCTAATTTTCCTTTGTTTTGTTTTGGCCACTCCTAAATTTTCTTCGCTTTTCAATGGAATTATTGTCTCGTCTTCATTTATAGGACCACCATTTCGAAGCTTGAGTTGTGTTGTTGCTCCTGTTGCGATAGTAATTAATTCTTATGATTTTTCTTATCTTTTTTGTAAAAAAAATTACGAAAAATCATAAACTAATATACATGTGCAAATTTACCCAAAACTAATTTTTTACCACAAAAAATCATAAAATTATATGCATGTGACAAATTTACCATTTATAAGTTTTCGTTGAATTTTACCATCAAATTACTAAGTTAAATGACACGTGGCAAATGATAGATATACTAGTTTGAGGTTTTACTCTCCATTTGTCATAGGTGTACCAGTTGATGGTTTTTCGTGGTATTAAATAGAAGGTAAATTTATCGCAAATATATTATTTTGGAATTTTTGGTAGTTAAAAAAAATTAGTTTATGATAAATTTATCATAAATGTAAGAATTTAGCATTATTGATTATCAAAAAATTAGTTTGAGGTAAAAATTTACTGATTTACTAGTTTTGGGTTTTTTGTAGTACTAACTATTCTTTTTTAAAATAATTTTTGGGGTCCTAAAACTGCAAATTTGGTTGTCAAACTAGCTCTGACTACTGGAGGTTGGACTATTCTTTTTTTTCTTTTATGTGATTGAACTACTCACGGTGGTGCTTTTGGCACCAACAAGGAGCCCTTGGTAACGGATAATTGCTTTGTACTTTCTGCAACAAATTTGTCTCACTTTTTTTTAAGTCAAAACTTATAAGTTAGAACTTGAGCCCATAATGCTGACGATTTGAGACACCTTTTAAATATTTGTTTGTAAAGCCAAAGGATTAAAACGGATATTGGTGATACTTTAATCACAAAAGAATGAACTTCGGTCATTTTTTTTAGTCTTTGAAGTGTTTGTATGGTATGAAATTTTGCGTAGAAAATACTATAAAATGCACAAAAGCACGACCTTTTTTTTTTTTTTTTGGCTGGTGGAACAATCCCTGAAGAGATCATAAAAAACCTCATTAGTCACTTCTCAATCTATGCCGTGAGAATTTCATATATTGAAAGACCTGTGAACTGGAAATGAATTTTTGCAATTTGACCTTTTTGGTTGTTATTTTGACAATTAAATTATTGGTTTCGTTAACCATGCAACAATTCTTATACACTATGAATTCTGTGCCCTAATTTAATTTATGCATCAAGAACTTCCGACTTGAAGATTTCGATATGAATAAGAGAAACGAAAATCATTTGGTGCAATTCACTAATTTTACTTATTAAAGCTCAAAATCAGTTCTCGAGTTTTGTTCTACAACATATATCAGTTCTACTATGTGAATTTCATGTCATGATATTTAACTGGGTCACGAAAATTTTGATCCAGAAGTTTCATAATTTTTTTGAATAATTACCTTATAACCAGGTAAATGAGCTTCAAATTAGATGTTGATTTCTTATGATAAGTCCAAATAGGCTTCATTATCATGCTACACACAGCAATTTCGGTCATTTTGCATCTTTAGTTTTAAATGAAATCCACTCAAGGCACCCGAATCCTAATAATTGGATCATTGTTAGTTTTTTAGATGCATGAGTAAGCTTCATGACACTCTTTTAACTTATGTCCAAATTCCCTTCATTATCGCATTACTCACAGCAATTTCAGTCTTTTTTTGCAGCTTTAATTTCTAATTCAGGGCACCCAAATCGAGTTTAATGGTGCAAATTCGAATTGGAACGTCATTAGGCTATCAAATAAATGGTTAACCATCGTGAAAAAGGGGTATAAGCTGGCGCGTGATCTAAAGCAAGAATGACCATACAAAGGAGGAGAAGAAAGGAGAGGTATACTAAGGGAGTAATTTTCTCATTAGTTACAAACAGACAGGAGTGATTTTTCACGATCTTATGGATGTGGTCAGAAACTATATATCTTGATTCCTTTAGGTATGTAAAAATCCCATTATTCATTTCTTTTTAGAACTTTCTAGCCCAAAATGAAAATAAATATCGTCACAAATTGATAGAAACACAGGGTTTTTTTTTTTTAATCCTTTTCATCCCTTATAATTTTAAAGTTAATGATTTCACGAACGGCTTTTTAAATCTAAAAGAGATCAGTCGATAGAGACAGAGAGATCTATGCAAAAATGAAATAAAAATAAAAGGTCCTGCCCATTGAACCCTCGATAATCTTTTCTGCTTCTGTACTTTCTCAACATTTTATTGACTCGTATATTATAGATGAGGAATAAGGAAAAGCACCCTTTAGACACTATTATAGTTGGTCTCATAGTCACCTACTTGATTAACTCAGTATGCATGCTCCGGTGCTAATGCCGGTGCCGGGACAATGGTCTCATACTGCAACGTGATATACTCCTCCCATAATTCATCCACAGACTGACCAAGAAGGATCACGAAAAACGCATCGGAGTACAAACTCTCCATCATTGCGTTGAGGTCCGACACGAACCCACGTCTCTTCCCGCTGCAAAACTCCAGGAAATACGCCGTCGCGGCATACCCATCGTCCCATCTGGAACCAGACCCTCTCGGCAGCCAATACTTTGATGGCCATCCCGCGTTCAACCGGATGTAGTCGGCAATGCCTGTGATAAGGCCGATGGGGGCAGTATCACTGCCTGTCCATTGCCATACGCGAGCGCTTTCGTGGTATACAATCCCCGTGAACTCGGCCTTCACGTCACCGACATATGCTTGGAGGTAGTCTGCGTCCACTCGGAATTGATTACCATTGTTGATCGCGATGGTGGGGGATATCCATTAGCGACGAAGCTCTCGATGATCACAAGCACCGTGGAGTAGCCTCTTCCCCACCGTTGCTTTGATTGAACGTCTCCAAGACGAAGTCAGAAGCGGTTGATAAAGTTTCCAAAGCGAATTCAGATCCGATCTCATCCTTGAATCTGTTGCCGGGGTTGTTGGAGGTGTTGTCAAGGACCTCGCAGATCAAGTCTCGAGCTTCTTGTGTTGGTTTCAGAGCAACGAAGACAAAAATGAAGAGAAGAAAGAGCTTCAAAGGTCTCATTCTGAGAAGATGTAATGTATCAGATTGTGATGAGGTTTATGCAATCTCGTGTCTGCTTGTGGAGTATATATATAAGGTAATCTCGAGGATGAAGTAAAGACACGAGATCTATTCATTTAATGTAGTTGACTGTTGCAACTGCACATGCTGTAGTGATTGTCGCCATCGCAGTATGTTTCTATCCCAGAAGTGGAGTACAAAGTGCGTTTATTAAGATCGCTTGGAATCATGAAAATTTTCAAAAAGCAAAAAACTGAATAATTAATCGTGAAAAATATAAAAAGAACTAGACTTGTCCCATGTGCTGAGATGCCAAAAGAGACTAAATACGGGCTAAGTCAATGAGTTGGTAGAGTGGAACCATCTATTTTGCCACTTAAGTCAATGAGATTTCATTCTTAGAACACTTGAGTTTACCATGTCAAGATAGACATAAATGCAATCAATTTAAGCAATATGCCTGCATTACAAAGAAAATCAACATGGCTCTAGATTGGTATGATTTTGATAAGCATTCAAGCACATGATCCCCATAGGTGCAATTCGTCCCAACAAAATTGACACCTAGAGGAATTATAAGAGAGGAAGGGTATAACTCTTTATTTATTTATTTATTCTTTTATAGTCAAGAAGACCCAATTTAAAGGAATAGTCCCTCGATCCCATACTCTCACGTAGGAGTGACCCAAGAAAAGTGCTTTTGTTGATTCATGTGCATATACATAATCGTATGCTTCTCGAGTATTTTTGTGTGGTGAATCATTTTGATCAACCTACTATGTTATTAGGCATAAATGGAGTAATTGTCAATATAAAAGGTATAGAAGTGTTTTTTAATTTTTATTGGTGGATGGGTATTGTGGAGCAATATTCATGAAATAATAAAAAACGAATCCGTTTTCCCGGTTGACAAAAAAAAAAAAAAAATGGCCATCTTACTTGAAATGGTCGATTTGTATATAGGGAATTATCTCATCGAGAGATTGCACCAAGTACAAATTGAATACGAGACCTCATCTTGAACCTAGGTTTAGAGTTATTTCAATTCCGAGTAGTTAGAATTTCTTGGAAAATGGAGCTATTTCACTAGCAAAAGATTTGTTTTCTTACTCGAGCAACGAACATCACACATGTAGATTGCATTAGCATTGAATGAGTTTCAACTCAAAGACTCACGATATAATATGCATACATTTTTTATGAACAAACACCACACACGATTTTCTTGATACAAAAAAAAAAAAAAAAAAAAAAAAACACCACACATGCATTCTATTTGTAATATCTCTCATTCCCACTTTTCCTTTTTTTTTTGGGTCGTCTCCTATCCCCACTAGATTAGGTTGAATATAGTGGCGTAATGCATGAAATTATAGTACGAAAATTGCAGCGTAGGAAAATTAAGGGGGTTGTATCATTTTGCGAATTAAATAATGGGTAAAAAAAGGAATTTTGAGTTCTCTTGCTAAGCTAATAAAGGCCGAAAGAAGAAGAAGAAGAAGTGATAATTGGGGGACCACAATCGAAAGACAGAAACGTTGATGGACCGGCCCAATTGACATTGAGCAAAAAGGGAAAAGATCCGGTTAGATAAAACACGAATATTTCATAAGTTGGTGTCTATTTTGCATGGGTAGAAGTAAGTTTAGCCACAAGATTTTATGGTCCTATTGTATCATATTATAATGAGAAATGGTTTTATATTAATACATTAACTAAAATGCGACAAATTAAATATCAATTGTCAAATATATATATATATATATTTTTGGTGCAACAACAACTTAATTATCTTTTGTACAAAGCAATATTTTATACGACTGGATGAGGTTTTACACACAAAAAAAGCTTGCTGAAATTATAAACCTTAACTATGAAATGCATTTTAATCACAATTTATTCATTTTATACTATCAAGTCTTCATCTTTATAAGAGTAATTACAATATCCACTTTTAGTGTAAACAAAATTTGCACAAGTCGCGCAAATCTACCATCGATTTAAAAGATCGGATAGTTTTTATCCTCAAATAAAGAGCAGATAAAATCCCTTGTATAAAATTTCATTTATACTAGCAGTATATTTTATATTATTCATCACTCTTTATTTTCTTCTCTTCCTTCTAGAATTATCTATACAATTTCTTCATTAATATTTTGTTTTTGTTTTATAATCTACTTTTACAATCAGAGTGACCCAATTACCAGGAGAAAGTATAAAAAAGAAAGACATTTAAAACACGAGTAATCACATTAAAAAGGAGTAGTCCCTCATCCTATCACTATCGTGCGCTTCTTGAGGCATTTTTTATGTTTAAGTTTTTGAACCATCTCTATCAACTTGATATGTTGTTATTAGACATAAATGAAAACAATTGTCAATTAAAAGGGAATGGAGCTATTTTAACGTTTAACTGATGAACGAGTATTCTGGAGCACTCTTTATGAAGCAAAGAGTGAATTTCTATTTTCCTAATTCCACCAAAAAATTGGCAATTCATATATAGTAAATAACTTCATCAGGAGATTGCACTAGATACGAATTGAATATGAGACCACGTACTGAGTCTAAATTTAAAATCTGTTCAATTTCGGGCAATCTTTTGGAAAATGGAGCCATTTTACCAGAAAAGGATTGGTATTCTTATTGGAAGAACAAACATCACACATGGAGGTTGCACTAGGAGGAACAAACACCAGACATGGAGATTGCACTAGCATTAAATGAGTTTCTGTTTTAAGTATCCAAAATGCTTATCCCATGTTGATTAGGTTGGATTCAGTGACGAAACGCATAAATTACAAAGCACAGTATTTTAACCCCATAAAAATAAAATTAACAGTACCAAAATGGCAGTAGGAAATCAAGATATTGCTGGTATAGCATGTTGCAAATTAAATATTGATATAAAAAGTCAAAATCATTGGTTATGTTTCTTTAAAAAATGTTTCTTAGAAGTTTTATACATTTAGTATAAAACGCAATCTAATAGTAAATCATTCATTTGACACTATCCAGTGCAAAGGAAAAAAAAAAATTACACAAGCAACATAAACTCACCATTAATTTAAGAGAACCGGCAATTATAATCCTCAAATTTATGGGGGATAAGCTCTATTGTGTAAAATTTTCTTTTTACATTTGTTGTGTATGCTCTAATTTTCCTCTTTTAAAATGTGATGAAGTTTAATGGGTATTGATACTATAAATTGCTCGAGTGATAGCGTTAGAGATTTAAATGTACAAGACAATTGAGAAGTGATAACCAAATTGACTAGAATGTACTATTAGGGAAAAAAAAACTTACAACTTGGTTGCACTATTTGAAAAGTTCATAACCCATTGGCAACAAAAAAGGCTTATTACTTTACTCATAAAATTTCAAACTTCTAATATGCTTTTTATCTATTTGTTTTCTGAAAAATACAAATATAAATCAAGAAAAGTACCAAAATAGTTCTAAACCTTTTGTATAGGTACTAATTTAGTTGTAAACTTTTTAATTGGACCAATTTAGTCCTAAACCCTTTCACATTGGTACCAATTTAGTCCATCCGGCTAATTTAAGCCGAAAATCGTTGACGTAGCCGCCGGTAGTCTTACATGGCACCACGTGGTCAAAATTTATAATTTTTGTATCTTTTCAAATTTAAAAAAAAAAAAATTTATTCTTTTATCTTTTTTTTTTTTTTCCTTACCTCTGGTCGGCGAGGTCGCCACCGGCCGACCATCACCAGCCACAAGCTGGTCGGGGTGAGAGCCATCGTGCCCTCGGCAACAAGCGAGGGCGACAACCCCGCCCGGATCCAGGTGAGGCTTGCGATGCTATTGCCGCGCTTAATTTGGTGCGAGATCGCAAACTTCCCCACATCATTATCCCTCTAGAAGCTACCGGAGCTCGGGCGCCGACCACCTCCTTCAACCTCCGGGGGCCGTGAAGGCTCGGGTGACCATGTCATGCTCGGAGGCAACGAGCTCCGGATGCAGCGGACGCAACTTCGCTGGATCCGGGCGAGGGCTACCGCACCCTCGCCCGCCATGAGTGAGGGCTACCGCACCTCGCCAACCAATGGGCAAGGGTTTCGGCCCTCGCCTGGATCTGGGCGAGGGCCGTCGCCCTCGCTTGTGGCCGGCGAGGGCATGGCAGCGAGGGCATGGCGGCCCTTGCCAGTGGTCGGCGAGGCGCGGGGCCCCTCGCCCGACCAGCTGTGGACGAAAATGGTCGGCCGGCGACAACCTCGCTAGCCAAGGGTAAGGAAAAAGAGAAAAAAAGAAAAATAATAATATAAAAAATCTGAAAAAAATATAAAAAATTATAAAATTTGTTCACGTGGCATCACATAAAACCGACGGCGGTCACGTCAGTAATTTCTTGCTTAAATTAGCCGGATAGACTAAATTGGTACCAATGTGAAAATGTTTAGGTCTAAATTGGTCTAATTAAAAGGTTTAGGACTGAATTTGTGCTAATACAAAAGGTTTATGACTATTTGGGTACTTTTCCCAATATAAATCTGTGCTTCCTTTGACATCATTTGGTCTTTTCATTTTTTTTTAGGGGTCAAGTTTGTAATTTAAAAAAATTAGTTGGGCCAAAGTCTACGAAAGAGATAAATAGATATTGCATGTGAAAATTTATAGATATATAATATGTAATATAACAATTTGAGACCCCACTCAAATGAGGGTTGCGTTGTCCTTCGATCTAGTTCAAATGTTCATTGGTTGATAAAGTCTAGTTGGGTTTTCTCTGGGCTAAATCAGAAGTTTGCGTAGCTATGGTCATATTTGACGATATCTCAGCAATCGTTTCTGCTAGTCACTAGGTGGTGTGAAGGTCTATCGATAGTGCAGCTCTGACTGCACAGTGGTTCAGATGCTACGAAGAGCGTCGGGGTACCATCATGGGCTCCATCAAAGAGGAATTGCTAGAGCCCATGTCAAGCGTTGGGAGAGACAAAGGGAGATTTGTTGACATTAGTTGGGTCTGTTCATTTCGGGGAACTAAGGAGGAGGATGGTGGTGGTTTTTGGGCTCCTTTTGGGACAATTGAGGCTTCTTTGATGAGATCCGACCCATCTGGTAGTAAACTAACAGTTGTGCTTGTGTATGTTGTGTCCTAGAATTGAAGTTCTAAGTATTTCTCATGGCCAATTGGATGCGATTTAAACGGTGAAGTTTGATACGAGTAATGGATATTGCACTTTGCAAATTACATATGTACTACCTTGGCTTTATGCCACGCATGGTACATAGAAAAGGAGAAACATGAAAATTTAGTTATTTTAGTACAACAAAGAACTCATTCTAACACTATTAGTAAAATGTATCAATATGAACTTTGTATTATGATATTTATATATTAAAATGTCCATTCATCTAAAAACTTACGTTTCTAAAATAGTTGACAATGGTCTTATAAAACTTTCCATGATGCCAAAGTACGGAATTCGAAATTTTATGCTCAAATCTCTTGGGGTCTCTTTCCTATTACATATTCCAGTCCTTTAGTGTTAGATAAAATCAGAGCCTACAAGTAAGAATGTTACAACCGTCAAATATTAAAACATGTCTTCATTTACAAACTTCATCATATTTATATTAGATGTTATTCATCCATTTTGCGGAGATTCCTTTTTGTTCTTAATTGCAATTTTAATCATACTATTTATAGAGCTTTCTAACTCAATTTTCTTTTAAAATCCAGAATGATGTCCAATAAAATAATTTTGTGTCCTTTTTATTTTCTAAAGATACTTAAATAGGCCAAGTGCGGGAAAAAAAACACAATTTTTTTTTACTGTGACCATATTACGACCTTTCTCATGTACTAACAAAAGCGCAACATTCATTTTCCCTTTGTAACACAACCTTTCAAGTATACAAAAAAAAAAAAAAAAATGCATATTGGTTGATCTATGTGACCAAAATCACATCTATTAGTATTTGGTCCATAACCGGACCGTAAGATCCAATTTTGGAAAATCAATTTCTGTACTTCTTTTAGGAGGAGGGAATTTTGTATTTATTTAGAGAAAATAAAGTGATTTGAGTGTCAAGAAGAAACCATTAAATTCACATTAAGATGGAAGTGGACTCTAATTGAGGGATTGAGGTACGTTGGTACAAGACATTACTTGCTGTCAATGTAGAGTGAGTCTGGTAGGCTAGCACGTGGACATAATAGTAGAGAGAGAATGGATGGATTACTAAAGAATGCTACTCTTTTGTCATAGTAATAACATTTTATGCAATTTTCGGGTAAGAATAAAAGCCTGTGTTACATTACATGTCTCTGTGGTAAAAGAGAAATTTCCAATTAAGAATATGAAGTGGGATTATTTTCTCAAAAGAGGGCCTAGAGTAGATCATGTTTCAAAAAATGACTTGAAGTGGCCAAATGAATCTCTAATGTGGGTCTAGGCTCACCAGAGGGCCATTTTTGACGACTTGAATGGGATAATTTTGGAAATCTGACATTGGATAAAAAAATTGAAGAAAATCCCCAAATGATTTTCTATTTTTCATGTTTTCTTCCTCTCCCTTGTTGCTCTCGCTTGATCCTCGACCGCGCCACTCCCGGTCTTCCCCGCTCTCCCGATCCTCGGCCACGCTGCTTCTGGTCTTCGCCACTTGCCTGGTCCTTAGCCACGCCACTCGGGTCTTCGCCGCTTGCTTGATCCTCGTCACTCGTCGCCCGCTCCTCGTGAGCTTCAGTCCACCATTCGCCGTTCACCGTTCACCGTCAGCTCTTCTATCCCAGATTTATTGTCCACGATCTTTAAGTCGTCCACGAGTTTCAAGTCCGTTGTCTCGTCTGCAAGCTTCACTCACTTTCGATCGAGGTTAGTGTCGTTCGTATCGATGCAATCTGTTAAAGGGAAAGCTGTCGTAGCTTGTTGAAACAACACATCACCTAGGTATAGGCATGTCGTGGAACATCAGAACAATGGCACTGAGGCTCTCTTCCCAAACTCGAATGTCTGTTCCAATCACAGTAAAAAAGCCTTCTCCTCTGAATTATCTTGTAGCAATGTTGTTTTTGCTGGTAAAGTAATTTTCCAGCTTTCGAAGAATGCTGGTGGAACAGCAATCTGGGCTTTGCCATAATTGTAGTTGGGGGAATCATTAGGAGGTTGGCGATTAGAACTGCTGAACTGCTGGGGGCGTTCACACAATTGATCAAAATTCATCATGAGGATCATCACAAGCTTATAGCTTATGGAATCTATCATTTCTTCCATCATCTTGGATATTGAGCATTTTTCATTTGGTCGATTGGGACTCAACTAATACCGTGCAATCCCGTGTTCATGTTTGCATTCACAACACAAGTTTGGCACTTGTTTGCAACACGGTCACCTTATGAAGAGTTTTTGCCGAGACAATTCTTCGAGCAAGAGGATGAGGAATATGAGCAAACTGTCCTTTGAGGGTTCCATTTGTGAAGTGAGTTATGCATCTTAAGGTCTCAGGAAAGAGGGCAGCATCCTAGATTCAGTTGATGTTGTCTGTTGGAGGCCTCAATGCAGCTACTTGGATTGGATTTAACAATTTTAATGCATCTATTTGTTAGATGAAACTCTTTGAGCCCTCCATCTACAGATTGGACTATTTATAAGTTGTAAAGCACAATTTTACAAATTGAGAAATCATCTTCGCTTAGCATGTTTGTTTTGAAAATTTTTGTGCAGACTTAACTTTCTGCGTGAAGGCTTGTCATTCTTGTCCCTAATTCTCTCTTTAGTTATGGTTGTGTAGCATTCACATTGTGCTTTGTATTGATTTATCAAAATGGCAAGGTGATGGAATGGTTGTGTGGTACATGTTCTAATTTCCCAAATAAAATCTTTCGTTGCTGTTCATTGATGTCTGTTAACTCTACAATATTTGCGTGGTTGCTAATTTTTGTTTTCTCTTGGTTTTCTTGCTTATTCGGAGCAAGTAGAACTATGTGGCATGTTTATCATCTTCGATCTGCTAATTACTAAATGAAGTTCCATAATTTGCTTTGGTGGCGTTATTCCATTTTCAAGCAATTTCGTCACTTCTTTGAAAGCTCAATGGGATGCCAATCTACACTCATTGGTCAGTGCACTATGCTGTATATTAATGACATAGCTCAGGATGAACAACTAACCAGTAGACAAGTGCTGGCAACTTTGTAAATTTTAGTTTGAGCTGTTCGATTGTTTCCGGTCCTAAACCAGCAAAAATTCCATTGTTCACTCAATTCAAACCAATTTTGTCTCTAGCATGCACCGAAGGGAAACTATTTTGCATATGGAAACATAACATCTGTGATAGCAAACTATTTCGTAGTTGAAGGGAAAACTGGTACAAAAAGATAAGTAATAAGCGCAACGTATCATTTATTTTGGAATATGAAGATGAAAACTGATAGTCACACGAGTCTTGACACCCTTCGACAAAAATATATATATAGGTCAAGTCCATGACAATTTCGTGTGAAACACTCGACGAAGAGCAATGCACTCGGGGATGAGCTTGTCATGGGGTGGCCAACAATCTTTGATTCCTGGAGCATCTGAGAACTCCTTCATCCATGCAAATAGAAATGGAAATCTCTCACCTTCAACCACTTTGAGACTGAAAATCTCCTCAAAGACTAAGTAGATGTCCAACAATCCAATTGTGATGTTCAGATATTCAATGGTGTCTCCGCTGAAAATTTCTTCCCTCAAAGCTCTTCCTCCAGCTTCTGCGGGTGCTCACTTCCTCTGCAAGAGCAACTTCCTGCTCTTTGCCTTCACTTATAAAAAGCTTGAGCTGCAAATCTTGAGCTACAAATCTTCCAGTGACTCTGCAAAATTCATTAGACAGAGTAGTCTCTTGTCCATCAGTAGATATAGGAAGCCCAGTGAAGAATACATCCCCTCCTGTAGATTACCACGAAAGCATTAATCAGAGAAGTTGATACCTAGCTTACTGATAATAACAAAGGACAATTACTAACTTAAGGATGCCATAAAAATCGCCAAAGAAGAAGAATTTCCACCTCGTTTTCTGCAATGTCCAAAACCCGCAACTCCAGCTTTTATCCTCACAGCTCCAAAACATTAGTAGTCACTAATCTTATTGTTAAATTCACCAATGAGCACATCTGCCGCATGAACAAACAGTTCATAGATCACAACGAGAAAAGCCAGCCATTGAAGTTTGAAGTCAGCGGACAGAACAAAAGCTTTTGCTAGAGCAACGCTGGTGCGAGGCAATCCCAACTTTGCCCCGGAGGAGAACCCTCCTCGCCAGCCTGGATCAATTTTTCGGGGAAGGGCATTAGGGGAATGGAAATTTCTTCCTTTTGGGATTGCACTGGCATGAATAGACCGAGGAGCATCGAAGAGAGGATCGGAACTTGGGTCTTTCACAATAATTGCTCGCGCAAGAGGAGCAGGCTTTGTGACTGTAATTTGAAGAGAGGCATTCGGATTTGGAAGTAAAGCCTTACGGCCGTTGGGGAACATGCCTAGGCGACGCGTTGTTTCAACAAGCTATGATAGCTTTCCCAATAACGGACTGCACCAATATGAACGACACTGACTTCGATTGAAAGTGAGTGAAGCTTGCAGAAGAGACGACGGACTTGAAGCTCATGGACAACTTAAAGATTGTGGACGATGAATCTAGGAAAGAAGAGCCAACAGTGAACAGTGAACAACGGACTGAAATTCGGGAGGAGCGGGCGAGGAGTGACGAGGATCAGGCGAGCCGCGAAGACCCGAGTGGTGCGGCTGAGGACCAGGCCAGCAGCAAAGACCGGGAGCGGCATGGCCGAGGAACAGGCGAGAGCAACAGGGGAGAGGAAGGAAGAAAACGTGAAAAATAGAAAATCATTTGGGGAGTTCTTCAAATTTTTATCAAATTGCAGATTTTGACCAAATTACCCCTGTTCAAGCCGTCCGAAATGGCCTCCGTTGAGTCTAAGCCCTTATTTGAGATTAGTTTGGCCACTTCAGATCATTCTTTGAAACATAATCCACTCTAAGCCATCTTTTAAGAAAATGATTCAACTTTTGGCCCTTAATTAAAATTCTCCCTTGATAAAATGTTGCGTGATTTTTTTTTTTTTGGTGGTATGTCGCCTGCTTAAATATCATTTATTATCATACATAGTTCTCAATTTTTATTTATTCATTCTTTTATTGCAAATTGAATTATTGGTATGAAAAGCCGAATTTTGAGTTCTCTTCCTACGCTAATAAAATTGTATTATATTCATAATCTCACTCGCCGGGGAGAAAAAGCCGCCTAATACTAGTAGGCAAAAACATAAAAGAAAACAAGTAATAACTGTGGACCACTGAATCGACCTAATTTACATTAAACAAATGGACAAAAGATCCGGTCGGACAAAGCACGAGCATTTCATCCGTGATGTCAATAGAGCAAGGGTATGAGCAATTTTAGCCGTAAAATTTTATGTTTTTATAATATCATACTATAATGAGGCAAGCCTTTATATAAATGAAATAACTAAAGCACGACAATATGAAATAATATTTGGTGTGGTTGGATGCGTTTTAATGAAAAAAAAGATCATATGAAGCTCTGGACCTTATGTATAAAACGCAATCTAATTATTAATCATTCATTTGATACTATCAAATTTTAATCTTTTTAAAAATAATCATAGCATGCACTTTGAGTGTTAAAAAAAAAAAAAAAAAGTCTACCCAAGGTGCCCAATTTCACCGTTGATTTAAGAGAATGAGTAGTAATGATCTTCAAACCAATGGAAGATAAGGGCCTTTGTGTAATTATCACACACAAGTTTATTTTTCCTTTTCTAAATGTGACGAAGTTTATTGGGTATTAGTAGAGTAATTTGTTCAAGTAATAGTGTCAGAAATGGAGAAAATATGATCATAGAGTTGAATTACTTAAAATTTTTGTAACTAATTGGCAAGAAAAAAAAGGCTTATCACTCAACTGCATTTCACGCATAAAAATTTCGTGTTTTTAATATGCTTTCTATCATTTTCCTTTTCTAATTCAAATGTAAATTTTAATTTTTTTAATTTTTTAATGTCGTTTTGTCTTTTCATATTCTAATGGGTCAAGATTATAATATGGAAGTGGGGCTGAAGTCTACAAAAGAGGCCAAACATACAATGCATACATATATTCATAGATGTATTCTAACAAAATTAAAAATTCAAGACTCTACTCGAATGAGAGATGCTCCACCCCTGGATCTAGTTTAGATGTTCACATGTAAATCAAGTTTCATTGGGTTTCATTTAGGTTAGATCAAAAGTTTGTATAGTTGTGATGATGTTTGAGGATATGTCAGCTATTGTTTCCAACGCCATCGACTTGGCATCTTCACTGGCAGCGCAGAGGTATAAGCGAGGGCATGATCAAGCTTTTTCTCGGGCGAGATCCAACCCGTCAAGTAGAGGACTGAAGTTGTGCTTCTTGATGTTGTATCCTGGAATTGAAATCATAACTATTTACCGTGGCCAGTTGGACCAGGAATGGTTTGATACAAGTGAATTTATTGCGCTTTCAATTTACATATATACTAGCTTGGCTACCCGTGCCATGCATGGCAAATAGAAAAAGAAAAGCATGAAACTTTAGTGATTTTACTATAATGAAGAACTTATTCTAAAATTATCAGTAAGACGTACTAATATGAGCCCTTTCTTTCGATAGTTAAATATGAAAATGCCCATTCATTTGATAATTTGCACTTCTATGATAGTTGACAATGATTTTATAAGACTTTTCATGTGATAAAGTAGGAAATCCAATATTGTGTGCTCAAATCTCTTTCGAATTACATGTTTCTACCCTTTAGTGTTATGAAAAATCCTAGTCTATGAGTAAGGGAGAGCATTCCAAATTTTAAAATTGAAATATGCTCTCATCCCCAAAATTCCTCATATTTGTATAAGACGGTTTTCATCAATTTCATGATATTTTACATAAAGAGAAAGTGATTTGTTTTCTTTTCTTACTATTCTTGATTGTAATTTTGATCATGCTATTTATTGACTTTGAATTTTTATTTTCTAAAGATACTAACCAGGTCAAATACAAAAAATACAAATTTTCATCACTATGACCATTTGAACACAACCTTTCGAAGGTACGAAAAAGATGCACACATTTTTGGTCCATAACTGGAAAGTCTAGACCTTTATCTGAGTCCTATTTGGAAAAAATAATTTCGTGTACTTCTTTAAGGAGGATTTTTTTTTTAGAGAAAATAAAGTGATTTTAGTGTTATGGAGACACCATGAAATCAATATTAAGTTAAAAAGTGACTGTATTTTTGAGGTTGAGGATGTGCTAGTTCTAGTCGTTACTGGTTCTAGTTGTGCTTTTTTTTGTAAGAGTGGTAAAACGTCGTACTTTAGCCTACTTAAATATCATTTATTATCATATATTGCTCTTATAATTGATTCTTTCTTTCTTGCTAATTTAATAGTTATTGACAATTTGTATATGTAATAGTAGAAATCTTCTTGAACTTTGTAACACAAAATTTTCATATTATTTTAATACTACTTATGAAATAACTATGGTTCTTGAAAGTTGATAGACATTGACAATTTTTTTAATAAGTTTCAAAAATTTTGTAAAAATTTTTAGAGAAAATTTTATTTTGTTTCGATATAAGTGAAAAATATTCATTTTTACTTTGCGTCGTGTCTTTTTTGTAGTATCATGTCTTATTTTACATGGTAGATGTCATGTCCTGGACCTTACGCTCGTCACGGGAATGTGACATATGCCACATCAAGATCACATTGGGATTAATTTGTGATATCTCAAGAGACGTTGCCGTTCCATTGATTCTTATCTTTCCATTAAACGTATGCAAAAGCATGCAGTTTTCAATACTTAATCAACAACAACAATGAATAGTAAGGAAAAACATATACACATCATATATCTCCCATGTTTTATTTATTTATTCGGAATATTTTAAAATTTACAAGCCCTGCACTTTAGGGCCATTTTGATCGGGTCATCCCCACATAAAAAGATATAAAAAGGGTTTTCACAAACTTCAAGGAGAAATCTGTCTCCTCTGGCAGAGATTTAACCAAAAAGGCCTCCCATACGAGACTTGCTACCTAGGCACCATCCACAAAACTTAACGGCATCGGAGATTGCGTTCGTTGGTTGAATCGTAAAAGGTCCTGTTGCCGATTCGAGCGTTCGTCGCAATGCAAACGTCATGGGCTTGGTTAATATCTATTATCCTTGCTCTGCTTTCGATAGATTTCGATTGAGATCGATATTCTTTCTTTTAGGATTAAAGCACGCGTTGGGCGCGATTGGATTGTTGCCTTGCTCTGAGTGCTGCTGGTTGATCTGCTTCGAATCAGGCGGTGGATTCGAGCCTGAGACAGTGTAATTTTACTTCCCGATTTGTTGACTACCGAGTGTTTGATAATATGCCTCTTAGTCACTGACATTGATTAGATTGCGGTTTCGTTCGAACTGAAGATGCGCAGACGTAGACCCATTATTTTCTTGGTGCATTGATTCGATCTGGGTTATGTTTCATCATCAGCAGCATTGATTCTAAACGTGTTCTGTTCTGTTCATCTCTTCTTTGTATTTGGCATGTTTCTTTGCTGCGTTCGATCACAATAGCCACTGACGAGAGGAATTGGCATTCAAAATGATGGTCCAAGCATTCCGTCTCTAAGTTCTGAGGCACTGGTTTGATTGCGGCGCTTGTTTATCCAAGTACGTTCCTGTTCCTATGCTCTGCGTTTGAGTGATTATGGCCTGCGTGTGAGTAACGGTGATCCGGTAGGGAATGGTGAGGCCGGTAATGAAATTGAATTGGTTCCGTGGAGAACCGAGACTGTGATGGAGATCCGGAGATGGTTGCCGGCATCCACGGCAGACATTGAGGGGAAGGAGGTTTCCGGGAAGGAAGTTGGCATCTCTGGATCTCAAGGTTTCGCTGGCAATATAGTTTCGTCGTATTTATTGATGACGCTTCATTCGGCTTTCTGAGTAAGGGGAAGAAATTATTGACTCTGTAAAATCTGACAGCATATGAGCGGTTTCAAATATTGGAAGAGTTCGATTTGATGCTCCTTCCTCCAAGTTCTTTACAACTTGTCAAGTACCAAATTATATTTAATACGTTTCTCTAAATAGCATGTTATGTTTATAAAGGATGATGTTTGTTGACACCTAAATTTTGGCGATTTAGTTTATTTATTTATTAGATAGGAAATTAGGGTTAATTTTATTAATTGCATAGATAGATTTATATTTGCATTTTATTTTGTTATTGCATTTTATTTATTGGACCAGTGCGAACGGGTTCAAATTAGTTGGGCCAAAAACTGCTGGCTTTTTGGCGCGTGTTTTTTAATTATTTCGTGAAAAATAAAAGTTTTGAAATTTTTCCTGGATATGAATATTTTCGATAAGAAAGACATGGGTAAAAAAAATATATGCGATTTATCTTTGCGAGATTTGGATTTCGAGAAAATATTCATCATAATCTTAAATCTTTATCAATAGTGATCGGTTGGTGAAAATGTATCGCGGATGTAGATTTGAAGGGGAAATTGAAAGCTTATCTCTTACCCCCTATAAAAGCAACCGTGTACGATGACCAGAGGGGGCTTCTTTTCGTAAAAAAATTGAAAAGCGAAAAGAGAGATAACAGAGAGAGAGAGAGCGAGAGAGAGAGAGGAAAAGGTAAAAAGTAAAAAGGCAGAGGTGAGGGGACGTTTACTGTTCATCGTCTCCCTCACGCTCGCCAGCTCTGTTTTGCCTTCCACCCGCAGCCACGAAGCCCGCCGGACGCCGAACCTCTTCACCTGCCGCGCCGCAGCCTCTGCAACTTCCATCCGTGAAGACCCCCGCACCCACTGCCGCTTCGCCAGCATCCCGATCGGCGACCGACGTTGCCCGCCGGACGCTGTAGTCTTGCCACATCGACGCCGCCCGCGGCCACCTCGCTCGAAGCCCCGCGTTGTCAGCCCTAGCTCTCCCGTTCGTGCCGCGCTAACCCACGATTTCGGTGACCCGTTGCCGCCCAACGCCTTCCCTCGCCGCGCCGACCCAAGATCCTGCTGTTCGTTGCCGCCGGAGACCGTCTTCGCCGCCGCTGCGACCCAAAGCCCGCTGCAGTCAAGCCTGAGCGCCGCCCGTCGCCCAGCAGCCGAACGCTGCTCCCCGGCCGCGCCTGAATCGCGACGCCTGCTGCTTGGAGCCAAAGACCCGCGATCCACCTGCTGTTCGGAGACGAAAACCCGAGCCAGATCTGCCCACCGCCTGCACCGCGTCGGCTCCGAGCCTCCCCGAAGCTGCTACCGATCCGAGCTTGACTGACCCGAACCCGCCGCTGCTCCGCTCTTCCGCCAACAACAACCCACAACGCCTAAGCCTGCCGTGCTCACGTCGCCGAGCACCGACGTTGATCCGCCCAACGCCGGCCCCTGCCCGTCCGGACCCGAGCCTCCCTAGCTCTGCTCCTGTGTTGCTACCACCGTTGGTTCACCTTGGCCGGAGCCTCCTTTGCCGAACCGATTAGCCGGTTCCCCTTGGAAATCCACGAGCGGTGTCTGGAAAAGAAGAAAAACAGAAAAAGAAAAAGAAAATCTGATTAGGTGGTTTTTCTTTTCTTTTATTTTACTTTTTTTTAATATTCTGTTTTAGTGGAATTGTTCCTTGATATATTATTGATATCCCAATATGAAATAAATCTATCAAGCACTTATCAGTAGGGATTGACAGTCCCGATTTTCGCGCCCGAAATCCGACTCGCAATCCCTTATAAAAATCGGCTAATCTCAATCTGGCCGCATTCGATTCGCGATTTAATTTAAAATCGGCCTACCCGATCTCATGCGCGAGATATGGTTCGCAAATTCTTGGATATCAATCTTATCTTTTATTTGATTTCTTTATCGTCAAGTTGGTTGAATCAAATCTTATTTTCATAAAAATCAAAAAAAAATCTTAATTAGGATTAGGTTTGTTGTCATCTTGCATATTTAGGATTGCAATCTTATTATGAATTTTTAAATTAAAAAATCCAAAAAAGAAAGTGCAACCATTTAGGTTGTTAGTTTTTTATTTGAATTGCATGTTAATTATGTGTTAGTTTTAATTTCGAGATTAATTAAAAAAACCATAAAAAATCATTGTGCATATTAGATTAGAATTGCATGCTTCATTTTAAATTTAGATCATCTTTTTTAAGATAAATGGCATTTTAGATTTAGATAATGTCTTAGTTTAAATTAGATTTAATATGACTTAATCCCTAGTTTAAATTAGATAGAATCTTAATTTAGCTAGATCATTTGAAATTTCATAAAATTTGTCTTAGGATAAATTAGTTGCAATTTCTAGGTTAGATTGCATTTTTTTAATAAAAATTGTCATATGCATATGTCATGTAGAATTAGGGCATTCTTGGCACGTCATTGCATGCTAAGATTGCATATTATAGGTTTAGATAATTTCTCCTAAATAGATTGCATGCTTATTAGGAAAATAAAAATCATGTGCACGTCATATAGAATTAGTTTCATACAATGCACGTCATTTAGTGATTTTTGTTAGGTGCATTTAATTAGAAATTGCCCGTCATTAGAATTAAGTCATTAAATTAATTTAGATTGCATATTTAAATGTTGCATTTCTTAAATTTCGAATCTCATAGAAAATACAAAAAAGTTATTTAGAATAAATCATCTCATGCTTAGGATAAATTACATGCTTAGTTATGTCATATTGCTTAGGTCATATAGCTAAGTCATGTTGCCATGTCATATCATTTCATGTTAAATTAGTGGCATGCATCGCATATTGCATGATTTTCATTAATTAAGTGAAAACAAGACAAAAAAAATTGCGTGTTAATTAGAAATCATATTTAGGATTGCTGATGTGAATTCTAAATTAAAATTGCAGATGCTTTCGTTGCTTTGAGGTAAGTTCCGCATCATTTATTCATTTCGTTTTTCTTGAGTGTTAAATTGGTGGTATGCGCACGTGTATGATCACCTCACATGTTAGGAAGTTTATTTAAAATCAATTCAATTGCCAAACATTTTTGAAAATAAAAAGAATGGTACCGAAAGGGCATTAGAGAAATCTAATGTAATCAAGTCCCCGTACCCTTAGTCTATGGTTCGTAGGAGTAAAGTAATTCTCCCATTATTTTACTTAGGTATCTAATCGACCTACCATAAACTGATTAGTGGCGACTCCTAAATAAAATCAATTTGCATGTTAAGAATTCGAACCTAAGTCGCGAATTGGTATGGGTTTGGGAGAGCCCGAGTTAAGTTTAGGCTTAACAATCCATTAGCCAAACCCTAGATGGTTCACACCCCGAAAAAAAATTGGTCGCGACAATGTTTTTGAAATGAAACTCAGGTTGTTAGAAAGAAACTTTCTTGCCTGACTACCTTTTCTAAAAGGTTTGATGTTTTGTGAAAAATATGGTAAGTTTAAAAGTCAGCAGTACTTCTCAAAATTTAATTTGAATTTGGGTCAAAATTAGAACTAATGATTATTTGGATTTAATGCAAATCACTAAATTCAACTTTTTGACGAACCTACATTTGGTATATTTTTAGTAGGCTCGGCTTGCTAACTTGCATGTTTTGCAGCATGTTAAATATTTGACATAGCAAGAGTTAATATTTGAAGCTTCTCAAAGGGAATTCATGCATATCTTTGGTAACAGTGGTTACCAATGTAAAAAAAAAAGAAGGTATTTTGAAATGTAAGTTGTGACATGCTTTTAAATCGAAAGCTTCAACACCATTAACGTTTTCGGCTGCTTCTTTTAACATTTTTTACAAGTAAAGTGTTGTATAGAATTGCTTTTATCGGTGGGAGTTACTTATATTATCATGCTGGTTATTATGTTTTGACGTTTCATAGTTGGTTCCATCTAGAAGGTACTGAAAATCAATTGAAATCATTTTATGGCATATTTTCTCGTAGAAACAATGAGAAATCTTTGCAGGTGCATTACAATACCAAAAGATTAATGATTCGATAGCGGGAACTTGAGAATTTATTTTTCGTTTAAAGATTTTGGAAATGTTAATTGATTTTGATCAAAGGATTGGAGTACATCATTGATCTTGTGAGATTTTGCAGGACAATTGCACCATTACTAAGGTCTAGAAGATTTAAACTTATGAATTCTTGCTTTGACACAATGTGAGATTTTGTGAGATTATTGTAACTGTTCTAAAAGCTTAAATTATTAGATAAATACATGCGTTAATATTTATTCATTTTGATCTTCTTTTTTTAAAATGTGTATAAGGTATTACTAATTCTAATAAGAAGTCTCGAGATTGGATGGCCATCTTGGGTACGACAGTTTTGCTAAAAGGATATCTTTCAAGGAAAATAACATAAACTATTACCGCAAGGTTAATATCATAACAGACATATGAGGCATAAGTGTCAATTGAGTCTCTTTGACTTTTTTTGAAGTACACAGATTTACATAGAAATCAAAGGAGGACCGGACTTTAAAATAGCATTAATGGATCACATGAAGAAATGTTATTTTCGGTCATGTCATCACATTGACCCATCCCAATAGAATAGCATATAGCATTTGTAGTCATGGTTGTCTGACATTGATTGAGAGAGGCGTTATAATGGCTATGGTTCGATGTTGTTGTTTTTGTTGGTGGTGGTTGTTTAATGTTTTAGCAGCCTTCGAGTTATTTTATAAAATTTAGTTTTTTCAAAAATGTCTTGCAATTAACGTTGCCCAAGTGAAAGAATGTTGAAAATACTTATGAATGTGGGTTAACATTAATTGCACAATATTTTAGTTTGTGAAATAGATTGTTATAAAGTTGATAAAATGAGACTATGCTAAATCACCAAGTTCGTTCATGTAATTATATTATATTGGGCTTAGCACATCTTAGTTACAGTGATCATAGTTGAATGGTCAATATAGGTTAGTATTTTAATAATTACTTGTGATAAATGACTCTCTTAGAATATGCTATGTAAATATGTTATAGTCCTCTCTCCTCTCCTAATTTCATACACTTACTGTTTATCCAATGAGACCGTCCAAAGGAGAAGAAGGACAGAAAGACCTACTCTCGAATTCGTACGATTTTATTTGTTTTGATAAGTTCAAGAACAATGTTTGTCTAAACCAGCTACGTGTTTTTATTTAAGGATAGGTATTTCTAAATCATGTATACCAATTTTAGATTGTTGAATTTCTTACATTATCAATCCCAAAACATGGAGTGAAACGGCAAACTGTTTTTTCAAGCCTAACCCTCGAAAATATTGTGAGAATATCTTCATCGATTTTCTTACCTTGATGCATGAATATTTTAAAGACTAAAAGAAAAAGAGGGGCCAAATTCTTATATGAAAAAAAAATACATCACATACGGGCATAGTAACACAAAACACCACAAATTCTCTGGTAATTATTTCCACTCATGTTTCGTTTATTTATTTATTGTCAATTAAACATAAAAATAAATGTTGCGTATCTGGGCAAGCTTCTGAAACACATCTTTTTGCATTGGGGGGGCTTGGGCCTAGGGAAGGTCCCTGGAAAGTCCGAGCACAAGTAGCTTCGGCCCGAGCCCGTCTAGGTCCGCACGGTGATCAGGTCTAGTTCAAACTTTAAACCCACGGCACATCAAAGACAATTCCTATGTTAGTAACTATAAGTCGACTGATTTAGAAAAGTTTGGTGATAGAGAATGCTCATACGCAAATTTTGACATGTTTATTGAATATTGGATTATTTGTCACTCCTCCCATATATTTGGAAATCCACTGTGATTTTTCACAGTCTAACCGATGTGGTAAATGAAACTATTTCCTAACTTTTTTGTGCATGTAAAAGCCGTGTTGTTCATTAGATTTGATGACTTGCTAGCCGAAAATCAAAATAAGAAAAACAAAATTGTGGTGACGTCAGGAGAAATGCTAATCTTTGCAAACAGATGGAACACTAGTTCCTTTTATTTATTTATTTTTTTACCTTTTTAAAATTTTAATGTTATATGCTTTCACAGACAGCTTTCTAAACCTGGGTAAAATTATTCAAGGTTAAGAGAGAGAGATCTATCCAAAGATGCAATGAGAATACAAGCTCATGCACATTGAAGCATAAATAATATTTCTTGCTTCGGTACTTCCTCGGCATTTTATTGATTCATATATTTATAGATGAGGAAAAAAGAAAACTACTCCCCAAGACAGTCTTATTTTGTCTCATAGTCACATGATTGATTGAATTAATATGCCATGCTTTGGTGCTAATGTTGGTTCTATGACGATGGTCTCATACTGTGACATTATATACACCTCCCAAAGTTAATCCATATACTAGCCAAATAGGATCCCGAAGATCGCATTGAAGTATGATTGCTCCCTCACCACGTTGAGGTCTGACACAAACCCGCACCTTAGCCCACTGCAAAACTCCAAAAAATGTGCCGTCATGGCGTACCCATCGTTCCATCTAGAACCAGACCCTCACTAGTGGCCAACTTGCTCAGAGTGACAGGCCTTGCCTAGCCAAATGACGAGACCTCTCACATTTTTTGCAGAAGAGGTGAGCAAAGGATCGTGACTTCAGAGACCTTTACCTAGTTGTGCAAAGGCAAAAGGAGATTCAACAGGAAGAATAGATGCACATAGATCTAATGAGAAGCCTAAGTAACCCTATCACCTGTGAAGCTTATGTTAGTGATCTAGGTTTAAAATTGATCAAGACAACTTGCATAACATTTTTGAATTAAAAATAAAATGTACTAAAAGTGCATTTGATTTTTCTAGCGTAAGTAAGCCTCATATTTATGAATATCTAGTTGATACAAGTAAAATAAATTAATGACGATTCCTAATTGAATTGAATTGAGGTGCCAACTTTGAGCACCTCCTTAACGCATGCAAGTGTGTGAGGTGGTTTGCGACCTCTTCTGGAGGCATATCACCCATCAAATCTTCGTATCGATGAGAGGAAATTCAAATATGTGATCAAAATTCACTTTCACATGACAAAAAATCACAAAAATAGGCAAAACAGTCCTAAGCTAGGTTAAGTTCAAAATGGCCTTGGGTAGTAGATTTGGCCTCCCCCATAGGTGTGCCACCCACAAAAACACTCAGCTCGACAAGACGAATCCAAATATACAATTGAAATCAAGTTTCAACATATAAAATTTTCAAAATAGGGAAAATTCCTTATGTTCGAGTTCTAGGTTATACCGACGTTGATACCAAATATAAGCCATCGAAACGGCTTCACAAGATTGATATAGCTAGAAAGTCAAACATCTAGGAGGAGAAGGCGAAGATTTGCGTACTTAATTTGGAATCCATGATTCTCGGAACAGAACGGTAGCAATCCAAACCCTCGGTGCTAAAGATCTTCTCCTCTACCGCCCTCAATACTTTGGTTCAATGAGATTGCCCCTCACGAACGTTCTTTATGTGAGGTAGTAGTGTATTTTTTTTAGAATGGCGAAAAGTGAGGGTTAGAGGAGAGATCTTAGCTTATTTATAGAGTTTTGGACAGGTTCTCTCATCTTGTGTTAGATCCAACTCGGCTCATATAAACCAGACTCATATTCGACTATTAAGAAATTTATATCTTACCTTATTAAATCAATTCCATAAAAACAGTAAATTATAATCTCAATCAATATAGCCCACGTCAAGAAAACTCTTACAGATGCAACATTCTTGGTTGTGCTAGTGGTTGATGTTCTTTGATATATGTTTTTACTGTTAATTTTCTTTCTTGGTCCACCAATTTATGAAGGTATTCCTCCATTGACTCTACTGTGCTTGAGAGTTTCGCCACAAATCTCCCACGAGAGAGTTCTCTTACCAGATGCGAACAACCACTTCCGTTTGGGAAGGCTGCAGGTGAAAGGATGACTTACAATTGGCGCGAGAGGAACTGGTAGTCACCCTTTAGTAGTTGCTTGCAGCACCGGGAGGAACTGGCTTAGCACGAGAACATTGGACCTTTGTTACATTGGGAGCACAAGAACTATAGTCTTCAACTCTTCATTGTTTTCAATTTGTTTTTGGTTTCGATGAGTTAATAGGAGCTCGTACTTTAACTAGATTGGAATTTTTAGGGTAGCGACCCTGCAAATACCTGAAAATTTTAAAATGGATTAAAAAAATTATTTTAAATTATTTTAAATTTTTTTAATTTTTTTTTTTTCCCTTTCATCTTCATCATCTTCTCCTTCCATACTCAGTTGCCGTCCACACCGGTACAGTGCCATTGCCGCCACTCGTTAATGTTGGACGTAAATTGCGCAATCCCAAGATCTCCATAACCAAAACAAGAACGTAATTGAGTAGAAAGATTAACGCACCTATATTGGGATCCATCGAACATAAAGCGGAAGCATAAAAAGGATTACCCACATATATCAAGGGGATCCACGCATCAAGTCCTTCTCCTCTATTGCCCTCCGTATCACTGGCTCAATGAGGCGGCCCCCCTCACGTGCAGCGTTAGGTAAACACCCCTTAGGTGAGGATACATGTGAGAATTAGGGTTAGAGGAGAGACTTGAAGACTATTTATGTAGCCTCCAGCCGCTCCTCATTACACAGGCCAGCTCAACTCGCCCACACTAGCCAGCCCCCATATTAGACTAATTAAGAAACCTTCTATCTCATCTTAGACCAAACCCCGTAAAACGATAAACGTTAAACGGTAAATTACAATATCAATTAATGTAGTCCACAATTAGAAAAACTCTAACATTCTCCCACTTGGACTATATTAATTGAAATCGTACCTTATGCGCGCACATTGGTCCAGAGAGATAATTCTTAATAGTCAATCCTATCCCATAAAGTCTTAAACACCGAATCATGGCGGTAATCTGCGTGTATACACACAGAGCCTTCCATGGTCACGAATGTTCTCAACTTTATTGATATGGATTCAATATGGTAGTGTGTCAAATGGATAACGTCTCTCATGAAAATCCCATTTGTCGGGCCTCACCATTCTCTTACCTTAGGTGTCACAAAAACTTGTGCCACTAGAGAATGCTTTATGGTTCCAATGAACCCACATATGTCTTGTCCTTATGGTTAACATTTCTTTATGTATCACAAGACATATGTACAAGGCTAATAACCGGATGCCCCTAGCCTTCACTCAAGGTCTATACAATCCCTTGAGACTTTATCAATATGTATTCAACATAATAACAACACATTCAAAATATTTTATTGAATGCAAAAGTTGATACATATCAAACCGTTACTAAGTGTAACGAACTACGATGTGAACTTTATCGAGTAAAGCCAAAATAGCTCCCACTAAACAACGGTATCCGAAGATACTCCTAGGCCCATGTTAACGATATGTTACTTAAAATACACATGGGCGTAGGCATTTAGTTAATGGATCCGCAACCACATCATCTCGTGAAAATATGTTATATTATAAGTCACATTTCTGTACCGTTTCTTTATGGTCAAAAAAATATTTGACTACCATATATTTAGACCCCTTGAGACCTCTCGTAGTAAATAAATAATACTACAAATTTGTTATCTCAATACAACCGTATGGGTCTATCCATAAAGTTAAAACAATCAACTCCTTTCATGAGGTTCTCGGAGCCTAAAAGCCCAAGTAACAACCTAAAAGAATGTTACTAACACTGCTTACATAGTAGAAGATGACATAAAACTTTATTTATTGCACTTACTGTTAACATAAATATGTATTATGTTATTGATTGCATGTCATCAGAACAGCCAGCAAAGTTTACATCTAAATACCCTACTAACTGCAAGAATTGAACATGGCTATAAATTAGCATATCATCTCTCGTCTTCTTTAAGTACCTTAAAACCTTCTTGACAGCAGCCCAGTGATCATGTCCTGGATTTGACCAATATCTGCCTAGAAGTCCCGTCACAAAGACGATATTTAGTCTAGTGCAAATTCAAGCATACATTATACTTTTAAGTGCACTAACACAAGGTACACCATTTAATTAGATTTTCTCAATATCTAAATAAGGACAATGTGATAGATTTAGTCCATCACCCTTAACAACAAGAGCAATTCCTAGCTTACAATGATGTATATTGAATATTTTCAATATACAATCAGCAAATGTCCTCCGAGAAAATCTAATATAATATGGCAAAAACAATCCTTACAGACCTCGCACAAAGGATATAAGATGTCTTAAGGTCACAACTTGTAAGCAAAACATCATGTACATAAAGTATGAGAAAAAATAAATTTCCTCCCACTGACCATGCAGTATATTGAATTACTTTGTTCCCAATCGAACAAAATAACAACACTATGAAACTTTAAGAATATTGTCTAGAAACTTGCTTAAGACCATGAATTAGAACTTTTCAGTCTATACTTGAATCTGCTGCAAAATCATCCAAATGCACAATATAGATTTTGTATCTATTTGGCATAACTTTATATCAAAATAAATTATTAATGACACGTTCACTCTGAAAGAACATTTAAAGAAATAATTATTTCTTCACTATAAACAATCCACCCATCTTTCGAGTTGAAACGTTAGTTACAAATTTGGCTTTAAATTCCACAATCTTTGTTTGGAATTCTTTTAGTTTTGTACGCCAATTTGCAACTAATAAACTTGTGATCTTTAGACAAGTCAGTAAGTTTCCAAACATGTTTCATAGATTGTATATCGCCTTTTATGGCATCTAATCACATACTTAATTGAGAATAATAAACGACATTTATAAATATGTCATTACATCAACTATATAGTGGATATTGTAATCATGCTCTCACAAATAGACTATATAGTCTGATGATATAACTAATTGTCTTTCCTTAACAAATCTCCTTAATAAAGCTGCAACCACTTCATTCTGCACTTGAGAGGTTTAAGAAATTTCATTATAAACTATATCAAGAATGGTACATGAGATTCCATAATTATCTGTATAGGTAAAGACAAAAACATAGTAACCTCCATCATACCATTATCTTTAATAATCTGAGAGCAGCTATCCTCTATAATTACGTCAATATTTAGAAACTTTAGAGTATGTGATTCCATAATTCTTGTACCTTCTTTAGGGTCATAAAATCAATACCCCTTTTGTATATGAAAAAATTGCTTTTATAATATTAGCCCACAAAAAAACCAGATAAATTAGTCTTACTAATCATACTCATCACCATGTTCAATATGGCGCATTTATGCCTTTCGCCCAAATCTTTTTGTCAGAATTTTCAGGTATAGTAATTAAATTACCACCCTAGAATCTACCAAATATTTGACAAATGACCCTTTAAGCTATTTCGCATTGTCATACTTGCCAAAATACTCATTGTCACTGTTAAACCTGACAACTTTTTAATCATATACGAGATGTATAAGTCATTATGACTTAAACACAATTTTTGCAGATGTGTCCTAATTTCAATATCAGACAAGACATAATTTCAAGCAACTAAGGCTTCCTTTATCTTATAGCAGTGCAGTCCGCAGGAAAACCTCTTTTCAAGTGTTCTAGAATGGAACGCTTCATGGACAATAAGCAAATACAATTGCTCTTTTCTCAAGCAACAAATCATATGTCCACAACTTAAAATTTGAAGCAGTAAAAACCTCAATAATAGTGGAGTTATTAATTACAGAAAAGGTGACTGAAAACCAAGCATAATACATGTGAGTACTGTGTAACTTGACGTACAAGTACACATCCAGAGAGTTACATGCATAATCATATAATCACCTTTGGGCAGAATACATGACATGCAGTTGTATACTCCCCACATGATAAGGGTTATGAGAATATATTCCAATCTTCGTGAATTCATCACCTTTGGGCATATGAACCATTAGGATCGGTCACTCCTCCACCACACTATCATGTATCCTCCATGAACTAATACACAATCACCTCCTTTGGGAGTATGACTATGCATTAGACCAGGAGACATCTCAATCATCATACGAGACTGAAATTTCTCAAATCCAATCAAGCGTGCCACTTTGGCGGTCACTACTCAATTGAATCATTGAAATTCTCTCATACCAGGGATATAAACTATACTCCTCACATACACCATATACATGTGATTTTAACTTTAGTGATAGGGGCAGCATATCACCAAAATCACATATCATGCTAATTACATTGCTTTATTCATTAATAAAAATTAATCATACATATATATATATATATATATATATATATATATATATATATAGCGAACCTGTTTTGACAGATTCTAATGAGATCATTGATTACAGAATAACACAAGAAACTTCTCATAACAGAGAATAAAACATCTCTTATGCACCCCGATTACATATTACCGTAACAACATAAAAAGAATGCCGATCTAAAATATCTTTCACAAATTAACATCAATAGTAATACATGGTACACCAAATCAACAAGCACTATTGCTCATGAGTTTCATACGACAAAACATGACTCCAAGGCCAACATCTGATTTATTAGCCAATTTTAAGCAACCAATTATCATTGTAATCAACCGGTGACCTATTAATTGAGTCAAACCGGATAACCAAATATCTAAAATTTAACAAGTAGATACTATTGCTCTGCGTAAATATTGCCATACTCCTTAACCATAAAAAAATATTCAACTTGATAGACATTAACAAGTGACCAGATGAGTTCATGTACAATATGCAGTAACTTAATTGACATGCATTACCCACATTCAGTAGATGTGTTAATCAGTACATCAGTTTAGTCACGAGTCCTTAAGTCGTCTATCATTCAAAGATTACTAGTGTGTAAATGAGTATACTTGAGTCACAAAAGTTTCATAATCTTTATTATTTCTCATTATCTTAAGATATATTCAATTACTATCTCATAATGATTGAATCTCATTAAGCTAGCTACAGTTCACAATAAAATTTGATTTTTATTGATGAATCACACATTTATAATGATTATGTGATAATATACCTATAACCCAACACTTATATTTCCAAAATCACAGAAAATATAAGAAAAATACGCAAAAATACACGTATTTAGGGTTCCGTATATATTTTCACATCAATAAAATCATCAAAAATATAAAATAAATATACCAAAAGATAGGAAATCACCGTACGAGTCCAACGCCGCCAGCAACGCGCCAAAAGAAGCCTCCACGCGCCCGCACGCGCCGCCTGAGTGCGCGGCGCGTGTTCGACGCGCAGGGGGCGCGTGGCCGCGCGGGGGGGCGCGTGGCCGCGCGTGGGGGCGCGTGTGGCTTCCTCCGGCGACGCGCCGCCCACGGTTTTCTTCGTCTCGTTGAGCCCAGTCCGAATATTCAATTTAATTTAATTTTCATTGAACAAAAAGTCTCGAAAATCGCAAATTATGGCAAGATCTGCACTAATTAGGGCTAATCCGTACAAATTAGGGCAAAACCAATTGCGTTCAAGTTCTAGGGTTATGGTTGCTATGATACCACATGTTGGACGTAAATTGCGCAATCCCAAGATCTCTATAACCAAAACAAGAACGTAATTGAGTAGAAAGATTAACGCACCTATATTGGGATCCATCGAACATAAAGCGGAAGATAAAAAGGATTACCCACATATATCGGGGATCCACGCACGTTCTTCTCCTCTATCGCCTCCGTATCACCTTTGCCAATGGGCGGCGCCCGTGCGGCGTTAGGTAAACGCCCCTTAGGTGAGGATACGTGAGAATTAGGGTTAGAGGAGAGACTGGAAGACTATTTATAGCTTTTAAGTAGGTCCTTCTCATTACGGGCCAGCCAATCCAACCTACCACACACTACCAAATATTGGCCCAATTAATTAAACCTTCTATCTCATCTTAGACCAAACCCCGTAAAACGATAAACGTTAAACGGTAAATTACAATATCAATTAATGTAGTCCACAATTAGAAAAACTCTAACAGTTAATGCCATCACAGTGCCATTATTGTTGTCTGCCGCGGTGGAGCTCGTGACTATCTCCTGTCCCTGATCTCCGAGATGTTGTACGTTCATGGTTGGCAGTGGGGTCAAATTAGCTCATGGCTTTTAAAGATCGGGCGTGGTGAAGCTAACCTAACGACATGCGGTACTCCAATTACAAAAATGAAAATGAAGACCAAACAGATCGAAGCTATTTTCTCGAAGCTCGTGTGCGGTCTTTAGTGAAAATAAAGCCCATTTGTTTATACCTATTGCCAATCTTGGTCCATACTTAAGCACCGTGTTTTTCCAAAGTTTTACTACTATTACTACGTCTAATATTATTTTTTGCTGGCAGAATCTATTATACGTGTAATTATATATGTCTTGAGTGGCCTTGCGGTGGTAAATTCTTATATAGGAAGGAAAAAACTATTTCTTGGGGATGGAAATTTCGAGGAAGCCACCAAGGCTGTTTTTATGAGGAACCTATGGCCTGGAGTTGTTTGTAGGTGCGTACAATAATTGAGTCTGCTGGGACCGGTACTAATCTACACCATTCACTCCTTTTGTAGGCCATTCACTACTTTTGTCAACCACAAGCTAGGGCCAGTACTGATCTGCACTATTCCCTACTTTTGTCGGCCACAAAGAGCCTTGCGTCAATCACACCGTCCGATTAACGCGGTGGTGTACAGTCTTTAGGTGAAAATAAGTCCATGTGTTCAGACCTTCGGGTGTCTTGGTCCACCCTATCGTTTTCCAAAGTACTAAAAATAAGTCGTACATCTCTGTTTTCGTAGCATAAAACCCAAGAAGATCAAGTGGGGAAGGAACTACCCAAAATTACTGTGCCAAATCTTAAGCTAAGAGTCGCTTCTGATTATTGAATTCCATTGTCTAATGGCTTGTTCGTGGAAACCCCAAAGGATTTATCATGTTTTCTTGAGTTTAGAGGCGCGGATGTCTGCAACAATTTCATCGATCTTCTCTATGGAGCACTTGACCTAAAAGGGATCTACACTTTTATTGATGGTTAGGAGCTTAGAAAAGGAGAGCAAATATGGTCGACACTTGAGAAGGCAATTGAGAAATCACGCATCGCAATCATTGTTTTCTTTGAAGATTATGCTTCCTCATCGTGGTGTTTGGACGAGGTGGCAAAGATCATGGAGTGCAAGTAAAAAGGAGACCTCACGGTCTTTCCTGTGTTTTACAAAGTGGTGAAGCTCACGATCGGTTTTACTTTTTCAAAGAGTCCCCATCTCTCACATTTATCTCTTTTTTCCAAAAAAGAAAAAGAACTCATTTTTGTCTCCAAAGCTCATAATGACACACATACAACCCTTCCATCTATATTCCAAACTAATTTTTCTATTCGAGACTTCCTTCTAAAATAGAAATTTATTTAGTACATAATTTCATTTTTTATTTCTAGAATAAATTTTTAGTCAAGAAATAGATTTGGAATAAAATTTTTTATTTCTCTATTTAGAATAAAAATGAAAAAAAAAAAACTCTTCTCATTACTCGTCCTCTTTACTAATCGGTCACCCACTCGCCATTCACTGCCGCCCGCCGCCTGCCGCTTGCCGCCGGTCGTTGCCAGTCACCAGCAACGACCAGGTTGGATCTTTGTGTAATCCAAATCTAATAACTATATACTCCTTCAAAAACCGTTTTTTTTTTTTTTTTTTTTTGTAACAATCCGCTCTCTTGGCTGGCCACGACTCGTCTAATCCTCATCTCAAATGTCTTTGATCCAAATTTCCACAATTATTGGATTCGTGAAATATCTTGTCCGAATCATATCTAACTCTACAGCAAGGAATTAGGACCAATTCCACTATCTTGGAGTTGTCCAATAACTCTATATTTATGTTAGTTTGAGAGACATAAAACCAAGTACCAGTAACGAAAATTGCGAGTCCTTGGTATATATGTAAACATGCAGAGGTTCTCTCTAGTACAGATGATGTTGAGTGAATCCGTGAATGGACGGACGCGAGAGAGAGAGAGAGAGAGAGAGAGAGAGAGGGAGGGAGGCAGGAAGGCAGATACAGAACAAATTGGTCCAACATAGGGTTCCCGACAGGATAACCTTTGCCAACCGCGTATATCAAAGAGGCCCTACTCTTTATCAGGGAGCTGATGCAGCCTCGTTATGACCTACTTCGTCACTTGCACCAGTCATTATGAGTACCACGCATGATAATTATTTTATTTATGTTTTAAATTTATTTCTGAAATATAAATTTATTTTAAAAAAATTATTTCATTTTTAAAATAGATTTTTATCTCAAAAGTAGTTTTGAAATAGAAATAAAAAATAAAAAAAATTTATTTATCTATTTCTAAAACAGAAATGAAAAATAAAAAATTATTCTCCTCATTTGTCATCGCTACTAATCGGCCACCTATCTGCCGCTACCGATCACCATCCACTGTCCGCTCGGTTGCCATCCGTTGACAAAGGCCAGTCACCACCACCAATGATTGTCGTCCACCGATCGCCAACCGCCCTTCACCGGTTGCCATATGCCATCCACCACCGCCATCTCTGCCGGTGGACATTTCGCTAGCTATCATCCGTCGTCGTCCGGATGTCATTATCAAACGAATTTCAATGTCAGGAATATAAATTTTATGTCGTTATTAAATGTGTATTTTTGTTTAAAAGCTCATTCAATAATAAAATTAAAAATATATTTCTCTTCAGAAATTAATTTCTAACCGAATAGTTATCATTCGCGACTATAAGGCCTCGTCTCTTCACTTTCCACTCCATCATCATGAATAGATAATTCAGCTTCTCTCTCTCTGTGCATTTTCCATGCAGTTCGAATCCGACAGAAGAATCCAAAACCGCTCTGAACCACCCCGTAACGAAATAATCCAAGGGCCAATAAATTTTTGGCGACTGCAATGAAGCCCCTTTTACCCCTCTAGGAGTCGTTTCTGACGAGAGTAAAAATGCTTTCTTGAAACGAAGACCTTTTCTATCTCTTTTGCAGTTTAAAAGAACAGCATGAAAGGGTAAGTCTTCTGCTTTTCCGTCACGTAGCCTTTGGCTTGTAACTTCTTGAGCTTTATTCCCACCTTGTTTTCCCTTTTTCGTTCATCTTGCGTGTCGAGCCGTCCAGTGGGCCGCTTAAAATGAAGAAGTTCGTAATTGAGCCCCTGTTTTATTTGACACAAACAAGCTTTGTTTAATTCAAATGCATTGTGCCTAAACATAAATGTGCATTTTGTCTGAATGCAGAGAAATGCTATAAAAGATGCTAGTGTAGGACTCAGCTAAGCAAATGTTTTTTCTATTATTATTATTAAGGATCTAGTAGCACCACTATCAACGAACTCAATTCTTAGTTTTCTCATGAAATGAATGAAAGGACTACAAGCAAAAGTTTATATATCAACGCAAGGTTAGAGGTATAAACTTTTGAAAAACGGACTCTTTTGACATTTGGTGAGTAATGTTGTGATTATTTGAGTATTAGAAAGTATTTTGTCGTCACATATATTATATGTTGTCTGAGTAGTCAATGTGTTAAATTACTACTTAGTGAAGAAGAAATTACTCGAAGTCGGGGATGTAATTTCAAGGAAGCGAGCAAAGTTTTCTGGTTAGTGAGCCTCCACTTCTTTTTTCAGCAGCAAAGAAGCTCGTGTCAATCAGACAAATCCAAGTAACATGGTGGTGAAAATAAGTCCAGGTGTTCATACCTATTACATATCATAGTCCATACTCAAGCACCATGTTTTTCCAAAGTCGTACTATTTTTAATATTTATAATATTATTTTTTTGCTAATTATATATCTCTTTATTGGTCATGTAATTATTATATAGCAAGGAAAAAAGAACTTTTTAGAGGTTGGGGATAAAATTTCGAAAAAGAGCACCAAGGTTGTTTTCTGAGTGAGCCTATAACATAGAACACAAGAATCCACCACACTAGAGTTGTTAACATAGGATATGAATCGGAACTCGTTCTTGGCCCACAATCCAAAATCTGATTATCATCTACTGTAATCAATGGATTGGGACATGGTTAGAATTTGATCCGCTTGCACCATTACGATCATCCCCCTTATTTTGAAAACTTTTTCTATGAAGCTAGTTTACCATGGATTATTATTATGGTTTATTTCTAGAAACTGACTGTATGCATTACTCGTACAGTTATCTATTGAATAGAATTATTGAGTGAAGTTAGTGCATAAAAAAAATTGACTTTGAACCGTCCAAAATAGTAGGGCTCGATACAAATGTCTTCAACTTTTATGATTCAGATTTAGTTTACTACATATATTTTCATTTAAGAAAAATTTACTTATTAGACACTAATAATTGCCTCGACATTGGACTTTTGGTATTGGCATATGGCATTCTTAATGACAGCTTAAAATTGTCTGAACTCCTAAGCTGTGTTGAAGCGGCGCAATAATTGTAGTAGGGAAATGCATGCGCAAAAAGAGAGATTGTTAGGTGCTCCAAAAACATTCATAAAATATTTTTCTTTAGAGGATAGCCCTTGATATAGAATAATTACCTGGGTGGTTGATCAAATGATGCTTCGAAAGCATCTAATATTTTTTCACGAAAACAAACACTTGTGGATGCGTTATGGTGAGCTCGTTTATTTATTAAAAAAAAAATACATATTGATGTTTTCCAATAGTCAAATTGGACGGAATTAACGGAAAGAATTAATTAAATCAATTTAACAAGTTTTATGAATTGATTACACTATTTGAAAGTTTTAAAATTCGATTGCACTTTGGTAACAAGTTTTAAAACTTTTGGTGCGCTTATTCCTTTTAGAAGATATCAATATCCTTTAGAGTGATTATCCATTTATTACCGATTAAGTTACCAGCTAGTTTAGCATTACCAACTCTTATTTAAGTTAGTTTTTAACATTTATTTGATTTGTTAGTTATCTACTTGCTATATCTCCAATAAAAAATACTGCTTTTATAATTTGCCGAATTTTGTTTGTCATTTTTGTTGGATATTTCAACAGTTTTGGAATATTTGTTAAAAATTATGATCGTCATTAAAGTCATTATTTTTGTAATGGTTTTATAGCAGCTTTTTAACGGCCATATAACGGTCGTCTAATGAATTTATAACTTTTGATTTATTACTTCATAAACTCTTAATTTTTATATAATGATCGTCCTTTTAATTACCAATTGATTTATGACAATTTCCTAATGGATTTCTCTTTCTCTTGTTTAAATATAAATTAAACTTCAAACCCCAATTTTTGAAGAAACAATATGTTCTCATATCTTTCATTCTCTTTCTATTTCCTTCTAATATTCAGTGCGGAGTATAAAAGAATGTCTATTGTATCTTGAGAAAATAGCCGCTAAAGCCGTACGTTCCGAGTTTTGTATTCCAAGAGAATTATCCTTCAAGACAGTGCATGCACATATTAGACATTTGTTTTTTATTTTCTAATCTTTTGCAATATATTTCCAACATATATATATATATATATATATATAACAATCCTAAGGATAATTGCCTTATAGCTTCCAAAATTGGAATTGCTGGTGCTACCACCGACATTGGAATTGGACAAGGATACGGAGATGGTGAAGGACAAAAATCGCATATTCTTGGGTGGTTTGTCATGGGACATTATCGAGCATTGACACAAAATAGCTTTTGGTCGTTTTGGTAAGGTTATTGAGTTTCAGGTAAAATTATTTTTTGGAAACTCTAAACTAATGCCTGAAGGGCGTAATTGCCATATTGGCGTGCTGTTTCAACATCTTGAGGAATCATCATCACATAGGTCGTGATCCTTTCATTATAATATTTGAAATTTGATGTCACGAGTTCATGTGTTCTCTTTAGATTTGATTCGATCTTGTTAGACATATTCCATGAATTTGTGCTTTTATACTTTTACGGAAGATGCTTACAGATTTTCAAAATTACCTATCTAGTAAATCTTTTAAAATGGCATAGTGATTCTGTGTGGCTATTTAAAAAGAAATAGAAAAGGAAAACCATAAGTACTATGGCTATTTCAAAATTACCTATCTAGAAAATCTTTATATATTTATTTTTATTTTGGGGCTTCGATACCTATGCTTGTTTTTCAATAGAAAGTTGGACGCGTGTAGGTGTTTTCTCTCTCAAGTTCGTGATTATTTTAGAAATCATCCATTCAGGATTGGAAATCGGGGCGCTCCTCTATTACTCAAAACAATTTCCATTTGTCCTTAATTTTCCTATTCTCTTGCTAAAATTTGTTTAATGTACATTCATGAAGCCAGTTTATAACTATTTTTATCTATTGTTTAATTTGTCTTTGGCTCCACCTCCACATAATCTTATCGAGCTTGCCCATGTTGGACTAGGTTATATATAATTGTTTTCAGCAAAACAATGGATTCTATCATGTGGGATTTATGTGTTTTACCATTAAAATTATGCTCTCTTTACCCTATATCATTGTGCTTATAGATTTTGAAAATAGGTGTCATTTAGTGTTGTCCTGCGATTCTTGGGAATATGCTAGAGTGCATACAATCATTGGTCAATTGGTGATGCCCATGCCGATATGCTCAAGTAAGTATAGACATGAGCTTGCGTTGGTATTCGGTGGCATGTCTTTATCATGCTTGCTTGGGAGTGCGGCATGGGCCTCTATCTATGTGTATGCTCATACATATATTGGTATTTGCTTCATGACAATGTGTATGTTTGATAAATACATGAAAATGTGATAATTCTCTCTCATCCAGGCACATATAGAACTTCTCTAGCATTAGAATGGTGGCGGATTCTTGCATTCTTGACGACATGGAATTATGCTTGATAGAAAGAGATGTGAATAATTGATTTATGATCTTTGTCGGTCAAAAATGGCAAATACTGGGGTGTATGATTAGTCAATTGATAGCTGTCACCCATTTATTCTCTTAGCTTATGCATACTTAAAAAAAAATTGGGTCTCTCTAAATTGCCATTAATAACTTTTCTGGCTAAATTAGCGTAATTGACAATTTATGAGTATGCTTTTTGCATTCTGTCTTTTGTGATATTTTTATATTTCACACTTCAATCATTTAAATGTTGCTTAAAGAGTTGAAGTCTGCTTTGAGTTTTACATGAACAATGATTTTGTAAAACACTGTTGGTATTATATTTATGACTACTAAAGTTTTAGTCCAAACATTTTTCTTGTCAAAATTGTTGTGATTCTATTCCTGAATTTTTTAGATTCGCACTTATGTTTAAAACAGCAAAAGAAGTTTATATTTTATAATAGCCATAAAACTTATGGGTTAAAGATTGTAATGTCTCTTTTGCAATGACAAAATTTTTCATGCAAAACTTTTGATAGAATTACTAAATAGCATTTTATTGCATAATTAAATCGATTATGTGTTTTGTATTGAGTATGCATTCTTGAGACGTTTTTGGTAATTCATATATAACGCTCAGAGGAAGTCTTACAGTTATTTTGTGAAAAAAAAAAAAAGTTCTTTGTAAGAATATTTACTTTGCCAATTTATGTTGAATGTCCATTCATGCATGATGATCATTAGAGACTTGATTGGCTATTGCTTTGGGAAGGAGAATCTCTTTTAGTGATTGTTATAGAGACAAAGTTTATATTTGTTATTTTGGCACTTGTAGCCAATATAGATCTATATTGGATAAGATTGATATCTTTTTTGAAAAACTTTATTAAAGGGTGACTATTGTCAAATTTATGATATTTTACACAGTGGATTTCCCGTTGTATCAAAAGGATATGATGATGTTAACTGGATCTTGGATTTAGATGAGATCTTGGATTTAGATGAGATAAAATCCACTAATGAATATGTGTTCAGCTGGTGGAAGTGATGTAACATAAAAAGCAATCGAATGAAATTGTGGGGGAAGTGACATCTTGCAAAACCAAAAGTCAACTTGGTTGAAGTAGATAATTTGATGAAGTAATTGTTGTGGTCATTCCCATGCCAATATTGTGGCTAATTAAAATTATGGGTGGTAGACTCAAGTGCTACCAGGTATATATGTGTAAAAAAATGCCTTATCCTCCTAAGCTCCAATGGGGGAAGGAGAAGATAATATTTACTATTTTTTGGTAAATTGAGAACTATTCAAGTTTTTGAGAAAAAGATAAATTTCTTCTCAAACTCATATATGAAAATGAGGTTGAGTAGTCGAGAGACTCTTGGCAGATATTCCTTTGGGAATAAATGACATGTTTTGTGTTTATATATTGTGATTGCCAAGAGGCAATAGCCATGCAAAGATAAAACTTTCAATGGTAAAAATTAAGATGTCCGATTGAGGGATGACTTGGTAAAGCAGCTGCTTAATGATGGAATTATGTCCATTACTTATATGAAGTCATAAATAGATTTTGGTCAATCCTTTGACTATACATCGAGGAGAATGGGACAAGCCAACTAAAGAAAATCAATAGTGATGGTAACCCAACCTATGTAATTGGCGATCCCATGAATAAGGTTCATATGGGTAATAAAAAGTCATTTGTTGATCTAGTGTAATATTAAAAATTATTGTCCCTCTTAAGGTGAAAATAGTGCAAAATTGTAAGGAAAAAGAGGTTGAGCTAAGCTCTTAATGAAATTCCATAGCCATTATTGGTGGCATATTAAACTACAGATACACTTGATGGAATCATCTATATAAGTGTGGAGTAAGGCCGCTCTTATAAGAATTATTGGTGATAATCTCTATAGCACTTTAGAATAAACCAAGCATGCACATGGCCTATTACCGCAAAACCGGTTGAACAACAAAGTTTGTGGGAGTGTAATGTGACTAGTGAAAATTATAGAAATTCTCGGTACATAGAAGTTTCAAACTTCACCAATTATTTCGTGAATTTTATTTCATTCTTTCTAAAGCTGGTTTATAACCTAACTAGCACTAGTTCCAATGCATTACTTTTCAATAACCCAACATGATAGAGAATTACCCACAAAAGTTTATAGTGGTTTGGCTTTTGCAAGCCTACATTCACTCTCTTGCATCTATTGGTTGGAATTCACTAATAAGAACCGATTAGAGATTACAAGATCTGAGCTCTGAACATTTAAGCTTGTGCATATGACTCCTCACACACTCTCAACCTCTAAATAGTCACACAATTATGCTCACACAGACGAAAGTATAATATCACGAAACACTTTTTAGACTTTGGAATTAAAAGTTTCAATTCTTGTGAATGTGAATTGTTTTTCCCTTTAGCTTTGAAACCTTCTCTTATACTCCTTCTAGTCCAAGCTGACCGTTAGATATATCTCTAGGATGATTACCTAGCCAATCTACCTGTTGGCCCAAATCTCATTGAAAAGATCTTATTGATTCAGATCTTCTCAACGAGATAATTCGATTAATGCCGTGGTATTTGATCTCCATGGAAAATAAGTTGATGGGTTCACACCTAATCGATATAGTGGTCCACACTTAAGCACCATTTCCAAAGTTCTAATTTTATTAATAGATCTAATATTATTCTTAGCTTATATATTTAATTATTCGTATAATGATTTGTCTTTTGAGGGGTTTTGTGTTTAATTACTACTTAGCAAAGAAGAAGCAACTCCTCAGGATGTGGACGTGATTTCGAGGAAGCCAGCAAAGTTTCTTTATCGGTGATCCTAAAAACTCGCCACTTTAAAGTTGTTTGTCAGTTTGTGCAATACTTGAGTCTACTGGGACCAGTAGTGCTTTGTACTATTCTCTACCTTTGTCGGCCATTTGGCTTTTCGAGCAATCAAACAAACAAACTCGTGTCACTCAGCCAATCTAAATAACCCGCGATATGCAGTCTTCAGAAAAAATAGTCCATGAGTTCACAACTATTAGACATCCTGGTCCATCATAAGCACCATCGTTTTCCAAATTTCTACTCTTTTTTTTGTTGACCCTGCCATAAAAAAAGTCAGGCACCTCTGTCCTCTAGTATAAGAATAAATGAACACGAAGACCGAATAGCGTGCGAACTACCTGAAAATACTTTACCAAATCTTAAGCTAATACGCATTGTTGATTGTTGAACTCCATCAGCTAATGGCTTCTTCACTGAAATCTGAAAGGAAATATCATGTGTTCTTGAGTTTCAGAGGCAAGGATGTCCGAAATAACTTCCTTGGTCATCTCTATAAAGCTATTGATCAAAAAGTAATCTACACTTATGTTGATAGAGAAGTTCAGAAAAGGAGAGCAAATAGATCTGGCATTTATGAAGGCGATTGAGGAATCACAATCGCGATAATCGTTTTCTCCAAGTATCTGTTTGGTCATCGTTCGTTCAACTATAATTTAGCAAAGTAAAAACAACTACTCGGAAGCTGGGGATGCCTTTTCGAGGAAGCTAGCAAAGTTTTATTTATTAGGGAGCCTATAACCTAGATCGGGGAGCCGTAGCGATCTATTCAATTCAAAACCCTTGTCGGCATATGGCATTTTGACCGGTCAAGCTCCTGAATAGTTTGACAATAACTCCAACATCAAACGAAATAAATTTTGTGTCAATCAGCCAATCCGAATAATGCCATCATATGCGGTGTTGTGGGAAGATAAATCCATATGTTCACACCTATTAAATATCTTAGTTTCTCCTTAAGCAGCATGATTTCCAAATTTCTAATATTATCAATAGATATAGTATTGTTCTTTATTAGCCCTACCCAAAAAAGGTCACACATCTCTATCCTCTAGTATAAATCAACAAGAAGATCAAATGGAGAACAAGCTACTTGAAAACACAGTTTCAAATCTTCAGCTAATAGGCGTTGTCAACTGTTAAAATCCATCATCCAATAGCTTCTTCTTCAAACACCGAAAAGGCTTACGACGTCTTCCTGAGCTTTAGAGGGGTAGACTTGCCTAAGAGCTTCGTTGGCCATCTCTACCAAGCTTTAAACCAGAAAATAATACACACTTTCCGAGATAATGAGGAGCTGAAAAAGGGAGACCAAATATCACCGGTGCTTATGAAGGCCATCGAAGAATCATGCATAGCAATCATCGTTTTCTCTGATGACTACGCTTCCTCAAGGTGGTGCTTGGAAGAGGTGGCGAAGATTATGGAGTGTAGGGAGCCAAAGAACCTTATTGTTCTCCCAGTGTTTTATAAGGTGGACCCAAGAGAAGTGAGACAGGGAAGAAATAGTTATCGAAGAGCTCTAAATAAGCATGAATCCAAGCTTGGGAAGAATTTGAAGAAAGTGATGAGATGGAAGAAAGCTCTTTTTGCCGCTGGTAACTTGTCTGGGTGGCATTTGAATGATGGGTAAGTAGAGTGGAGTTCATACTTTGAGTAAGAAAAGTAATCTTCACAAGTAAGTATATGTATAGACGCTTCATGTTATGATTCCTTAATATTCTTAAGTCGCTTAAGATTAAGTTAGTAATTTCATAAAGAATTAGTGAATCTAAGTTTAATGATGATAGAAAAATAAGATATGGCAAGAGATAAGAAACATTGATAATTAAAAGAAAAATAAACCTGGCAATTAATTCAAACAAGAAGTGTTAAATAAAAACTAGTTGGTAATTTAATTGAAAAAAAAAATTGGTAAGTCACTTTATTTTGTCAATTTTTTACTTTTGAAAAAGCCATGTGTTTGTTTGATGGATGGTCACATGTTATTTTTCAAACTCAAAATGCCACTTGTGAGAAGTTTAGGACTCAATCACCCAAAATCGAAAATCTATATAAAATTCAATTGACATAGTCCTGAGCAGGACTATAAAAGGCTCCCGCCATCAGGCAGGCGGCCCCCCTCTGGGGGGAAATGGGCCCTGTACGGGGCTTTTATCTTTAGGGTTTCCCCCACAAGAAACCCAAGGAACAAGCCTGGGGAGGGCAATGAAGACAACCCTAGGGGAAATGAAGCCCCTGGAGGGTGGGCCGAGCCTCCCCCCCGAGCCCAAGTTTAGTCCCAAGCAGGGACTATAAAGGCTCCCGCCATCAAGAGGCAGCCCCCTCCGGGGAAGTGGGCCATGTACGAGGCTTTTTTTTTTTTTTTTTTTGGTCTTTGGAGGAATCAAGCACAGCCGACAAAATGCTCCCGTAAACCCCTGCGCGACGCTAACAGTGAAACCACCACCCCGACGTCACGCTTAAGCGCACCATATAGTAGCTAGGCGCTCTCCGCCGCAGGATTCGAACCTTGGCCTCCATCGGGAGGTCCAAGGCCCTACCATCTATGCCACCTTGGTCGGTGGTATGTACGAGGCTTTTATCTTCAAGGTTTCCCCACAAAAACCCAAGGAACAAGCCCGGGAGGGCAATGAAGACAACCCCAGGGGAAAGAACCCCTGGGGAGTGGGCCGAGCCTCCCCCGAGCCCAAGTTAGTCTTGAGCAGACTATAAAAGGCTCCCGCCATCGGGCGGCGGGCCCCTGGGGAAGTGGGCCCCGTACGGGGCTTTTATCTTCAGGGTTTCCCTCACAAGAAACCCAAGGAACAAGCCCTGGGGAGGGCAATGAAGACAACCCTGTGGGAAACGAAGCCCCCCTGGGGGTGGGCCGAGCCTCCCCGAGCCCAAGATAGTCCTAAGCAGACTATAAAAGGCTCCCGCCATCGAGGCGGCGGCCCCCCTCCCTGGGGAAGTGGGCCCCGCGGGGCTTTTATCTTCAGGGTTTCCCCCACAAGAAACCCAAGGAACAAGCCCGAGGAGGGCAATGAAGACAACCCCAAAATCGAAAATCTATATAAAATTCAATTGACCAAAATGAGACGTGAAGACCTCAAATAGCCCTCAGATAAAATATTAAGAACTTTTTATTACACTTTGAGGGCAATAAGAATCCAAAAGAAAGAGCTCCAGACCTTACCTGAATGAAACAGGGCTTAGTAAAAGCTAAAGGTAGAATTCTATAAAGGTAGAATTCTATCGTTCAATGCCCCAAAATAGGTTTTTCTTTGTGCCGGTGAATTCTAATAAATATTGGTAAGTGTCAAAAGCTATTGGTGAAAAAAGGATGGGTGACTTCTCTTTCACATAATTTGCTAGTAACTTACCAGCAGTTTTATAAAATCACCAACTTCTTTTTATAATTTGCACATTACCCATTGCGTACTAACTTACCAAATTGATTTGCATAACTTATGGCCTTGAATTTAATAAATTTCATTTGAAATTACTAATATAAATTTGAGTGACTTACCATCTTTGGTCATATCAAATAATTACCTACTAGTTCTGGATGAAAATTTTACTGACTCATTTGATCAAAATAAAATGTTAGAACATGACTGACAAATGGACAAAATGTTAATTATTGCACTTACCCATTCGTTTGGAAGAAACAAGAAACTTCGCAATTTTTCATACAGGATAATTAGTATGTGTAGGCCATGTCAAGCAATGACATCGTGCTTCAGGGAATTTACTAGTTTTGGAATCAAAATCTTAACCACCGTTCAAAGTCCTCAAAGTCCTAAATGGTTCTTTCCGACTAAACTTAGAAATAAATCACATATGATAGTCAAAAAAGAAAAATAAGTGAATCGTCATCTCTCTATCTAAAGAACATGAATCACTTAATGTTCTGATTGGTGTGGAGCCGTCGGAGTTCAAATTTGACTTAGTGGGAATACATTTTGTATTGGATGTAATTATCTAAAAGTGTGACACTCTGATTTGCCGTTGTTGTTGGCTGGTGATTGCATGTTATTTGCTTATTCCAATTGCTATGACGATGCTACAACTCCGTCCTTTCTTTTTTAGAGATGAGTCAGAACTTATACAAGGAATTGTGAAGTTCATCTCAACTTAGCTATGCAGAACACCTCTTCATGTTGCCGATTATCCAGTTGGGATAGATTCCCAAGTGGTTAAGCTGAGAGGGATGTTAAACCTTGAGTCTACAGATGTTATCATGATGGGATTATGGGGAAAGGGGTATAGGAAAGACAATGTTGGCTAAAGCCATTTATAATGATATTTGCAGACTATTTGAAGGTTCAAGTTTTCTAGCACATGTTCGAGAAAATTCAAAAGATCACAAAGGATTTAGTTGTTTTGCAAGAAATATTACTGAACGATATATTATTACTAGAAAAACGTCTAGAAGTGTCGATGGAGGTAAAAATTTAATACAACAAAGACTTGGCCGCAAAAGAGTCCTTGTCATCCTTGATGATGTGGATGACTTGCACCAGTCTTTAGCAGGAAAAGACAAGTGGTTTGGTGATGGTAGTAGGATTATTGTTACTACAAGAGATAGCCATCTGCTTACTAGTCACGAGATATATCGAGATTGTGTGTATGAAGTTACAACATTGAATGACCGTGAAGCTCATGAGCTGCTTAGTAAGTATGCTTTTCCACCACACCAAAAATTAAAAATCAGGACAAATCTAGTGAATGTTGTTCTGAATGCTAAAGGCCTTCCTTTAGCACTTGAGGTGCTGGGTTCTTTCTTACGCAATAGAGGAGAAGCTGAATGGGATAGTACACTAAGAAAGCTGTCTAAGTTTCCCAATGAAACCATTAATGATGTGCTCAAAATAAGCTATTAGATGTCTTAAGTAAAAAATGTCCATATGTTTATACCTATTAGCTGTCTTGGTCCATGCTTAAGCACCATGATTTTCCAAAGTTCTACTATTCTAAATAGAATATTATTCTATGCGGTATACTTAATTGTGCGTATAATTATATATCTTTTGAGTCGTCGTCCGTTCAACTATAATTTAGCAAAGGAAAAACAGCTACTCGGAAGCTGGGGATGCCTTTTCGAGGAGGAGTTCGAGGAAGCTAGCAAAGTTTTATTTATTAGGGAGCCTATAACCTAGATAGGGGACCAGTAGCGATCTATTCAATTGAAAACCCTTGTCGGCCATATGGCTTTTTGACCGGTCAAGTTCCTGAATAGTTTAACATTAACTCCAACATCAAACGAAATAAATTTTGTGTCAATCAGCCAATCCGAATAATGCCATCATATGCGGTGTTGTGGGAAAATAAATCCATATGTTCACACCTATTAGACATCTTAGTTTCTCCTTAAGCACCATGATTTTCCAAATTTCTAATATTATCAATAGATATATATAGTATTGTTCTTTGTTAGCCCTACCCCAAAAAGGTCACACATCTCTATCCTCTTACAAGAAGACCGACACGTGACACTTTGGATGTATGATACGACACGACACAATACATCGACATATCATTTATTAAAAAATGTGAGAATTCCGACACGCGTTGATACGTCAGTATATTAAATAAATATTTTTATTTTTAATTAATTAAAAAAGAGCATACAATAAATCTACACTAATAATAGTAATAAATCAATTAATTAGAAATTCGAAAGATATATTTATAGTTAATGTGAAACATGTTTTTAATTTTAACAAATTTTTTAAATAAAATTAATGACTAATAAGAAATTAGAATTAATTTATTTAAATAAATTCATAATTTTCTACAATGATCAAAATTTATCATTATTCAAAATTCAATATTTTTATTTTTCGAAATTATTTTTTAATCTCATTTATTTAATTTTTTGATTAAAAAAAAAAAAGTCCCCGCTGAGGTCCACCCCCTTCTTTCCCTTGTCCATTTCCCTCCACTCCAAATTTATTTCACTTTTTTTTTCCCTCCCCCACCACCTAACACCTGACAGACAGGTTGTCATTTCCCCTCCCTCCAAACTTAAAAGTCATGCCATCAGTCCCCCCTTTTTTTTTTTTTTTTTATTACTTTTTAGTTTCCTTATCAAAACCCTAGCCACCCTCCTTTTCCTCCTCCTTCTCGCTGCTCACCGCACGACCCCTTCCTCTCCTCTTTCTCTCGATCCTTCCCTTCCTCCTCCTCGCCGCACGACCACCTTCCTCTCTGCACAGCCCCCTTCCTCTCCTCTTCCTCTTGATCTTTTCCCTCCTCCTCCTCCTCGTCGCCGATCCATCGCGACAGTGGCGGCCCTCGCCTCAGTTTCTGCTCTCTCTGGCCGTCTCTCGCCGTCGCAGTGGTCTGTTGCGTGGCTTCGTCTTGCCAACGGGAGTTTGCTTTCTCTCTTTTCTTTCTTAGGGTTCAACTGTTAAACTCCATCATCCAATGGCTTCTTCTTCAAACACTGAAAAGGCTTACCACGTCTTCCTGAGCTTTAGAGGGAAAGACTTGCGTAAGAGCTTCGTCGGCCATCTCTACCAAGCTTTAAAGCAGAAAGGAATACACACTTTCCGAGATAATGAGGAGCTGGAAAAGGGAGACGAAATATCACCAGTGCTTATGAAGGCCATCGAAGAATCGTGCATCGCAATCATCGTTTTCTCTGATGATTATGCTTCCTCAAGGTGGTGCTTGGAAGAGGTGGCGAAGATTATGGAGTGTAGGGAGGCAAAGAACCTTACTGTTCTCCCAGTGTTTTATAAGGTGGACCCAAGAGAAGTGAGAGAGGGAAGAAATAGTTATCGAAGAGCTCTAAATAAGCATGAATCCAAGCTCGGGGAGAATTCAGAGAAAGTGACGAGATGGAAGAAAGCTCTTTTTGCTGCTGCTAACTTGTCTGGGTGGCATTTGAATGATGGGTAAGTAGAGTGGAGTTCATAGTTTGAGTAAGAAAAGTAATCTTTACAAGTAAGTATATGTATAGATGCTTCATGTTATGATTCCTTAATATTCTTAGGTCGCTTAAGATTAAGTTAGTAATTTCATAAATAATTAGTGAATCTAAGTTTATATACATAGAAAAATAATATTTGGCAAAAAATAAAAAATAAACATTGATAATTAAAAGAAAAAATAAACTTGGCAATTATTTCAAACAAGAAGTGTTAAATAAAATTTAGTTGGTAATTTAATTGAAAAAGAATCGGTAAGTCACTTTATTTTGTCAATCTTTTATTTTTGAAAAAGCCATGTGTTTGTTTGATGGATAGCCACATGTTATTTTTCAAACTCAAAATGCCACTTGTGAGAAGTTTAGGACTCAATTAACCAAAATTGAAAATCTATAAAACTCAATTGACCAAAATGAGACGTGAAGACCTCAAATAGCCCTCAGATAAGATATTAAGAACTTTTTATTACACTTTGAGGGCAATAAGGATCCAAAAGAAAGAGCTCCAGACCTTACCTGAATGTAACAGGGCTTAGCAAAAGCTAAAGGCAGAATTCTATCGTTCGATGCCCCCAAAATAGGTTTTTCTTCGTGCCGGTGAATTCTAATAAATATTAGCAAGTGTCAAAAACTATCGGTGAGAAAAGGATGGGTGACTTTTCTTTCACATAATTTGCTAGTCACTTACCAGTAGTTTTATAAAATCACCAACTTCTTTTTATAATTTGCACATTACCCATTTCGTACTAACTTACCAAATTGATTTGCATAATTTATGGCCTTGAATCTAATAAATGTTATGTGAAATTACTAATATAAATTTGAGTGTCTTACCATCTTTGGTCATATCAAATAATTACCTACTAGTTCTGGATGAAAAATTTACTGACTCATTTGATCAAAATAAAATGTTAGAACATGACTGACAAATGGACAAAATGTTAATTATTGCACTTACCATTCGTTTGGAAGAAACAAGAAACTTCGCAAGAAAATTAGTATGTGTAGGCCATGTCAAGCAATGACATCGTGCTTCAGGGAATTTAATAGTTTTGGAATCAAAATCTTAACCACCGTTCAAAGTCCTAAATAGCTCTTCCCTCACATATGACCGTCAAAAAAGAAAAATAAGTGAATCGTCATCTCTCTATCTAAAGAACATGAATCACTTAAGTATATAGATACATGTTCTGATTGGCGTGGAGCCGTCGGAGTTCAAATTTGACTTTGTGGGAATACATTTTGTATTGGATGTAATTATCTAAAAGTGTGACACTCTGATTTGCCTTTGATGTTGGCTGGTGATTGCATGTTATTTGCTTATTCCAATTGCTATGACGATTCTACAACTTTTTTGTCCGTTTTTTTTTTTGTTAGAGATGAGTCAGAGTTTATACAAAGAATTGTAATCTTCATCTCAACTCAGCTACGCAGAACACCTCTTCATGTTGCCGATTATCCGGTTGGGATAGATTCCCAAGTGGTTATACCGAGATGGATGTTAAATCTTGAGTCTATAGATGATGTTCTCATGATGGGATTATGGGGACAGGGAGGTATAGGAAAGACAACGTTGGCTAAAGCCATTTATAATGATGTTTTCAGACTATTTGAAGGTTCAAGTTTTCTAGCACATGTTCGAGAAAATTCAAAAAATTACAAGGATTTAGTTGCTTTGCAAGAAAAGTTACTGAACGATGTATTATTACCGGAAAAACATTTAGAAGTGTCCAATGTCGATGGAGGTAAAAATTTAATACAACAAAGACTTGGCCGCAAAAAAGTTCTTATCGTCCTTGATGATGTAGATTCCTTGCACCAGTTATGTGCTTTAGCAGGAAAAGACGAGTGGTTTGGTGCTGGTAGTAGGATCATTATTACTACAAGAAATAGTCATCTGCTTACTAGTCATGAGATTGATCAAGATCATGTGTATGAAGTTACAGCATTGAATGATGGTAACGCTCGCAAGCTGCTTAGTAAGTATGCTTTTCCAACACACCAAAAATTAAAAATCAGGACAAATCTAGTGAATGGTGTTCTGGATCATGCTAAAGGCCTTCCTTTAGCACTTGAGGTGCTGGGTTCCTTCTTACGCAATAGAGGAGAAGCTGAATGGGTTAGTACACTAAGAAGGCTGTCTAGGTTTCCTAATGAAACCATTAATGATGTGCTCAAAATAAGCTATATGGGACTAGAGGAAGATCATAAAGAGATTTTTCTCCACATTGCTTGCTTCTTTAAGGGGTGGAAAACCGATTACATTGATGAAATTCTCTACAGTTGTGATTTTGAGCCAACAATAGGATTAAAAGTTCTCTCTGAGAGGTCCTTGATAAAAATTAATTATGGAACCCTAGAAATGCATGACTTGATTCAGTCAATGGGTATGCATATTGTGAAGCAAGAATGTGATGATCCCAGGAGACGCAGTAGACTATGGTTATATGAGGATGTTGTTGATGTTCTATCACATGACATGGTAAGATTTGCAAATACGATCAAAACTCTACTTCTTATCTTTGACTCTAATTATTGAATATACATAACCTAACTAGTCTTGTACATACAGGGAGATTGTGATGTTAAAGCCATAGTGTTGAACCCACCCGTGCCGATAGAGATAAGTGTCGGTGGTGATGCTTTTACAAAACTAAGAAGGTTGATGTTGCTCATTTTACGCAATGTTTCTTTCCAAGCTCCTATATGTCTACCCAATGAGGTAAGATGGTTCGAATGGCCCGGTGCTCCTCGGTTTCCAGAATTTGCCTCTGGTCCCAAGAAATTAGTGAGACTTGATTTGAGGAAAGGCATGATGACAATTGTGCCAAAACCATTGGGGGTGAGCATTTATGTACATAGACCTTTCTATTATCCACTTCGTTTGCATGTATATGCGTATTATGTGTACTCTTACATAGAAGGAGTAGTGTTCCTATATCTTAGAAAACCACTTCTCTGTTTTCTTTCAAAATGACCCTGACTACTCAAAGAAATATTTTATGTGCAGCAAAGTTAGCATTTGAAAAATTAAGCACGAACAACTTTATTAGAAATAAATACACAACACAAAGAACTCTTATAATATATATAGAAGAGAAAGACATTTCAAGATTTGGAAATTAATCATGAAGGTCATTGCATCAAAAGATAATCCAAATTATGATATTGAAATATGTGAGAGATAAAATAGAATAACCTATTCCATGTATCTCTCCATAGTAATAGTGTTCGTATTATATGTAGTTGAGTATAATTGATAAAAGGAAGATTTAAATTCCTTAAAAGTAGGATTTCTTACTATGTATTGTAATATAGATGGAGTTCGCATTTCTAAATGTAGGCTGTGTAACTTCACTTTGATTTTGTCGGCTGTTTACATATAAGTTTTTTGTTTTTTGTTTTTGAAGAAAAATTATACAATGATAGCATATAAAGAAAACAAAAATTATGACAAGCGAACCCATTGATACCGTATATAAAGTAAAACCAACAAAGGAATCTGGCTGAATGGTCAAGCGTTTGATTTAAATGTGGCAAATCGAATATCCTAATCATAGAATCTTCTACTCAAATTAACCCTAGAGGCGAAGTAGTCATTAAGTGATGGAGCTTTGCCTTGCCCAGTGCACATTGGTAAACGGCCTGACTTGTCCTGCATCAATTGTAATAGCAAAGTCGAAAGTTTTAATGCATCGCACTGCAAAACAAGACATTGTTAGTAGCTTAAATTAGTTCTTAAGATGCAGAATTTCTAAGTAGATGTAATAAAATATATATTAGAAACTATCCGATATAAGGGATTCAGTAGTCACCGCCAGTTCTTAATCTAAAGGGACAGCAAGATTTGTGAATTGAATGTTAATTTTTTTTTTTCATCATAATGTATTTTAAAGTTGGTTTCATTGTCTTTGCATGACTTCCAAAAAAAAAAAAACACTGAAAGTTCCTTAATTTTTGGGAAAGTTCATCGCGATAAAATATATATTATTGATATTAACTGATTATATATAAATGTTCACGTTGATGCTTGCCGTGTGACGTTCACTTGGCTTTTATAATTAGCACGTGGCATAACACAGGGCTTAATCTTGTCACTTGGCCGGCATTTACACGGTCCCCACGTGACACTTGGCTTTTCTAATTGCCTAATAGCATGACACGTAGCCTACATTTGATCTGTATTCATTGGCGTTTTGATTTGTCATCTCTAATTTTCAATTTCTTACCCAATATATGTATGGATTTATTAACTGGCAAAATTTGTAAGTGTTTACTAATTTCACAATACATTTTCAATTCTCACAAAATTAGTTTAAAGTAATTCTCAATGACAAGTCGATTTCGCTGTTTTTGCAGGAATTCCGAGAATTGAAGTACATTAATTTTAGTTATTGCAACTCGCTAGTCCATATGCCTGACATCTCATGTGCTCCAAATCTTGAGAAATTGGATATGCATTGTTGCAAAAATTTGGTAGGAGCACACGAGTCGATTGCAAATCATGACAAGTTACAGTGGCTGAATTTAGCATGGTGCTTCAAACTTCGTAATTTAGCAAGGGAGCTCAAGTAAAAAAATCTCCATACTCTCAATCTTTTTGATTGCAGAAAATTTGAAAGGTTCCCTGATATTCCACATAAACTTGAAGGCCTAAAAAGATTTACTTTACATGGCACTGCTATTAAAGAACTTCCTGCATCAATAGGAAATCTTGTCTCTTTGAAGTCAATGTATTTAAATGAATGCTCAAACTTGGTAGGTCTTCCATCTAACATTTACAAGTTACAAAACCTTAGAATATTGGGACTCGCGAGTTGCGAAAATTTAGTGGGGTTTCCAAAGTTGGAGGATTCAGCTAATCCATGCATAGAGGCCAAACTTTCGAAGTTACAACATATATACCTTAGTGGAAGTGATTTATGCATGACAGATGTTCTTGGGAATCTTTCCCGTTTTCCCTCTTTGATAGACTTAGATCCCTATGTATCCATCACTAGGCTTCCTACATCCCTCAAAGAGCGTGATGGTTTGACTTATTCGGAAGTTTTAAATTACTATGAATCTCTGCGAGAAAGTGGAGAATAAAATTCAGAAGTAAAGAGTTCCTTTATGTATGAAGACAGTTTGATTAGAACAGATCTAGAGGAAGATTTGCAAGATTGTCCAATAATTACTGAGGAACAAAGTCAAATGGTACCAAAGAAAACTTATGAGGCATGCAAACCAAGACCGCGTGGACTTCTAACTCGATTGGCAAAGATGAGTGGCAGTGTTGGTCGCTGCTTTGGTTGTTAGAATGGGCAAGAAACTTGCTAAGGAAGCAATTCGGAGGTAAGTGAACTTAGCTGACCTTCGTGATAATGCCTTCTCTCTCCTTGTTTCTTCTCGTTTTCCTTTCTCCAAAAATAAACTTGCAACACGCTCTTAACCAAGTTACCTTTGCATCCTAAATAAAATTATGTAATTCTTTCTTCTCTTTTGTCTCTTTTCTTTGTTTTCAGTTTTTCTCTCTCCACCTTCTTCCTTGGGGTATTATAATTTATACTCACGAAAAATGTATTTTTATTTTTTCGGGCTAAATCCTCTCTTCTCCACCATAGGCCAACCTCCAACTCCGCCGACGCCGCTTTCAGCATCATGACTCCTCATCTTCCACACGACACCACCAGTGAGCTCTGACGACATGGGAGATCGCCACCTGCCGGCGGAAGCGATGAACAGAAGGAGTTCGTCATCCGGAAACAGAGTCCCTAGAAGGTGTTTCTTCGAGAGACGTTGAATAAGGTGTTTCTTCGTGAGTTTTGTCTGTGGATGCTTGGTAGTGAATACACTAGCAATCGATGTTACATGCTGCAAAATCAACAACGATCCCTAGAAGGTATGGCTTTTCTGTCTTTCTTTTCGTAGGTGGCAACTTATTAAACCGAGTAGGTGAAGTATAGGTTCAAAGGAAAAACAATCGAGGAAGAGTGGAACTGGGAAGTAGCGTGTACATGGCTTGGTTCAGTATGCTTTTCAGGCGAAAAACTGGGCCAATCTGGGTGCTATAGATTGGGAACTCCCTTATGCATGACCAGGCATCGAAGTGGAAAATTAGCCATGCTAAAGAGAAAGGGGGAGAGAGAGATTTGGGTGCTTTTGAGGTGTCTAGGAAATGCGGATGAGTATATATTATTTGAGCATTTTTATTTGGAAATTTCACGTGATTCAATGTGTGCTTGAGCACCACAATGCTTCACATATTGAGATCGGCAGAATTGCTCGGGTAATTATGGACTATCCTTTACATCCCATTTCTGAGAATACTTACACATGGTGATGTGTGTGTTTGATCACCAAAGTAGATTCACTAACTGAGACTCATGCGGCACTCAAAAAATCTTCTTCTTCTTCTTCTTCTTCTTCTTCTTCTCCTTCTCCTTCTTCTCCTTCTTCTTCTTCTCTTCTTCTTTAATGGGATGTTTATCATCTCATGGTATATGATTACATCGGGAAAATAACAAAAAAAGTCCCGAACCTATTAAATTGATATCAATTTAGTCATAAACCTTTTAGTTAAATCAATTTAGTCATAAATCATTTCACATTAGTATCAATTCAATTTATTTAGCCAATTTTGACCCGAAATTGCTAATGTGAATGTTGGTAATCCTATGTGGCACGGTTGACGATAGCGTAAATAATATTTTAAAATTTTTAATTTTTTTCAATTTTTTTATCAAATTTTTTTTAATTTTCCTTTTTTTTCTTTCTTTTTCCCCCTCATCTTCCCTACCAGCCACAAATGAGTGCTGGTGAGGGCTAGACCCTTGTGGTCTCAGCAAGGGCGGCAATGCCTTTGCCAACCCTTGCTGTTGGCTAGTTGTTGGCCATGGCCTTGTATCCCAAGCCAAAGAAAAGAGAAGGGAAAAAAAGGAAAAAAAGGGGAATTTAAAAAAAATTAATGCAAAAATTGAAATAATATTTAAAAATTAAAAATATGTCTACGTCAGTGTTAGCTATGCTATATAGGGTGGTCAGCATCCGTGTAGCAAGTTTTAGCCTAAATTAGTTGGATAGACTGAATTGGTATCAATATAAAAAAGTTTAACACTAATTTGGTCATATTAAAAGATTTAAAATTGAATTAGTACAAATATAATAGGTTGGAGATTTTTTGGCATTTTTCGCCAATCACATCCCATAGAGCATTATTGTATTTTATACGTTGAGGATTTGAGCAATGCAGTGAGACGCCCTACTTGTTTGTTGCCTTCTCCACCTAACGACCTAAAGATGAGTTTGTTAAAAAAAAAAAAAACGCCATTAACTCTTAAAGGTTTTGTTCGATTGTCTCCTTTGAAATGTTTAATTGAAATATGAAGGACTTAGATAATTTTGATAATAAAAGACGGAATTTTATAAAAGAAATTCTTTGCTAAAGTTGTGGCATCTTTACGGCCTAACAAGTATGTGAGCTCGTCATACACAGGTTTTCTACTACATCTTGTTACTAAGTGTAAGTGAATAAGCTTAGTGGTATGCATGTGATATCTCTTTCATGAAATGCTTAGACTTGCAAGGCATGAATTCATTTTGTATTATGTGCATGTACTTGAGGCACACATTAAGGTTGATCGACATTTGATCATATTCAACATTATTGCAATTTTACGATATTATGCTCTTGTATCCGAGGTACGGAGAGATTCTTATGTGATCAGACTCAAAGAAATTGAGATTTTGATGTTATCAAATTTTGATAAAAATATTTAGTTTTCCATTTGAGAGTTGAATGCCTTTTAAGGATCTTTGGAACTTCATTATACTTTAGTAGTAAGCCAATTGATTCATTTCAATTTGTGTTTAGTGACATTAGTGAGAGTGCTACTTTTAGAACATCTTTTTTGAAAGGATTATACGAGGACCTAGGTCCGCAAAGAGCACATAAGCTTGAATATTTGTCTAGTGCTTAGAATTATTTTTAAAGAATCGATTTGGGACAAATATATTTTTTTCTTGATTAATCAATGTTTGTGCAATTTCATTTATATCTGGTTTTATAAACCTATATATGATATTTTAGTTTAAGGTTACGATTTTGAGCAAAATCAAGGTTGACTAATTGTGAAAAGTTACCTAATCTTCTATAAAGGCCCTCAATTTTTTTCCTTTTATAATATGCGATGTCAAGTTATTGTGACCATCCAGCCTAGTTCTATAGGCTAGGCCACCAACATGAGTATTAGAATAACTACACAAGGTGTTGATCATTTGGAGTGGGCGTTAACTTACAAATCACATTATGTGACCTCTCCCATTCGATATGAAATTTGAGATATTATAAATTCTCTCATTAAATAATTGACGTCCTTGTCCTCGTCGCCGTTGGCCCTATCGCGCAGCATTGCTCTCCTTGTTTGGCGTGTGAAAAGAAGATGCCTGAGAAAGGAAGAACAATGCCTTTCGTCTATGGAACCTCCGGAGATGAAATGTACTCATCTATCAACGGACCGTGCCATCTAGAGAAAGGCCACAGCTTATAGTTTCTATTACTTCTCAAGGTCGGACAATTGATACTTGTGCATTATTGGGAGGGTTCTCGCGCTTACTTAGTTGGACACTGTGTGACAGTGTGACAGACATGTTTTGCTGGTGGACAGTTTGGGTCTAATTTTCTGCTTCTCTTCCTTCATGTCGACTTCTTCACCAGAAAGGATTAGCCCACACCTTCTCCTCCATCTTGGCATACTTAGTAAGGTGCCCTCTTTGGATCAATTGTCCAATCTCATTGCCTAGTTCATGGCAATCATCTATATGGTGGCCATAGTTTCTTTGAAAATGGCAGTATTGATACATATTCTGGCGGCAGCTAGGAGTCTTTAGACGACTTGGCCAACGTAAGATTCCTTGATCCTTACTCCATAGCGAACCGGCGTTGGGCTTAATCAGTGGTGTTGTGATTTTTGCCATTCTTTAAAGGAGTGAAGGCCCGAATCTTTTTCTCCTTCTTCACTCACTTTCTCAATGGTGGGACTATCGTCCTTTGCACCGTAGTGGCAGGAGTAGACTAGCATGCCGAAACTCCAAAGTCTCCTATACATCGACTGACTAAGTAACACGGGTATAGAATTCTTCCTTAGTGGCGGGTCGGTTTTTGCTGACAGAAGACAAGAATGGAGACATTGGAGCCCTGCTGAGGCAGCATCAGAAGGGAGGTGTGGGAACTCGATGGTCATAGTTAAAAAAAAAATAAAGAAGGAAAGAGAAAAAAAAGAAGATTAAAATAATTTTTAAAAATTGAAAAAATATTAAGATATTATGTAGGATGCTAGGAATTTGAAAATGTAGAAATGTTTACGATTAGCCGAATTGACTTAATTGACAAAATGTAGAAATGTTTACGAGTCAAATGGTAAAAGTGCAATAAGTTTAAGATTTTTTCAACAATTTTTTCTTGTTGGTAGCAATTTGAAATGTGATACTTTGTAAGATCAATGTATGTCTTCCTTTCAATTTTCCAATACTGCCCTCCACATATTTCAGCTTTTACCTTTCATTCATCTCTTATTTCTATATATTAATGTTATTACATTAAATATCTTCATTCTTCTGATAAGTAAATATCATCAAACACCCAACTAAAAGAAGTGGATTGACTAGCAAGTTGGATCTCAACTCGAGCGAAGGTTTCAATGACCGTTCAGGGGAAAAAAGAAGAGGAATCTCCCAACTCCCAAGCTTCGGGCAAGGCCGAGCCAGAAGTGGGCCTTAAGGCCCGAGCCCAATTCCCAACATACCATTAGTTCAGCCCATTTAATTAACAGCTTTTCTTAGCACGTCAGTTTAATAAAAATAGGAAAAAAAAATTAAAGCACCAATAGGTCTCTCTCCGGACGCTATATCGTTCCCTTCTGCATACAGTAATGGATAACGACATGGCACTCAAAATCTACGAAGGAAGGTCGGCTTATGATCTCCAAGCATATCGCCGCCGGTCCCTAATATTTCATTTCGCTCTCTTTCACGGGATTTCCATTGTTTTCACCACAATTCAAGCAGAACTTTTGAGGATTTCGCAATTGATAAGTGACGTTAAATCGTAGCCTCTTTCTTATGCTATTTGGTTTTCTGAGAGGTGACTAATCTAGGTACAGGCGACTCTAGCATGGGATAAAGTTTTCTAAATTGGTAATTAATGGTTGTACTAACACTTATTCTCACGGGATAGAGATTTTCGCTCATTTAGCATAATCAAAGCATCCTTCTTGCTTGACGCGATTTGTGGTCTGAGTTAGCTTGATTGCTATGACCGGTTGAAGCGATTTGTGATCTAGGCCAGCTTGATTTTGGGACCGTATGATAGAGCTGTTTTGTAAAGTACACCGTTTACCATACTCATTGTTGGTGATTGGTGCTTCCGGCTGACCAAGCTTATTTGTCCTATTAAGTTTTACACTTGTGGTAGTAGATTTTATACATGTGAACCTTCATCGTGTTCATAGAGCTTGTTGTATGTCGTAGATAATGACGTAATTCATTTTACATCTTTATTGTCATGCCATGATATTACTATTGGAAAACACGGTGATTGAAATCACAAAACACATATGATCTTAATTGATGATCTAAAAACATCATGACTCATCACTTTAAGTTGGTCATGTGCTGATTATGAATGTTTTAGTGATTTCAATATAATATCATGACGTAGAAACTTTTCTTCGAAAGTCGATTCTGTTATCTAATATCCGTATGTATTTATGAAGTTAGTAAAGAGGATATTGGTGATTACAGAAAAAAGATCTTTGAAGTGTAGAATTCAGCTGCATGGTTGCTGAACTTTCCGAGGGAGAGATGCAACAATGCTAGAAAAATTGGCCATCAACACTAAGATCATCCTGACAGTTAGATTATTCTGAGTTGCTTAACATGACCAGCCTATGCCACTAAAGATTGTTTAAATATTTGTACTTAATTTCTATTAGATGAAAGGTTCGCTAAATAATGGCCAGACTTATAAAAATGGGGGCATGGTCCCCATCTGTTTAATCTGATATTTATAAAAATAAATTAGTATTAGTTCACCACAATCTGACATGTGGTACTTTGTAAGAACAACTTATATGTTCCATTCAAGTTTCAAATGTTGCCCTTGACATATATCAACTTTACCCTTCATTTATCTCTTATTTCCATTCAGTGAATCTTATTTTATTACATTAGCACCTTCTTTCTTCTGATAAGTAAATATAATCAAACTTATAAAATGTGGATTAACTAATTTCTGCTAAAGCTAACTCAAAAATAAAATTAAAATCTCATTAGATATACCGTGCAGTTACTAAAAAACAAAATCTCAGCTACAAGAAAAACTAGACACCTTAAAATCCACAAAGAACACTAGCAGCAACTAACCATAAATTTTTCCTGCCCATCAACAAAAATGAATTCTCCATCTGTGGCATAGATTAAGCTTACTAATATATCACAGCATTCTAGCTAGTTCACCATCCACTCACCTATTCCGTAAAACACGCTGCCAAACTTCCTTTGAGAAGGGGACAAGGAAAAAATATACAAGCCCTCAATTCATCACTCTCATTACACAACCATAATCACAACCATTATTAGCGATCACATTACACATTTGCTCATCCTATCGAAGTGTTTATAACCTGTTCAACATAACCTCCATTTGACAAAAGAATATTTGGGGACATTGTTCGGATGAAACCTCACAATCGAGGCCAAGTCATTGTCTAGCCTCTCCATTAGCAACAAAGCTTCCAGGCCTCATCCTGACTAAAACCACCTTGCAGATTTACTGAAAATAATTCTGTCTTCTATATTTGGATTTGGGAAATGAAACCACATAAAGCTGCTTGAATATAAACCATATGCTTAGAGCTTGCTGCAGGACACCTCTATTCTCCTCCTTCAATCACATCAGCAACTTTGCCATGGAGACCTAAACCAGAATCCTATAACGCCCGAACTGGATATCTGTCCCCAAGGACACCATGGGAATGTCAATTGTCAAACCGTAAAGGTTGTATTTGCCTGATTACCTATCACATATTTAACGCGTGGCATGAACCAGCTTCTCACACTAAAGTATTTTCCTCCAAACAAATGTGTTGCCAGTTTTTTCTTTGACTGCCTATTATAGAGGACTCCAGCATAGGGTTAGTTTTGAACCCACGCAATCCACGAAGAGACCAACTTCATCAACGCATGCCACATCGGGCTGAGCACCGGGCTGTGCCGGGCCTGAGCACAAATATTTAGCTTCTTTGAAAAAATCTAACATATCATTTCTTTCAAATATTAGAAAAATCCTTCACTTGAGAACTTGTGAATGTTTTTTAAAGATAACAACACTTAAGTAATTAAATGAATAGTCATGACATTCAAGTGAAAGTAATATGAAATTATGACACTTGAGTAGTCGATTACAAAGTTATAATATTAAAATGAGTGTCATATGAAAGTTATGACTCTCGTAATACATGTTTTCCTTGTAACTAGACTTTTTATTACCATTGACACTAATCTCGAGCTGAAAATTCCTCTAGATATGTTCCCTATAAAGCTTGCCCAAGTTGCTTGGGGCTTTTCGAGGGTAGGATAATCGTTCCGGGAAGTGTCTTGGCGGGTACTAGCTTATGGCATTCATCCCTACAATTCCTCATAATGGACAAGTGGCCGTGTCTTGTCGTAGTCAAATTTGATTGGTTATGGAGGCAGAGTTGGCATGTATATGTTGTTATCGCAATACTCATTGAATGAGTTCCACAACTATTGTAGGGTGAAGCCAGGATCGTATGGGAATGATCTAACACAGTTATTATTATTGTTGTTTTTGTTCTCCATTGTAATACATAGAACACGATTAAATCCTTGTAAGGAGACGGAAATAAACGAAATTAACAAACGGTCGTAGAGACAAAAGAGTGTTTGAAATTAATATATGAGTAAAGATTGAAAAATGAGAGAAATGGGGTCAACTGATTACTAATCAACTAAGAAGCATCGACATTTTTTGGAAGCCTTCATGTCGTGTCCGACACTTCGTTATGTGTCCGACACGTTCCAACACGCTCCGACATGTTCCAATACGCGGTCAATGAGTGTCGCAAATTCCGACACGTGGTCAACTCTTCCCGACACGCTCTGATACGCAAGTTTGAAATTTTGACACTCAATTCTGACACACACGGAATCAATTTTAAAAATTTTTAATACTTGAGGGGTCAAAATATAAATATATGAAAAATAATGAAAATAACAAAAATAAAGGGGAAAAAAGAAAATTCTCACTCTCAAGTTTCTCACTTATAAGTTTTGACATTCCCGTGAGTGACGATGGAATGCCTCTCTTCACACTAGCAGACTTAAAGTTGTGATTTTTTTATTTTATTTTTGCTTCTTTCCGCCTCTCACAGGCGTCGCCTGTGAATTGTCTCTTTGGTCTATGTCATTAGCTTGTGAGTTATCTCTTACACTTTCCATGGCGAATTTAGTTATTTCCTTTTCTTTTGGTCATATTTCGAGAGTTCTTGTCCTAGATTTTCATTTTTCTCGAACCTTGTTTTGCAGAGGAACTTCGAGCTACTCTATATCATGAACTTCGAACTCTGTATGGAACTATAAGAAATCTCACTAATTTCCGACAAGTGTAAAAAAACATGACATGTTCCTTCAAATTTACTTTTTTGTGTTTACAATTTTTGAATTTCTTATTCAATCTTTATCAAATTAAAACAATGAATGATATCAACAAATGTTGAATTAATATTTTTAGTATAAATTAGTTCTATGCTCTTTTTTATTATTTATTTTTGCGTTTATAAATAAAAATATATGTTTAATATATAACGTGTTGAAATTCTCTATTTTTTGATAAATAATGTATCGACGTGTCGTGTCATACCGTATCATGTGTCGCATGTCCGTGTTTGCGCTTCATAAAGCTAATCGGTGATCATCAGTGACCGAACAATTACATACATACATATCTATGTATATATATATAAATTATGGCCCAATGGTCGGCTGTTAGGCCGAATTGGTCACTGACATGATTTCTGGGGCCGGGCCTAAAAAATTTCCCTTTGGTTGGGCCCCATTATTGGATTTGGCCTCCAAGGCTAGATGGGAAAACAACTCAATTGTAGAAAATCAGTACTGTAACTATTTATCTAGATATCCAACAAAAGATCAACTCTATTTTATCAGGATTCAATTTCAATATTGAGAATTGCTTTAAGGCAAAATAAATAAAGATTCATTATAGAAAAAACAACATTATCTAGAAAAAAAATACATGTTTAAATGTATACCCAAACAAGATATATAAGTTTCTAATGGATTCGTTGAAATCTCAAAGAATTCACCATTCAATTATATTTTTATAGAATTATCAAATTCAAAACCTCGAAAAACCTTTTGAAGAAGCTCTCCAGGCCACTAATGGAACGAAGAGAGAGAATAAGCAATAGTCATACAAGCTTTTACTTTACATAACAAATTGCAACCGTCACATTTATGCTCCTCAAAACAGCAACCAAACAATCTCAATTTATTAAATTAAGTGCCTTCACTATATTAGCCTTGATCGTACGACAGTTTTAATAAGTTCTCAAGATAATATCTTGTGGGTCCTGCCCATTGGGACAACAGGAGTAGCGAAGCTTGTCGTTGTTATGATCAGATTTGCGCAATTGTTTCAAATCTCAAATGTTATTTTATGAGATAAAAAAATAAGAGTGAAATTGAAATTGGATCTAAAATTTGGATTTTTTTATGAGACAAAAAAAAAGTTTAGGGTAAAATCAAATTGTACCTAAAGTTTAGGGTTTTTTATGATATAACAAAAAAGTTTAAGGGCAAGATTGAGACCGGACTTAATAAAGTTGGGTCTCTTTCATGGGGCATAAAAATAGTTTAGAGGAAAAAGTGTGACATAACCTAAAATAATTTTTTTTTTTGCGAGATAAAAAGTAGAATTGGGACAACAACTAAAATTAATGTTTTTTTAAGGGTGTATGTGGCCTATCAACTCAAAGCAATCGGTTCTGATCGAATGTCGAAAAAATTGCATCGCCTTTGAAGGAGGAGACCTGAAAAGTTGACCTCAAAAGTAAAAGTTTTCTTTTTTGACCCAAAAAACAAAAAACAAAAAACTCCAAGTTTTCGTCGCCCTTTCTTAGTGCGACTCTCCTCTGCGGCGTGCCATCGCTCTGATAGAATCGAGCGCTGCAGGTAGCATCTTCCTTCTCTCTTTCGTCCCTAGCGGTCCTTGACGGCTCCGATCTCCTTCGTCGTTCTTTGTCATTCTGATCTTGGGCAGCCCATTAATGTCTAGGTTTCTTAGGCCCTTTTACATAATGATCTTTCCCTGCAGTTAGCTACCACTCTTTTTTCCAAACGATAGACCGATAGAGAAATTTACCCCGATTCTGGGATTTTGATCTTGGGATGTTGGGGGCGTTTCGATTTTTTTTTTCTTTTTGTGGGATTGGTTCTATGAAGATGGCTAGAAATTGGAGGGTATGTGTAATGGTAGCGGTTGCCATGATTAGCCCGCCAGGTATCCGTTAAAGTTGCCCACAGAAAATTGCATTCAATATCTCGCTGGGTAAGCATCTTTTGCGAATGTATACTATAGATGACAACAGTATATAAGAAATGATGTAGAGAGGACGTTACACGAGCACAGAATTACAGATTCTATACCTGCTCTTGTCCTGCTTTATTCCTGGTCTGAACTCAATTGGCGAGAGGGCTTGTCGGTCTGTGGACCTCTGAGTCCATGGTCGAATTTTGTATTGGTGTGATGTACCTGCTAGGCTGGTGCATCAACTGAGACTCTATATCAGGCTACGAATCACATTGAAACGTGATTCTCCCATATGGGCAGTCTATGCTGGTTTTATCTGGAGTTTTCTGCGGTCTCCTGGTGACGATGCATGCTCACTCGAGTGCGTATACACCCAAAAAAAATCCTTTTATTTACCTGGTCATCTGTCAAAACACTTGGGTATGGATAGTACTCCAAACTTTTCTGGAAAATGACTTCCACCTTTAAAATTAGGAAGTCGTTTCCTGATTTTCAAACTTGGTATTTTTCTGGTTGACTGAAGTCATTTTTCTTTGACCAGCTTATTTTCCCACATCAAACACTAAAAAGTGGAAAAAGAAGTTTTCTGGCAAAATATTTTCCTTCAAACAAATAGAGCCTAAGTCAACATTGAGTTTCATCTTTCCAAACTACCTTTTGATCACGGTAGAAATATTATTGGTCTTTAAGGACCACATACTTTATAAATAAATACTCATTTGCATCTATGCATAACCACGAAATTATGCACGCATGCAACCCCTTTAATCTTTTTTTTTTCTTTTCATTAATTCCCCTCAAACCAGGTTAACTATATATATCCTAAAGTAAATTTCTGTAATTCTTTCTTCTATCATTCTTTTTCTTTGTTTTTAATTCTCTCTCCACCTTCTTTCTTTGATAACTTCTAAGCTCCTTCCTCATCTTCACCGTAGGCAAACTTTGAACCCCATCAACGCCAGTTTCAATATCTCGATTGCTCATCTTTCATCTGACACCAGCGAGCCATGACGAGTGGAGGATTGCCACCTGCCAATGGAGCGGGCGAACAGAAGAAGTTCTTCGTAAAACAGCCTAGCAAACTGAAGGTGACGGAGACTGGCGAGGGGAGACAACGGACTACCACCACCGACCGAAGCCATGGAAATTGATAACATAGCTTTGGGTGAACGATTCTCTCCTGAGGTACTGGGTTTTATGCAGCTTGCTATAGATCAGGTAACGCCTGGCACGGCCAAATTGTATTAAGTTGATGTAATACTTGAGCTGAAGTTTGAGTCCAATTCCTTTGGTGCCATAATTGTGTGGGAACTTGAAGAATGTATAGTTAAATTGGACAAGAGACGTTGAATAAGTTTTTCTTTGTGAGTGTTGTTTGTGGATGCTTGGTAGTGTATCCATTTGTAATCGACATTACAAGCTGCAAAATCAGCAACATTCCCTATAAAGTACAGGTTTTTCTTTCTCTCTTTTCATAGGTGGTAATTTATTGAAATAAGTAGGTGAAGTCTAGATTTAAAGGAAAACAAGCAAGGCAAAGTGCAACAAAGGGAAGTTGGGTGTACATGGGATGGTTCAGTCCCCTTTTCAGGCAAAAAACAGAGCCAATCCAGGTGCTGTAGGTTCAGAGGGAGGGAGTAATGGATTTGGGTGCTTTTGAGGTGTCTAGGATTTGTGGATGTGTAGTAGGTGCCCATCATAAAGATGTGCAGCGGGTGATATGTTTGCCAGGACAATTAACTCGTCAGAAGCTTCGATCACTGGGATATGATTGTGCTAGGTTTCATAAGGCTTTTGAAGAGGCAAAACCAGAGAGGAATGAAGAAGATGCAATGAGATGGCAAGCCACCAAGAAAGGTGTTTGCTTGACAGTTGAATCCTTATTAGTTTGGGGTAAATTTGTCAAAAGTGTTTCAATTTGGGGTTTTTGGTGATAAAAAGTAGTTTTGAATAAATTTATTATAAATATACCAGTTTAAATTTTTCAAAATAATATCCCTAAAATATCCTCTTTTTTTTTTTTTTTTCTTTTTCCGGTTCAATTAGCCAAACCAAGCTAAAAATTATCCATCTTCTTAATTTATAATTTATACAATCTCTCACATTTTTCACTGATTCTCCTTTTTAGTATTTCAAAAAAAAAAAAAAGTCGAAAAACCAAAACGAACCAGACCATGGTTCAATTCAAAGCTAATGCATACTCAAATAGTGCGGTTCGATTTGCGTTTCATGAAGACATTGAAGTGTGATTTCAAAGGCTCAATATGATTAAGCATGTCATAAAATGTTAAACAAATTGAAATAGAAAGTAGAATAGTATGGCAGCGAAAATTTCCAAGTTAGATAAAAAGAAATAAAAATTACATGAACACTGCTAGAGAATATATCAGATTTCTTCATGGGGTTTAATCGATATTAACAGTGGAATCAGGTTTGGCAAAATAATTTCCAAGTTAGACACAAAAAATTAACATCCATCATCAGCTTCTTCGTGGGGGTTTGGTTTTTGAAGTGTGGGGTATCACCCCTAGACCAGTAGGGACCAAACCGCGAGCTCGACCGCGACTTGAGCATGAAAGAAGATGTCTAAGTTAGGGCTTACATACTTGACATCGAACGATGAACGATAATGTTAAGAAAAGCAAAAATGCAAAATCATTTTTTTAAGCACGAGAATACGTTGGACCCTGTATTCATGTCTCTTCCCCGGATATGTGGATTTTTATCAAGTCAATTTTCATGATTCAACTACAATTTTTATTAAATTAATCCAGATTACTCAATTTTGACTAATTTTTTTACCTAAGGATCGACAAAGGGCAGAGCGCACATTGAAAATGCAAGGAGTGTCCGAGTTTTTTTTTTTTTTTTTTTTTTTCAATTGAGGGGGTGTCCAAGTAATTTACCCCTGATTCTAATAGCAAAATATTAGGTAAAGTCAACGATTTGTTTTTCCCAAGTTGAGATATAGCAAACTTTCGCGTACTTGGAAACCTTGTATTTTCGGTGATAACTGTTACTCATTACGAAGCTCATTCTCTAATAGAATAATTCTAATTTATGCCTCAGTCCTGAAGAATTAAGAGCTAATATCATGTTTAAATATTGCTGATTACTACATTATTATTTCTTAAAATAAGTTTGCTGAGTATTGCTTAATATTTATTTCGTATCAGAAAGCATGTTTGGCCTCCCAACACACGTGCCCTATTAGTCTCTAAATTAGTGTACACTTTCAGAACAAGAAATTAAAATAATGACAGAAAATCTTGATCACTTTAATGTAAGGAATGACTATGCACTATAGTAGATCTATAGTAAAATAATTGTTCAAAAAGTTATGAATCTATTGTACATTAGTCAATTCAATATTAAATTGTACAATTTAATCAATTTAATTCTAAACTTTTTAACAACTTTATTGACCATGAATGGTTAAGCAAAGAGAAGAGTTAAAAGCTATGGTCCTTTAGAGGTACCACTACTTCATTTGCCATGTTAGAGTGGAAATACTATCATTAGTAGTAATGAAATTTGCAAGTTGGGGACTTGAGGCCCCATAAAAGGAGCATTTTGGCAGATTGAAGTGAAACTACACGTTAATGCGTGCTTTGCACATATTCTAAAAAAATATTATTAAATAAGATAAAATTAACTTCTACCAATTTGCGAAAGTGATTGAGACAAATTAAGAATCATTTCTCACATATATTGCAAGTTTTAGTATAAAATCTTAGGCCCAATTCCCTTTTAAAAGTACGAACTTTCATGCAATTTATAATTTTAATATAAAAGAACACTTCTTAAAGTTAAACCAAAGCCTTGATCTATATACTAAAAGGTTTGTCAACGCTAATTGCGAGTTCGAAACTGATAATGCTATTTATCAGTCAATTTTTTTATAGTGAAACTCGTTTAATTATGAAAAATAGAAATACAAAATACAAAAGCTATACTTTTGCACTACCATAAGCATCAGACTGTGGATTATGGCCTCATCGTGAATATCTACCATAAATTAATTGAAATCATTCAATTAGTCAGGCCTCCTTTGATGACCTGGCAATTTCAATGTACATAGAACCAAAATATTCATAAAACGTATGAAATGATCACTATAGCGTGTCCCTCGTAGATTTTTGGGAAAAAATGTTCACTTTTAGAGTAGAAATCCGATCGTTCTTCCTTTCATAGGTAGTAAGCCACGGTGATCGAGATTCGTAAATTGTTGTAAGAGTCGCCACCAATCATTATTTAGATTGACTGCAAATAGAAAAGTCATCTAGAGTATAAAGCGATAACAAAAAATTTAAGGTCCAATCCATGGGCTTGATTATATAATGGAAAGGGTTAGCAACTTCCACGTCACCATTTCAATACCACATTCTCATGAATCTGTACAGCGAATTCAATTCCATCAGAAAAGCATTCAATAAATCCAATGCATACAATTCCTATAACAAAAGTGAATTCAATTATAATAGCGTGCATGAATCCAATGCATATAATTTTAACAAAAAAAAGGAGTGACTCTAATCAAAATATCTAATTGAACATACATATTCTAATAGGTGCAAAATGGCATGCAAATTAAATTAAAAGAATCTAGTACGTATCCAAACATCAAAGGCATAATCCATGGCATAAAATGTAAGTTCGGATGAAGAAATAATCTCAATTTGATACATGTTCACGAGGTACAACATGCAACTAACTAATTTGGCAATACGTGTAGACGTGTATGCATTATTCATGACTTAAATAAAGGCGAAATGACATGCATTGGTCTTATTGCAACCGTTGCCATGTGGCGGTCACGAGGGCTAGTGACTCTTAGCTAGTGACTGGCTGGTTGGTGCTTGGCCATCCCTTCTAGGTGCTAGCAAAGGCCTAGAGTGTGCCCAGCTCGGCGCGGGGCCCAAATATCCTTGGTTAAGACTTTTTTTAGCCTTTTTAAGAGTTTCTCTTGCCTCAAACCTAATTAATCAACCTTACTACAAAGAGATCAGATTTCTTCTACAAACTTACTTGACACTCCTTCTACTTAGTCAAAAATGGTAAACCTCGTCTAACTTTTCCACAAAGTCTCTGTAAGAATTCCAAGGCCTGAAAAAGTAATGTGAATCAAATCAATATAGAGCTTATTGTTTTTTTTTTATCGGGTACATTGAGTACTGTTCATTCCGTTCATGGTGTGATCTTCATCTGTAGCGTGGTCCATCCAAACTTGGCAGTTTCAAGTAATCTCAATTTGTTCACCTTCTACATTTAGACCCTTTGAGCATATTGGTGTATTCATGTTATCAAAGTTGTTCTCCTACTATTTAGTCTGTCCAGGCACCTTGATGATCCCATCTTACTTGTTCACCAAAATCCAAAAATTCTTTCAAATCTAACACTTTTCACTTAGTATCATTTTCTCCCACATTCAGAGCAAGAAAGTCCACGTTGTAAACATCATTTGCCTCCGCACACACAAATAAACTTATTTGCTCCCATAGAATGTTTTGTCCCCTTATTTACATGGAAAAATTGAAAGCGCAAGGTGTCATGCCCCAATCCTTCGTGCACGTGCCCATCCCTCTACGGTCGATTAAAAACGACGTCCCAGAACGCATCACCAACCCATTCATTTTAATTTGCATGCAGAAGTAAATAAATAATCCCCAGACAACAAGAAGATGGATAGGAAAATAGGGCTGCAAATTTTCAAACAAAAACAAGCCTTTTTATAAACAAACATGTTTATATATACAATACCAGACTGTTTACACGTTCACAAATTCTGGTTTCTCCACCTTTCCAGACTCCGAGGCTTTAGGTTCTCCACGATCACCATCTAAGGACCTGAAATGGTTATCCCATAATGGGGTGAGACGACGTCTCAGGAAGTTCAACTCTCTAAGCCCTGACTAAAATACGCCCAGAGGGCTACTTAAGCACAAATACGAGTCAGAGGACTTACCTGAGCCTCGATCTCTTCCTGCAAGTCAAGATAATTTAAACATTCATCGAATCACATTAACAAATAAAACAATCACACCAGATCAACTCATCAATCAATTGACCTAGTTGATTTCATGTCATCAGGACCATCACACGGTCATTCCAATTACCCACTCCAACTATTAATTACGGCCCAACGGGCACGGCATACTAAATGTTCAGCGGTGAATTACGGCCTTATGAGCACAGCCTATCCAAGTTAGGTAGTAGATTACGGCTCAACGAGCACAACCATACTTCGGCGGTTTTCATGATCCAACTCATAACATCACGCACAACATGCATCAACTCAACTTTTGATAGTCATCTTCCTATAACTATAAATTACTACACGATTAATCACCAATGGCCAAGAACGTGGTATTCCACACTTAAATTCCTCGATTAACACAATACATTGGCCTAATTTCCTCATGTTAAATATACTCGATAAAAATAATCGTGTGTAGGTACATAGTCGGTCTGAGCCAAAAATATAATATCTTTACTTTCAAAACTTCCACCATTTATATAGTCGATAAAATCATTTTCAGCGTTGTAAACCAACTCCCGGTAATTTCCTAATTAAATATTGAAAATAATAAATTTTGGGATAAATACCCTAAAATTGCCAATCACACTCAATTTGCATAAAATAATAGTTAATTAAATAAATCGAATACACCATTGAATTCAGCATAAAATTCTGGTCACTAGTTATCCCGGTCTAATTTCTGGAAAATAATTAATTAATTAAATAATTACGGAAATTAATTATTAAATACCAAAAATGCATACTTAGGCCCGTAATGCCTAATTAAATGCCGATTTGGGTTCAGAAAATTCCCGAACCCTACTAAATAAATACTACCACTTATCTAGTTGCTAATTACACTAATCTAACCACCTAACATGCAATAACGATTAATTAAATTGCTAATCTAATCTAATTATCCACTTAATCCATACTTAGTCTAAACTACTTAACCCTTAAACTTCATTAACTTACTAAGAAATGATTAGTGAGTTAAACTCACATGATTAATGATCCGCTCAAATAAAAACACCAGGGACGTGGCAAGGGTTGAGACACTCCAAAGCGGGACCACCAAACGAGGTCCGAAAGGCACCAAAAATGGGCCAAATAGTGGATGGAAAACCCAAGCTATTCGGTTCTAGTTGGGGCCGAGAAAGGGTTGACCGGTGGATCGGCTAAGCTGGGATCGACCAAGGAGGAGGCAGACAGCTTGGTGGGGGTGAGCAGTGGTCGAACGGCAGTCCACAGCAATTCAGGCGGCGAGAGTAGCTTGCAACTAGCTTGAGGGGCGTCCTAAGGTCATGGTGGAGGCGAAATGGCAGCCAAGCACGTGCAGGGCTAGCGTGCGAGCGGGCGGACGATGTATGGGCTTTGAGTGCGATGGTGGCGACGCAGTGGCTCGAGTGGGTGGTTGGATAGCTTGAGCTGGCTGTTGGTTCTTCTCTGGAATTTTTAGGTTTCAAGGCAGCAATGGAGGGGGGGAGGGCTAGTCGATGGTGGGAGGAGAGAGGAAGGAGGTGAGACAAGCTTGGCTTGAGGGGGCCACCTTGGTCTCTTCCCTATCTCTTTTGCTCCCTTGACTTGGTCCCACCACCATGGATGGCTTCCTCATCAATTCTCAGCCTTCAAGCTTCCTCAACAAGTTAGGGAAATGGTCCAAAAGTCATGGGTCATGGGGGCATACGAATTTTGTACACAATTAGTTTAAATTCATTCTTGAATCAATCCCATTTGGCTCTAAAAAATTCAACCTTCATACCCTCGATCAAATTGGCAATTTTCCTTGCCCATAGATCCCACTTGCATCCTAATTTTGCGATAAAAACTGTTCCTCTGAATTTCCCGGTCGAAAACGACCCTAACTCGACTTTTTCTGCCAAAACCTCGGTTTGCAGAAAACTTTTTGGAGACTGAGACGATGTTCCTAAAATGACTTGTGACATGACAGAACTTTCAATTTCTGAAATCGGATTCAAATTCATGGTTAATTTCAATCTGGCGTGATTTTAGCATGACCTAGGCTACTGGATAGTTTTCAGAAATTTTTAGTGTAAATGACCTATGGTCGATTTTCATCGAGCCACAGTGAACCTCTTCAACACATTAGCGACTCTCGGTTGTCATGAAAATCTCGAGATTTCAAATACGAACACATGGTACCAAAATGACAAAAAAAATCAGTCTAGTGCCGGTCGACAAGAATTTTGCAATTTAGTGGAATCACCTACGTTTAACCACATATCTCGGTCGAACCGACCTATCACTGATCTCTAGTCGATCTTACTATGTTGTAATGATCTCGGCAGATAAGCACAGTCGAGTAGTCGATTCCAGTCGAATCCTCAAGTTTATTGCATTAAAATCCCTTATTTACTTCCCAAGATAGTTTAGTTATCTTAGGAGTGATTAGCTCTAAAGGCGCGTCGATGAAATGCCCGATTTATTAAATTGAAAACAGAATTGCAAAATTTCAGGATGTCACCCAAGGGACCTTGGGCCTTACTCAAGGCGATTAGGCAATTGCAGAACGTCATAGAGATATTGCATAGGGCCCTCGACTCATTCATTAGCAGACTTGGAACTCTAGGTAGTAAAGAACTGGCGCGGGGCAAAGGCTTGGGCTGCAAGTGCCATGTGATACGCTCTTATTAAGCAGGCCACCACCTGGTACCACTTTTCCCTTTCTTTGAAGAATCATTTATTTCATTTATATATTTGTCCAAACTCTGACCTCTTGTTTCTCTTTCATACAATTAACTCGATATCCATGTCCGTGGAAAGCTCATGACTTAAATTTTCCTAAAATTTTGTCCATTTTCTAGAAAAGTCTTGCTGTTATGACTACAAAGCATCACCTCATTCTGGTCTTATTTGAAGAACTATATTTTTTTCTTATATAATTACGATTTCTTTTCACTACTAATAAGATTTAATCAAATAAAGTGCTTGTGAATAAAATAAGAGCTAATTGAATGTTTATGAACTAAGTAAATTTATATGCCTGGCCAGAACGGTAAAAAGATCTAATCCTGGATGAAGGCGCAGGTAAAAGGCCAACATAACGTAAAAATGAAGATCAGAGTACTTCCAAAAACGGCAAATAAAAAACTACCCACATACTGAATTTAATGGAAAAGCAAATCTAACGCAACGGAAACGTAATGGATGAAGCAAAATCATCCAGACAAACAACAACGTCACTCTAGGGGTACTTCGAGGGGCTGAACATGGATGACACACACTCAGTCCAATATCATCATGCAAAGGGAACAATTAGGCAACATAATTCCTCCCTAGGCAAGTTCATACGAAGGGGATTAAGACATAGCGAATTTCACATCAAAATAGCATGAGAAACGAATCGGACACCTTTTGACTCTCAGGTTTTTTGTTCCACTCACCACTTTCTATTCATGTCTGATTCTAATTTTCCCTTACTTTTTTACTCTTGGTCAAAAATCTCTCTTTTGAATTCCCCAGCCACCGAAAGCCATCCCTCCTTGAAGCTCACGATCGGTTTTACTTTTTTAAATAGTCCCCATCTCTCGTATTTCTCTCTTTTCACAAAAGAACCGCGGAATGCTTTCCTTTTTTTCCCCTCTTATCTCCCCCCTGTCCAGCTCACTTGACCGAATCAATCTTTTGAAACTCCCGATGGCCTTGTTTGCTGTCTTTTGGCCATCGAACGAGGGTCCCTCTATGAGTGTTTGACCATGTTGGATTTTGTGTAATCTAAATTTCTTGACCGTATTTTGCTCCTTCAAAAACCCTTCAAAAACCAAATTTATCTTTTTTCCCGTAACAGTCCACTCTCTTGGTGGGGCTGGACTCATCTAGTCCTCAACTTGAAATTTTTTTATCGAAACTTCCACAATTTTTGGGATCGTGATCCATCTTGTCCGAATCATATCTAACTCCACAGTAAGGAGTTACGACCAATTTAGTGCTGTCATGAAATTGAGGCTAACTACCATGATTTTGGAGATGTAAATTCCAGTTCATCTGGTACGTCGAGCTCTCCATCGGGTTGATTAAAATGAAGAAGTTCATAGTCGGGCCCCTGTTTTATTCAACGCAAGCAAGCTTTGTTTAGTTCAAATGCATTGTGTCAAACATAAATGGGTCTATTATCTAAATAGAAACTGTAATAAAAGATGCGAGCGTTGGACTAAATTAAGCAAATGTTTTTGTTTAAGGATCCCATCCCACTGCCATTGACAAACATGATTCTTATTTTTTTATCATGAATGAAATGTCTTCAAGAAAAAATCTAGTCGTGAGGTTGGAGGTATAAACTATGAAAAACTGATTCTTTTTTAACATTTGGTGAAACGTTGTGATTATTTGACTATTAGAATGCTCTGTTGTCATATGTATTATATTTCATTTGAGTAGCCCGGTGTTAACCTAAGTAGCACCGACACGCGACACGGACACGCAACATGACACAATACGACACGTCGACACATCATTTCTAAAAAATAAAGAATTTCGACACGTTGCGACACGTTGTATATTAAATAAATAATTTTATTTTTAATTAATTTGATTCAAATTCATAAAAAATAATTAATTAAAAAAAGAGCATACAATGAATTTACACTAATAATATTAATAAATCAATTCATTAGAAATTCGAAAGATATATTCATAGTTAATGCGAAACATGTTTTTAACTTTAACAAAAGTTATTGATGAAACTATTGACTAATAAGAAATTATAATCAATTTATTTAAATAAATCCATGATTTTCTACAATGACCAAAATTTATCATTATTCAAAATTCAATACTTTTATTTTTCAAAATTATTTTTTAACTTCATTTATTTAATTTTCCGATTAAAAAAAAAGTCGCCACTGAGGTTCACCCTCTTCTTTTCCTTGTCCATTTTCCTCCACCCCAAATTTATTTCACTTTTTTTCCCTACCCCACTACTTGACAAACAGGCTGTCACTTCCCCTCCCCCAAACTTAAAAGTCACGCCATCAATCCCCCTTTTTATTACTTTTTAGTTTCCTTATCAAAAACCCTAGCCACCCTTCTTTTCCTCCTTCTCGCTGCTCACCACACGACCCCTTCCTCTTCTCTTTCTCTCATCTTCTTCTCAATCCTTCTCCTCCCCTTCCTCTCCGCACGACCCCCTTCCTCTCCTCTTCCTCTTCATTCTCTTCCTCCTCCTTCTCCTCCTCGTCGCCGATCCATCGCAACAGTGGCGGCCCTTGCCTCAGTTTTTGCTCTCTCTGGCTGTCTCTCCCCGTCGCGGTGGTCTGTTGCGTGGCTTCGTCTTGCCAGCAAGAGTTTGCTTTCTCTCTTTTCTTTCTCTTTGTTCGGCTCTTTCTTTGACTGTCTCTCACCGTCGCTCGTGGCCTCATCTCTGCTCCCTTGCCCTCCCTCGCCTCCACCCTCCATCATCTTCCGGATATGCGTGTCGAAACGTGTTGAGAAAAATTGACCACGTCTCAGAAAATTCGACACGCGTTGACCACGTGTCAGTGTCGTGTTCGACACGTGTCGAGTCCAACTGTGTCCGAGTATGTCGACGTGTCTGACATGCTCCAACATATATTGGACATGACACGGAAGTTAGGGTAACGTGTCCGTGCTCCATAGGTTCTAACTACTACTCTGCATAAAAGAAACTACTCAAAGGTTGGGGTTGCTATTTCGAGGAAGTCTGCAAAGTTTTCTTGAGGAGTGAGCCTACGACGAGATGCCAAGAATCCACTTACCCAAAGTTTTTTCTCCACTACTTTTGTCGGCCACGAAGAAGCCTGTGTCAATCATAGAATCAAAATAAAGCCGTGGTGAAAATAAGTCCACGTGTTCACACTTATGACATACGTTTGTCCATCGATGTGTTCACACCTACCCAGAAAAAAAATCATGCCTCTTTGTGCCAGTATAAAAATAAATCAATAAGAAGATCTAAGGGTGAGCGACTACCTGAAAACCTACCAAATCTTAAGCTAATAGTCATTGCTGATTGTTAAACTCAAGAATCTAATGGCTTCTTCAACGACACCCAATGGGATTTATGATGTCTTCCTAAGTTTCAGAGGTACAGATCTGCGGAATAACTTCATTGGTCATCTCTACAATGCTCTAGATCAGAACGGAGTATTCACTTTCATCGATAGTGAGGAACTAAGGAAGGGAGATCAAATATCACAAGCGCTTATGAAGGCCATTGAAGAGTCATGCATCGCAATCATCGTTTTCTCGGACGATTATGCTTCCTCACGGTGGTGCTTGGAAGAGCTAGTGAAGATTATGGAATGCAAGGAGCAAAAGGACCTGATTGTTCTACCAGTGTTTTATAAAGTGGACCCCAGAGAAGTTAGAGGGGGTAGAGAGAGTTATGGGAGAGCTTTGGCAAAGCATGAGTTCAAGTTTGGAAAGGATTCGAAGGAAGTGAAGAGATGGAAGAAAGCTCTTTTTGATGCTGGTAACTTATCTGGGTGGCATCTAGGTGATGGGTAAGTTGAGTGGAATTCATATTTCATGAAAGAAATTAATATTTTTTACATGTAAATATAGAGATTGTTTGTAAAAAATAAAAGTAAATTAATTGACACACAGGTAACTGTAAGTCTAAATCTTAGAACTTGATGCACCAATGGGCAAAATGTTAAATGTTGTTATTGCACTTGCCCCATTTCTTTGGGAGGCGTAAGAAAGTTCGCAATGCCATATACGGATAATTAGTGTGTACAAGCCATGTAAGGAAATGACAACATGCTTTGGGTATTTAATAGTTTTCCGATCGAAAGTTTAACCACCATTCGAAATTGTAAATAACTCTTTTTTATCAAGCATGTAGATAAATCACATATAATATCAAAAGCTAAAGTAAGTAAATGGTCATGCATTGTAAGATTTTGGTGAGACCACAATCAACTGTTCTAAAAATTTAAATTGTTAAATCAAGGTGTAGTTTGTTATTTAAATATTCTAACACTTCCTCTCACACTTCGTCTAGTGTTTTGCCTAGTATCAAATATGGAAATTTAATTGGGGAGACAAATGCGACGCGTAAATATTTGAACTCAAGAACTTCAATTCTGATACCATGTAAAATTTTGGCAGAACCACGACCAACTATACTAAAAACTTAAGTTGTTAGATTATTGCATAGTTTATTATTTAAATATTTTAATACGCATAAGCCAAAATTACATTAATCACTTGGATGACTAAAAGTTGAAGCTTGAACTTGTTTTAATTGGCATGGAGCTCTACTCGGTGGGAATACATTTTGTTTTTGCTTTGATCATGTGAAATTGAGATGCACTACTTTGTCAATTGGCTAGTGGTTGCTCATGATTTGCTTATCGCCAAAATAATGCTACAATTTCTTTTTCCATTTTTGGTAGAGATGAGTCAGAGCTTATACAAAGGATTGTAAAGGAGATCTCCATTCGCCTAGACCGAACACCTTTGCATGTTGCTAAGCATCCGGTTGGGATAGATTCTCGAGTGGTTAAGCTGAAATCAATGTTAAACCTTGAGTCTAATGATGACCCTATCATGTTGGGATTATGGGGACAAGGAGGCATTGGGAAGACAACTTTAGCAAGAGCTCTATACAATGCTATTTTTAGACAATTTGAGAGTTCATGTCTTTTGGCAAATGTTCGAGAAGCTTCCAAAGATTCTAGGGATTTAGTTCAATTGCAAGAAAAATTACTAGCTGAGATTTTATCACTACGAAAAAGATTAGTAGTGTCCAGTGTTGATAGAGGTATTAATCTAATACAGCATAGACTTCGTCACAAGAAAGTTCTCCTTATCCTTGATGATGTAGATGACTTGCGTCAATTAAATGCTTTGGCAGAAGAAGGCAAGTGGTTTGGTAATGGAAGTAGGATCATTGTTACCACAAGAGATAAACATTTGCTAACTTGTCATGGGATTGATCAAGATCATGTGTTCGAGGTTGAAGCACTTGATGACAATGAAGCTCACAAGTTGCTTAGCAGTCATGCTTTTCCAACACACCAAAAATTAGAAATCAGGACAGATCTGGTGGATAGGGTTCTACATTATGCTAAAGGCCTTCCGTTAGCACTTGAGGTGCTGGGTTCCTTCTTATGTGGTAGAAAAGAAGATGTATGGGAAAGTACGCTACAAAAACTTTCTAGGATTCCCAACAAAACCATTAATGATGTGCTCAAAATAAGTTATAATGGACTAGAGGAAAATGAGAAAGAGATTTTTCTCCACATTGCCTGCTTCTTTAAGGGAAAGGATAGCAACTACATAAAGAAAGTTCTTGATAGTTGCGATTTTGAGACAACTGTAGGATTTCAAATTCTCATTGAGAGGTCCTTGATAAGCATTGAAAACGGACCACTACAAATGCATGACTTGATTCAAGCAATGGGTATAGATATTGTGAACCAAGAGTGTCGAGATGAACCCATGAGACGAAGTAGACTATGGCTTTATGATGATATTCTCAATGTTTTATCAAACGACATGGTAAGACTTGTAAATATGATTAAATCTTTTGCTCCCTATCTTTGACTCTAATTATTAAACATGCATAACCTAAAGTGTCTCGTATGCAGGGAGACTGTATTGTAAAAGCCATAGTGCTGGAGTCACTTGAGCCAATAGACATATGTATCAATCCTGATGCTTTTACAAAAATGAGAAGGTTGAGATTGCTCATTTTGCGCAATGTGCATAATTCTTCCCAAAGTCCTATATGCATTCCCAATTGGCTAAGATGGTTTGAATGTCTTGGTGCTTCGTGGATTCCAGAATTTTCCTCTGGTCCAAAGAAATTAGTGGGACTTAATATGAGCGAAGGCAATATCACAGGAGTTGTAAAACGATTTAAGGTGAGCATTTACCTGCATAGACCTTTTTATCATCTACCTCTTTTGTATATGTATATACGTATTATATGGCTTAGTACACAAAAGGAAGTAGTGTTCCCATGTTTTAGGAACCACTTGTGTATTTTCTTTCAAAATGACCCTAACAACTTGTGTTAGAAATATTTTTACGTGCAGCAAAATTGGCATTTGAAAAATTATGCGAACAACTTTATTAGAAATACTCAATGGAAACAATTTTTGTCAATAATTTTACCAAAAAAAAAAACAATTTTTGTCAATAAAATACACAATACAAAGAATTTTTATACATATATGTGGAAAGCAAAAGATATTTCAAGATTTGAAGTTCTTTTATGAAGGTCATTGCATCATTAGAAAAATTTGACATTTCATATTGAAATATGTGAGTGATAAAAATAAAATAATCAATTTCACATAACTATCCATGATATAATATTTTTAAAATAAGTAATTGAGGATAATTAATGGTAGGAATATAAAGAAAAAAAGGGATTGAAATCTTTTAGAGTAAGATATCATCTTTACCATTTACAATAGTATAGATAAAGCTAACATACTTTCTAACCCTGAAATTTCTAACTATCGAAAATAGATATATTTCAAAATAAGATCAAATCTACCTAGTGGAGAAATTCAAAATGCAATTTGCTGTCGGTTGTTTACGTATGAACTTTTTTATTTTACAAAAAAATTGTATAGTGATCAAATAAAAAGGAAATAAAAATATGACGAACCTACCCGTTGACATATATATACACAATAGCTGGTTGACTGGCAAACCATGTAGTCATCAAGTGATAGAGCCTTGTTCAATGCACATACCTGACAACATGGATTGGTCCAGCATCGATAAAATTAGCTCAGTTGAAGGTTTGAATGCACCAGTATGTAAAACAAAGCATTGTTAAATCATTTCTTAAGGAGCAGCACTTCTAAGTGGATATAATAGAGTATTTTGTGAGGAGCTTTGCCACTAATGAGTGTAATGTGTGCACAACTAAATCGATGTAAATGATTCAGTAGGGGCATATTGCTAGTTTCTCAATAGAAAGCCAAAGCTAGGTTTTAAATTGAGTGTATGAAATTATTATTGTTATCTTTCCAATGTTTTTCAGAGTTGGCTTCATTATCTTTGCATGACTTAATAAAATTTTAAGTTTATTTATTTTACGCAAATACATTAAGATAGTATTTGTATCCCCCATTCAATTATGATATGTAGTTAAAGCCAAAACTAGTAGAGTCTTCACTCATATGGTTGCCACATGGCGCCTCACATTACTTTTGTGATTGCCGCACGACATAATATGTGGAATATAGTTTTGTCATGTGGCCAGCATCAACACTTGCCATGTGGCACTTCACTATATGCTTCTATGGTAGTCACATGGCATGACATGTGGCATTGTTTTTGTCATGTGGCCCACATTCGCACTTTCACTTCATGACACTTCATTTGAATTTTGCAATTGCCACTTGTATGACACACGGCACAATTTTATCCCAAACTAATTTTCATTTGGTAATGGAAGGTAGATTTGGGTTAGGAGTACTAGTTTGAGATTATTATTTTTTTTGCCCATATTGGTACTGGTTTAAGATTTTTACAAAACAAAAATTAATCTAGAGTAATTCTATGTATTGTTTTGGGATTTTTAATCGTATTAGGTCTAATTTTTTTAATAGTTGTCTAACACAATTTTATTTAATAATTTTTAATGGTTTCTAGTTGCCTGATCTACCGAAGCTCCTTGCTTCCTTCCACATGAAGAGTGTTATGGCCCACATATACATCAATTCAATATAGATTATGTAATAGTCAAGGTATGTAATTATGACATATCCTTTCCCTAAGAAAACCAATGCCCCCATGTGTTGTGTAGTCAATTTTACAATCGTCAATCAAGCCAAGCCCCTACATATTAATTATGATATTATTAATGATGAATATTATAAAACTATGGATGACGTGAATGACATCCAATATTGAATTACCGTCATTTCCCCAATTTGAGCAAATGATTGACTCCCCCGTCTATGTACAACAACTAGGATAGGCCTATTTATGGACTTTGCAGTAGATTACCTCTACATTAAATAAACAGATTGCTCAAAATTTATGATTGACAACCTAAAATATAATAATTTCTTGAAAGATCAATATTGGATATGCTTCAGTAGCAACCTATTCTCAAACAAGAATTTCACGGTTTAGATTTAAGGAAGCAACATCATCATACAAATAGCCCTTTTTAATCCCTTCAGAATGTTTACCAAGTTGTTTTTGCTGCTTTTGCAGGACTTCCAAAATTTGAAGTACATTACTTTCAGTTACTGTGAGTCATTGGTTCGTATGCCCGACATTCAATGTACTCCTAATCTTGAGCAATTGAATCTCCCGTATTGCAAAAACTTGGTAGAGGCCCACGAGTCCATTGCATATCATGACAAGTTACAAGTGTTGAATTTATGTGAGTGTCCTGAACTTAGTGTTTTTCCAAATGTGCTTAAGTCAAAAAACCTGCAAGCTCTCCACCTTGAAAATTGCACAAAATTTGAAAGGTTCCCTAATATTCCTCATAAACTCGAAGGCCTGAAACAACTTCATTTACAGGGGACCGCTATTAAAGAACTTCCTCCATCAATAGAAAATCTTGTCTCTTTAGAGATTATGTATATATATCATTGCAAAAACCTAGTAACTCTTCCATCTAGCATTTATAAGTTACAAAACCTTTCAAACTTGCAAGCCAACTCTTGCACAAATTTAATTGAGTTTCCAAAGTATGAGGATTTAGCTAATCACTGTATGAAGACTGGACTTTCAAATTTACGTTGGTTGGACCTTTACGGATGTAATTTGTCAGAAGTAAAGTTTCTTGAGAATCTTTCCTGTTTTCCCTTCTTGGAAACTTTATTGCTCGGGGGAAATAATATAACTATCCTTCCTACATCCATCAATAAGCGTCATCATTTGCTCCATTTGAGTGTTAGAGAAAGCCATCAATTACAAGAGATTCCTGAGCTTCCACCATTTTTGAATTGTCTTTTGGCGGATGGTTGCGAATCTATGCAAAATGCTGGAGATTTAACTTCATTTCATGATTTTGTCCGTAGAGGGGTGACCATGCCTGATATTTCCCCACTTTACCCGGTTAGTCTCTCTCTCTCTCTCTCTCATATGCACATCGATGTGGAGTATATGCTGGATTCAATGTGTGCTTATATATTGCCGTAGCAGATAATGCAAGTGGAGGCTTAAGAAAAGCAAACGAATAGGAAGTGAGATCAAACTTTTTACTAGGATTGCGCATTCGCACAAGAGAAATTATACAAATAAAAAAATATAAGAATATTTTTCATATCGATGTAGTATTCCAGAGTTTTTTGAGTACCCAACTGATCTCCACTAAATGGGACAATCTCTCCTCTGGCCAAGCCCGCTAACACGGGGTAATTATTGAGGACATGCAGGTTCATGTTCCTGGGAGTCGCATAAAGAAAATGTGCCAGTTTGTTGATTTGAAATGAGGCCTTGATCGAGGACAATAAACATGTTCACTACTTATGAAACCTCTTTAGGTTTAAAGACATATCAACACAGTAATGCAAAGTTATATAGAATAGTATGCCATGGCTAGTTCGTGTGTCGCACAATCATTGGCTCTGTTTTCCTCCCTCAACATGTATTCTGTTCAAAAACTATAAGAAGTGTTAGTCAAATACATAACATTTATGTTCTCTACGACTATAACTTAAAAAATTCATTTCTACAGTTATACACAAACTGTTATTGACTTTTTTTTTTTTACCATTAACTATTAATTAAAAATCAAATAAAGTTAGGAAACATAGCGGCATAATTAACTTAGGTAGCAATTAATCATATATAATAAGGTAATTCACATAATAAATTTAGTTCTTACGTAGCCAAGAAAAACTTTATTAATTAATCATTTTAAATTGTGCATTTATTGATAAGGCTAGAGCACATGGAATACACATAATTTCAAATGGAGTACCGTAAATCAGTTATCTTGTGGATGGTGTAAAATGAAAACCAATACATTACAAAAGTTAACCAAGAAAGAGAAATGTCCCACCATATAGTCTATATCTTAGCGTAAATAATCAGTATATGGCGTTGATTTGAGACTAACAATACCAAGAACCAAGAACGAGGAATATTGCATATATGTCATTGGCTTGAATAATCAGTGGATGCCAAATTCATTGTAATGGAGGTGGCTACTGTACTTTTATGGGAATGATTTCTATCACATGAGACTTGTATATTAACGAAGCAAGGACTATTTGGATCTCTACTCATTTATAGAGCGCTAGTTCAAAGTGGAATTTACTAGGATTACTTACTAAATTGAAATTGAATTTTCTATTTGGGTGATGATAATAGACTCGGTACTTTCTAATTGTCTACTCTTATAACAGAGTCCTCTTCGTTACCCTCATTATCTAATTACTCTCCCTAGAGGAGAGATGCCAAAGTGGGTCCTTCCCATTGAAGGGGATTCCGTATCTTTCATGACTTCAAAGGAATTGTATGACAAGTTTCTTGGATTTGCTCTCTATGTTGCTCTCGGTAATGATGAACAAAAAAAGGGACAGCCTTTTGAGCTTGTACCATGTGTTAATGGCGAATGTCAGAATTATTGGGTACCACGTTACGATACCTTTTTGTCGAATTCGGACCGTATCTGGCTTCAATATTTCACACCATCTCAGCTCTGGGGAGTAGTCGATTTTGGTCAAATTGACAGGAGTTATGTACAATTTAGCCTAACCATTTCAAGTGGAATTGTGAAAAAATGGGGATTCCGAATTATATGCATGCAATTAGAGGAAGATTTAAAGATTGTGCTTCAAGATGATCAGCTAATGGATCCAGCTTTACTCTATGAGGTTGTTTTCGAATCAACAGATTCAGAAGCCAAGATTTCACTTATGCATGAAGATAGTTCGATCGAAACAGATCTACAGAAAGACTTGCAAGATTGTCAAATGTGTGCCGAGGAAAAAAGTCAAATAGTACCAAAGAGAAATTATAAGCCTATTGTCCCTCAAGGCATGCAAACCAATAATATGTTGGCTTCCAATTCGATTGGCAGAGATAAGAATGGTAGTGTTGGCTTGCAGCTTTTGTTGTTAGAATGATCAAAACATGCTAAAGAAGCAATTCGTAGGTATGTGAACTCAGCTGATGTTTTTTGTTTTTCTCTCCCCATCTTCTTCCTTTGGGTTTTAAACCCAAGTATAATATGTCTTTCCTTTTTCTTTTTTCTTTTTTTTTTGGTTGCTAAATCCTCTATTCTCCGCCATCGGCAAACTGCGAACCCCACCAACGCTACTTTCAGCATCATCACTGCTCATCTTCCATCCGACACCACCAAGCTTTGACCAATGTAAGATCGCCACCTACCAACGAAGGCAACAAACAGAAGTATTTAGCCTTCTTGGAACAGAGTCCATAGCAAACTGATGGCGATGAAGACTGGCGATTTGAGGCGACAATTCTCTGCAGGGTTCTGGGCTTCTTGCACCTTGCTATAGATGAGGTAATGCATGACACATCCTAATTGTATTAGTTGATGTAAAACTTGAGATTTTGAAATTGATTCTATGATGCTACAATTGCCTGGGAACTCAAAGTATGTGTCGCTGAATTTGTTCGAGAGAAGTTGAATAAGTGTTTCTTCGTAAGTTTAGTCTGTAGATGCTTCGTGGGGGAATCCATTGGTAATTGCCGTTACACGATGCAAAATTAGCAACAATCCTTAGAAGGTATAGCTCTTCTTTCTTCTTTTCTTTCATAGGTGGCAATTTATTGTAAGAAGTAAGTGAGGTCTAGGTTTAAAGTAAAAATAAGCGAGGGCAAGTGAAACAATGGGAAGTCGGCTGCACACGGGTTGGTTCTGTCCCCCTTTCAGACAAAAAAACTGAGCCAATCTGGGTGCTATATGTTGAGAACTCCCTAACGCAAAATCAGGCATTGCGGATAACTAGCAATACGGAAGAGAGAGAGAGAGAGAGTGGGAGGGAGGAAGGGAGGTAGGGAGAGGGAGGGTGGTATACCTCTCAGTGGGTGATAGATTTGCCAGGAAGATTGAATTGTGAGAAAATTCAATTACTGGGTTAGGAGTCTGATAAGACTCTGTCGCTAAGTTCTGTGAGGCACTTGAAGAGGCAAAACTATACAGGAATGAAGAAGTGAGACAGCAAGCCACCAGGAAAGGTTGCTTGACAGTCAAGTCCTTTTGCCACTCGTTGACTTTGGCAACTAGGGTCGATTGAAAACCAAATTTACATGGAGTGTGAGAGTAATACAAATGTCGGTTGTGCTCATTGATAACTAGTTAGGTGGTTATTTTTTTCGCCCTGTGGACTGTGGATATGAAAAAGAAAAAGAGAATGAGAAACACAGAGTTTGCATAAGTTATTCAACAAAATAGAGACAAAAGGAGCCATATCTGTTTAGCAGTTAGGTGTGATTTGCATATGAATTACAGGATGAGTATGTGGTGACAATCATTGTTTGGAAGCTTGTGACCTGTCTATTATACAGTATCTGCAAGATCTCGATCATAATTATGGGACATGCGTTCATTTCATTAGTAGCTGCACATTGATAATGAAATATTTCTTGCATCTTGCTCATTTTCTTTAAATTGCCTGTATGCAGGCACGCATGCACGAGGGAATTTCTGACTCTTATCATCATATTTTTTTCTCCTAACAAGTAACGAGGCCTATTTGCTTTTCTTATACAAGGCAAAGCTTGCCTTGGACAGCGTTGAAGTTCCACTAGGGTAAGATGATGGCTTTCAGTTACCGGGTGCATTTCATATATGTTACTTTATTTTCTAAATAAGATCCTTATTATTTCAGTCTCAATTAGTGAATGATTTCAAATTGTACTTTTTGACTGAACAGCTGTGTGATTGTTGAGGATGGGAACTTTATTGCGGTAGGAAGAAACAGGACTAGGGAGACACAAGATGTATGTTTATCACTGCTTCACCAGCCCCTCAAATAAATTTTGGCCAACATAACTTTCTTATTGTACTGAATAAATACCCTAGAATTATCCACTCCAAGTTTCGTGTTGATCATTTTATATTTCTACCTTAATATTTCTTTAATAGGTGATAAAATATTATATCTGATCAAATCTAATAGTATGTGGAATTTTCAACTCGCTATCAGCTGAAAATGGTTTTGTTCTCATTACACTTCATAAAAAATGGCTATGGCTCACGATAACAATAATCTTGCTTTATTATGCACGATGTTTTACGTTTTTCATTTGCCATTGTGCTCTGTTTGGAGCCATATTACGGTCCTTATCTGCTATTGGGAAGTTACTAACATTGATCTCTTAGGCCGTATGTTAGCTAGATTTTTGGTAAACTTAAATGGTATTAAAATGCATTGTGATCATTGTAATTCCTTTTAAGAGGTAGTTTAGCTGCTTTATCTGTTTTTGGTTTCATTGCTTGTTGCTTTGTTTGGTTCAATAATACCGCTTATCCTAGTGAATTTTACAGGCCTACTGGGCCAGAAGCTTCTCAAGCTCAGCTATTTACTTTTCTAGTTAGAGACCAACGTCTTGGGGCTAACGTGGGATCCGCTCAAGGACCTACTGGTTTAGGTAAATACCTAATGCGTTCCCCGACTGGAGAAGTAATTTTTGGAGGGGAAACTATGCGTTTTTGGGATCTGCGTGCTCCTTGGTTAGACAAGTGAGATAGATGTGTAACTAACCTCTAAAACTAAGCCACGGCCCGCCGATGGAAGGGTCACAGAAGGTAACCGGTTAGCGAGCGGTGTCGGTAAGCGAAACAGTGCCTTTGTCGGCTTAGAAAGAATTCCCTCGAAAAGCGCTGGTTAAAGGGCTAAGCGAAATTCCCGAGAAAAGCAAGCGCTATAGAAAGAATAGCTTTGAAGCCACCTTTATAATGGGATTCCAACTCAGCACCTTTTGAGAAGAATTTCTCTTTGGAGAGCATAGTACGATGAAAGTTGGTTGCTGTAATGGGCTTACTTCATCATAACATGACCTTATTTACACATACAGTTTAAACCTGGATTCTAGCAGAGATCATCGTTTATCTAATACTCTATTTCTGCAATCATTCAGGCATGTGGTGATAGTACACTACTATGAATGATTTTAGGGGTAGTAATGAGTAGATGGCACGTAAAAAATTTGGCCCTTTTAGTATCTTGCGGAGCTTAATAAAAAACAAAGGCACCTTGCTACAGGGGTATGTGTAATAATACTATTAGAAAAGGTGGATGTGGCTTATCCAATAAGAAGCCTCTTTTTCTATGTGGGATTCTCAGCAACTTCAAGCAAGCAAAACTTGTTAACTTCATGTGATGTATGCCTCGATTAATCGTATATATACTCTCAATCGGTTAACTTGAAGGGAAAGACTTCTTCCTTGAAATCCATCTCTTAATTATGTTGAAAATACACTAAGAGCAGCTATCTCCCTGACAAGGGTCCTTTGATTTGCTTGCTTTGTTTTTCTCCTTGGGCTTTCATGGGCAGCAAGACATGCAAAGATGGAAACACTTTATGTTCTTCTTGAATAGTGGCAGAGAACTGGATTTTTGGCTGCAGAAGTTGCAAAGGAGTTTCCAGCATGCTTCCTTTATGTGACATGTGAACCATGCATAATGTGTGCTGCAGCATTATCGATCATAGGTACATCTGTTGATCATATTGAAATAAAACTAGACTTTCCTAAACCATGTTCATTCATGAATGATTAGGTGAATCTTGCCTTCTTCTTTTTTTCAGATATAAAGGAAGTATGTCATGGCTGTAAAAACGACAAGTTTGGTGGCTGCGGCTCAATACAGTCGTTATTCAAGAAGCTCTGAGGCATGCATTATGTCAATTTCTGAACTTGCTCTTGTTGCCGATTTTGTATCTACAAAGATCCACTTTGAAATTGAGAAATATGACAATTGACAGCTATAGTTTACTGGAGGTTTATGATTCCTAAGGTTGATTACCGATGGGTGAGGTTTCCTAGTGATTCTGGATGTTGTGGTGCTTTAAATATTCCAACACATAACCATGAAAATTAATGGAGGTTAATGGAAATAATTTTCCATCTTTTCTGTCCTTAGTCTAACGGGAGGAAGGGGTGTTTTCAGGAGCGTCAAGAAGTGAAGTTTATTATTAATTTGTCTATTTCCCCACTTTGTTTCCTTTTTCTTAAATTCTCCGCGACTTGTTACACATTTCCATATCCTTTATCTGCCCTAAAAAGTTTACAGTTATGGGAAGTGCTACAAGTTAAGCTACAATTAGGATCCCATTCATTTTGTGCAAAATGTGGTATTTCTAGAAAATATTTTCAATAAGTCATTTTCCAAGAAAATGACAATATTTTTTAGTATTTAGTTAAAACCTAAAATTGAAGTGGAATATATTTTCCGCTATTCGGTTTTTGATTTGATTTTCCTCTATGCATTTCTTTTGATCATTTTTTATTTTTATTTTTATTTTTATTTGTCTGTTATTATTTATTTTCTTTTTGAAAATTCATTTTTAATTATTATTTTTTCTTTTTCTTCTTTTATTTCCTTATTTTTTCTTCTTTTTTCTGACAAGCATCGCCATAGGGCAAGGCTCGAGCCTTGCTGTCAAGGCTCGAGAAGCCTTGCTATCTTCTAACGACACTCGAGCATCACTAATCTAGCAAGTCTCAAGCCTCACACCTCTCGACCTCTGGCAACACTTGAGTGTTGCCAATCTAGCAAGGCTCTAGTCTCATTGCCTTCTAGCCGGCTCAAGCTCACTAGTGGTTGGTTGCTAGCCAGAGGCGGCGGACAGAAGAAGGACTTCCTGAAACAGTCCCTAGCGAGCCAACGGCGACGGAGATGGCCGATTTGAGGTGACGGACTACAATTGCTGACCAAAGCCATGGAAACTGATGACATAGCTTCGAGTGAACGATTCTCTGCCGAGGTTCTGGGCATCATGCAACTTGCTATAGATCAAGGAAACGCCCGGCACATCCGAAATGTAATACTTGAGATGAATTTTGAATTCAACTCGTATGGTGCTACAGTTGCGCGGGAACTTGAAGAATGTGTCGTTGAATTTGTGCGAGATACGTTCAAATTGTCCATAAGTTTAGTCTGTAGATGCTTGGTAGTGATTTCCATTGGCAATCAAAGTTACATGCTGCAAAATTAGCGACACTCTCCAGAAGGTATATCTTCTCTTTACTTGTTTTCATAGGTGGCAATTTATTGGTAGAAGTAAGTGAAATCTGGATTCAAAGGAAAAACAAGCGAGGGAAAGTGAAACAACAGGAAGTAGGGCCTACACGGGTTGGTTCAGTCCCTTTTTCGGGCAAAGAACTGAGCCAATCCGGGTGCTATATAGGTTGGGAATTCCCTTATGTGAAACCAGGCATTGAAGCGGACAACCAGCACACTAGAGAGAGAGAGAAATGGCTGCTTTTGAGGTGTGTAGGAAATGTAGTATGTACCTATCATGAAGATGTGCAGCCAGTGATAGGTTTGCCAGGACGATTGAATTTTGAGGAACTTTGATCGCCGGTACAAGAATCTGTTGCTAAGTTCTACAAGGCACTTGAAGAGTTAAAACAATGGAGAAATGAAGAAGATGCAGAGAGATGGTAAGCCACTACAAGAGGTCACTTGATAGTCGATCCTTTTACCTAATTTTCATGGAGGATGAGAAGTAATATGAACATTGGTTTGTGCCAATGGATAACTGGTTAGGTGGCCAATTTCTTTCACCCGTGGACTATATGAAAAATAAAATCACAAGAAACAGAGTTTAGATAAGTTATTTAGTAGAATGGAGACAAAAGCACAAGAAGCTGATTGTCAATTCTGATTTGCAAGGCCTTTGCAATAAATTAGGATTCTGTTTTCATCATTTTATGTCATAGCATTTATGAATGAGAATGACCTGGAAGTCCTGGAAGCTTCTTGAATGTTTGAGTGGAACCTGATTAATGAAAGATAAGCTTTTGAGGTACCAATGATCAGACACACAGGAATAAGTAACATTTAGTTTCTCAAAGTCATTGCTGTTTTTGCTTCAGTGTTGTTAGAGCCATATCAAATTAGCAGTTAGGTGAGGTTGGCAGATGAATTACAGGGTGAGTATGGGTTGATAATAATTTCTCGGAAGTTTGCCATCAGTATATTTTACAAGATCTGCAAGATTTTGATCATATAGCTTTGAGATATGCATTCATTCCATTAGTAGCTGCATATTGATACTGAAATATTTCTACTGCTGGCAACTTAATGCTGACTTCCTCTTGAGTTGCATGCATGCATGAGAGAACCACTGATTCTTATTCTCATATCTTTTTCTTGAAACGAGTAACAAGGCCCTATGTGTCTTTCTTGTATAAGGCAAAGTTTGCTCTGGACAGTCTTGAAGTTTCAGTTGGGTAAAAAACTGATATTTAGTAGCCACGTGCATTTCAGATATATATCTTTATTTTCTAATTGAGATGATTAGTAGTTGAGTCTTAATTAGTGAATGGTTTCAGATTGTACTCTTTGATTGAATAGCTATGTGATTGTTGAGGATAGGCACGTCATTGTGGCAGGAAGAAACCAGACTAACGAGATGCGAATCTTATAGTTTATCACTGCGTCTCCACCCACTTGTTTAAATTTGGCCAACAGCACTTTGTTATTATTCTGAATTAGTACCCTCGAATAATCCACTCGTGGTTATTTTTTATCTTTTTATGTTTCTCCCATGATCATTTCTTTAATAGATGATAAAAGAATTATCTGAACAAATCTGTTAGTAAGTAGAATTTTCTATGCATTATGAGGCTGTCAAATGGTTTTTTTCCCATTATTCTTTCATAAAATATGACTACGGCTAACACTACCAATAATCTGGCTTTATTATGCACAATGTTATATGTATTTCATTTACCATCGTGCTCTGTCTAGAACCATATTATGGTCTTCATCAGCTTTTGTGAAGTTATGTTAGCTAGACTGGTCAACTTATTTTGTATAAAAATGAATTGTGAAATTATTGCCCATTATGATGTAAGAACCTGCTTCTTGGGCACAATTTTTTCACACAATGGCCACATTTACACAAATAGTTTAAGCCCGATTTCTCGTAGAGATAATTTCTTGTCTAATAGTCTATTCCTGTGATCATTTATAGTTATGTGGTGACAAAACACTATGATAAATGACTTTGTGGACAGTAATAAATAGTTGATGAGAAAAATACTTGGCCCTTTTATTACCTTTTTGGAGCATAATGAAAGAACAAAGGCACCTTGCTTTAGGGGTATATATAAAATACTGTTAGAAAAGGTGGAGGTGGCCAATCCAATAAGAAGCCTCTTTTTCATTTGAAATTCCCAGCAACTTCAATCGATCAAAAACTTGTTGATATAATTTACTATATGCCTTGATCAATCTTTTATATACTCAATCTGGTAACTTTTCAAAGAAAACATTTCTCATGAAATGCATTCCTAGATTTATGATGAAACTACATGAAGAGCAACTTTTTCTCCTGCAAAGGTCCTAAGTTTGATATGCTTTCTTTATGTTTCTTCTTGCGCTTTCTTAGGCAACAAGACTTGCAGAGATGGACACTCTTCATGTTCTTCTTGAACAGTGGCAGAGCACAGGATTTTAGGCAGCAGAAGTTGCAGAAATGTTTTTAGCATGCTCCCTTTATGTGACATGGGAACCGTGCATAATGTATGCAGCAGCATTATCAATCATTGGTATGTCTGTTGATCATACTAAAATAGAACTAAACTTTCCTAAAATTTGTTTGTTCATAAATGATTAGATGACTCTTAGCCACTTTTAGGTATAAAGAAGTATATTATGGCCATGCAAATGATAAAATTGGAGGCTGCAACTCGATGCTGTTGTTGCATTCAAGTACCTCCAAGGCATGCATTAGGTCAGTTTCTGAACTTGCTTTCGTTGCTGATTTTGTATCTGCTGAGCTCCATTTTGAAATTGTGACATATGATAATTGACAACTCAAGCTTATTGGAGTTTTATGATTCCTTATGTTGATTACTGATGGATGCGGTTTCGTAGTGATTCTATTTGCTGTTGCACCTTGAATATTGCAACACATAACCTCTCGGAGTTTCTGAAGCCTCAAGAAGTTGAGTTTATATCAATTCTTTCTATCCTCGCTTTATTTCCTTTTTCTTAAAGTCTTTATGACTGGTTAAACATTTTCCTTTTCGTTAATTTCCACTGAAAAGTTTACAGTTCTGGGAAGTGCTACAACTGACATTAGTTTGTTCTTTCCTTGTCCCTTTGTCCCCTGTTTCTTCATCTCTTCTTCCTCGCTTGTTTTCAGTGCAGTGAGATTCTATGATGTCTTAATGTTATCAAGACTAGATCAGGAAATATAGTTTCTTCAAATAAATATGATTTTGTGACTACGAGCAAATTATGCTTTCTGATATGCCATGGGCAATGTACTTGATCTTCTTGCATACATGAGGGCAAGTGCTCGCTAAATTGTGGTGTATGGCTTGTGTTTTGAGGAAGATTTATTATCTGACATTTCATGTTTTCTAAGGTTGTGCAAAACTCATCAATTTTTTATTCAGACTTTGTTCACATAAACTTAAAACGTAGTGAAATAGGATCTGTTTGAATGTGATATGAAGTATCTAATCTAGATTACGAGATGATCTCTCTGTTGAAATATTAGTTTTGAAAGAGGAAGCTCAAGTACATGGGGTAAGAAGCATGAGACGTACCAAGGGATGCATCTAAACAAAAAAGTTCAGTGGGAAAAAAAATAAACCATGAAAACTCTGACTTTTAGAGCATGAAATACATAGATATGCTGCTGTTAATAATCTGATTATGAGTCAAAACTATCGTGGGAAACATGACCTGGCTCATTACCTTTCTGAATACAACATCAAGCAAGGAGACTCATCTCGCAGATAGAGGACCTTGCTCAATTTCCTCTCTTTGGAGCTCAAAAACTAGCCCAATGTACTGCATAGTTTCATGATAGAACGAGACTGTTATAACAGTGAGCATGGTTCCTGTGCGATGTTTGGAAGATGTAACTGATTGAAATGCCCCCTAGCCAGTACTAGTACACAAGTCATCCACAAATCTGCTCTCAATCAGATCACTGTTGCAAGATTACTCTGAAGAGAAGTTGCTCATCCAAATCAAAAGCCTCTAGCATCACCCAGTTTACAGCATGTTGTTTGTTCTCCAAGGACATTAGGATCCATGTTGAAGAGAAAATATACAACGACCCAAAGGCATCGTGAAAGTTAAAAATTTTAAGCCATAATTACCCCAAACACCCACTCTTTTATATTTGATGCAAAAATTTTGCCAAGGTCAATGCCTAGTTACTGTCAAGTTAATCAAATGGTACAATTCATAGATATTTTGCTTGCATGAAAACCTATTATCTGGAGTACAGACATTTCTTAGAATTGATATTCTCAAGACTGATATGTAAAATTCCTAGCTAAACACATTCTCCCAGTGGCGAACTTGTTTTTGTTTAAATAATAACTTCTTTTGCAAATTGCTTTGTCAATTAGTCTGCTATATTATCTCTAGCATGATATTTGAACATGTCTTGCGAATGGAATTTGTCTTGGGTTTCAAGCTGATGAGCTAGGCAAAAAGATGCAAAATCATCGAAATATTGGCTGGTTTCCACAGAATCATTAGGTTTCAAGTGTCTGCTTGATATATGAATGTTTCCAACTTTTTTCTTCTTTATCTTGCCATAATGGGAATTCTGGATCAAAGGGTTTCAAATGTTGGAGGTATAATGGTGTAAGAAACAATATCTCTTATGCAAAATTTTAATGAACGAGGAAACCCTGATGGTATGAACAAAAAGCAATCACCAGTTGAATTGTCTGTTCGAAAGAATTTTATAATATTCTATAGTTAGCACTTATTTACATCAGATAAACCTAAGGAAAATTATAGTTCTTTTTCAATGAACCTGTAGTTAAGTACACAAATTAAGAGGCTTTAACGAGCATAATAGAGCAATTCTATTTTTTGAACCAAAGTTTACGTTATCAATAAATGAAGTAGAGCATTGTGCCTGCTAGCTATATCTCCCTGAAAGAACCTCTCGGAAAAGGTTATGTTATAAAATCTTATACAATGGTCTTCCTAGCACTCATCCATTTCCGTATTGTTTAAGAAGAATTCAGGAAGTCTCTTTCTAATTCTACCTTTCAATCAATTCTCCCAACTAGCTAGAGAAAGGATTGTAGCTGGGGCTTTCAGTTATTGTAGATCTTGCTAAACAACTCTCTCTCTCTCTACGCATGCAAGTGCACTTGTCCATACCTATATCGTTTGCTGCAATAAAAAATGTCATTGTATCCTTACTCTGGAGAATTATCTGCACATCCCAGGTAAATACAGCTGGCCCAATTGAATGTTTTGAAAAGAAATTGCAACCTTCGAACTAGCGAGCCATTGGTTAGATTAAAACCCATTAAGAGTTTTTCTCCATCAAGGATAAGGTGCTTATCTTGAGATGGTGAGTACACTTATCCGGATTGACACTAAGGGTGTGAATGCAAACGTTTCTTGTTTCTCTTGGTTTCTTCTTTTTTGTTCCCCTAACAAAAAAAGAACAAACCCGTTTTTCTAACGCCACATTGTTTTTGTTCCTGGAATAAAAACTTAAGCCGGGAATGGTTTGGGAACAGAAACAAGAAGCAAAAAAAAGTTGCTTCTTGTTCCCCGAACAATTGCTAGAAATAAGCTGATTTTCTTTTTAATTTTTTTTTATTTCCTTTTCTTGCCGCGACCACCCGTCAACCCCCGCCGCCGCCGCCGGCGGTTGCCGGACGCCCGCTGCCGCCGCCGATCGCCCGGACGCCGCCGCCCGGTCGCCGGACGCCGCCGGACGCCGGACGCCCGCCGCCCGGTCGCGGGACGCCCGGCCGCCGGGCGCCGCCACCCGCCGGTCGCCGGACGCCGCCGGATTATGCCGCCGGCCGCCGGCGCGACGCCGCCGCCGGCCGCCGGATGCGCCCGGACGCTGACGCTGCTGTCGCGGGCCGCCGACGCCGCCGGGCGCCGGGCCCCGCCGCCGCCGCCCGGGCTGCCGGGGCGCCGCCCGGTCGCTGACGCCGCCGGTCGCCGACGCCGCCCGCTGCCGCCGGTCGCCGGACGCCGCGCGCCGCCGGTCGCTGACGCCGCCGCCGGTCGCCGGCCGCCGGACGCCGCCGGCAGCCGTCTCCTCTCCGGCGGCGGAGGCGGCGGCAATCCGTCGACAAGATTAAAAATGAATAAATACAAAAAAAGAAATTGTTGCGTTATCAAACGCATTTCTATTCTTTTCTATTTCCAGTAGAAATTTTGTGTCGTTATCAAACGGGTTCTTTTACTTCGAATTGTTCTGGGCGAAAATAGAAAAGAACCATTTCTGAAAAAAAAACTCTTCCCGAATGTGCGTTTGCATGCGCTACGATAGTTGCTTGAGCGGAGTGGAGTTCAGCCATAAAATGGTTGCTCTGCGCATGACAACGCTTCTGTTCTCGAAGAGTTTTTGTTTTAGAAATAGTTCTTTTCTACATTTCTGTTCCGGGGAACAATTTCTCGAGAAAAGAACTCCGTTTGATAACGACACAAAATTTCTACTGGAATAAAAAAGAATAGAAATGCGTTTGGTAACGCAACAATTTCTTTTGTATTTATTCATTTTTTATTTTTGCCGACGGATTGCCGCCGCGCGCCGCTGCCGCCGTGGCCGTTGGGCTTCCGGCGGTTGGCGGCCAGCGGTCGTGTAGCGGCTGCGATCGGCGGGCCGGTGGCGGCGGCGGCGAGCGAGCCGGGCGACCGGGCAGCGGCCGACGGCCGGCGACCGGCGGCGGCGCAGCGGCGGCGGGGCGGTGGTTAGTGGCTCCGGGCGGTTGACGGTGGTCGCGGCAAGAAAATAAAATTAAAAAAGAAAATCAGCTTACTTCTAGAAATTGTTCCCGGGAACAAGAAGCAACTTTTTTTTGCTTCTCAAAACTTTCCCTGAACAAAACGGGAACAAAAAACTGAGAAATTGTTCTCGGGAACAAATGTTTTACCAAACAGGTTTCTGTTCTTTTTTTGTTCCGGGGAATAAAGGAACATAAATTGGGAGAAACAGGAGCGTTGTCATGCGCAGCCTAAATAGGTGTAGAATTTGCCTAGTAAAAAAAAAAAAAGAATTTCGGATTCCCAATCTTTTTACCTTAAAAATTCAATCCAAGGATATAATTAGATTGTACTTGTTAACAGTTTTCCCAAAATATCCAATTTCTTGAAGTTGAATAGTCAGTTTTCAAGATATTGCAACTTTTAATGACAGTTATTCAATTATGAGGTGTCAAGAATTTAGTAATTTGACCTTATTGATTAATTTCATTTTATATATCAAGTCAAATTTTTCAAAGCCCCAAGAATCACGTCAAGCAGATTTTTAACAATGAAAATATAACTTTCCACTACAACCATCTCTTGGCCCAATTTTTGAAAATCCATTTCGAGTCACGAGCCAATGAAAACTTTATAGATGGTCATAGACTCATAGGGGCCAATGGCCCCTTAGCCGGAGATAGGTTGGGGTTTTGGAATACCCACTTATTGTTAACGAAGGCCTAGTGTGTGCCTACCCCAGCATAGGGCACAATGGCCTTCAAGGGTTCTTCTTATCTAAGAAATTTTACATGGAGCTAATTAATAAATCTTGCTCAAAATGAATCAAAATATCTCTACAAAGTTTAAATGACACTCCCTCTACTTAGTCAAAAATATTAGTCTCCATCAGATTTTTCCTCTACATCTCTTTGTGGATTCCGACGCCTAAAATAATTGGAATTTGAATTAAATCAATTTAGAGCTGGGTTTTTGTTTCCAGGTACTTGGAGTACTATCTACTCCATCGATAATGCAATCTTCCTTTACAATGCAATACGTCCAAACTTGGTGACTTCACATAATCTCAATCTATTCATCTTCTATATTTAGGTCCTTCCAAGTATATTGATGTACTCATATTATTGAAGTCGTTATCCATTTATTTGGTCCGTCCAAGAATCTCGATGATTTAATGTCCTTCGCTTGTTCACCAAAATCCAAAGGTTCTTTCAAGTCTAACACTTTCCACTCAATATCTTGTTATCTATATGCAAACTAAGAATATTCTTAAATAGCATAGACATCATTGTGTTAACACTATCTGCATATAAACTTGTTCATGTAGAGAATAATTTGTTTGTGTGCACACACATGTGTGTATATATATCTTCAAAATACATAAGGAGTTTTATTAATATAATTTACCCTGTTAAAATGGGCATTTTTTTTTGGTTGGTTAAAATGAGCATTTGACCCCCTATTTAAATGGAAAAATCGGAAGCAAGCGAGGAAAATGATGCGCAAGGGACCTCGGGATTGGGCCACTGCACACCGTCATGGGGATATTGTACAGGGCCCTTGGCCTGGCGCTGCAAACGCTATGCGGCATTTGCTCGTTAGGAGTGCCACCACCTGGATCAAATTTTGCCTCTCTTTTTTTTTTTTGAAAAATCACTTATTTTATTTTTATATCTGTCCGAACTTTGACCACTCAGAAAAATTACTTATTTGAACTTTTGTCCGAACTTTGACCCCTCGTTTCCCTTCAGTTCGATAATTGTAAAAGTACTGGGATTATGGATTTCTGCAAATTGATCGGAATGGTCATGGTGGAAAGTCACAACATCTTTCTTGTTGAAATTCTGATTGACCTAATTCTCAAAATATTAGTTGTGACTAAATATACCTGAATTCATGAGTTAATTTGGAAAATCGCAATTTTCTCGACGCCCTCAAGATTGGTTGGCAGTAGTTAAAAGTTGCGATATGTGTGATCCGGCCATCCAATGTGGGCAAATTGGTGTCATTGTTCTTTCTGAGCACAACCTAGTTACACCAATCATCGTAATTTCAATGATTTTTGTTTTCAACACTCAAGGCTTCGACACATTGGAAACCAAAAATTTTCCAATGGAGCAAGTGCTATCCGAGAACAGGTTTGCATGGTCAAACATTGGTAAAAAAATGAGGTGCCTTTAATAATAGTTGCAAAGAGAGAAATACTTGTACCCGTTGAGAAAATTTGACACCCTTACAAAAGAATGTAAAAGTAACCGAAGGCCTCCATGCTTGGCGTTAATGCTTTTTCTTACCATTGTTAGCCTAATTTTTTCACTACAACAAATCTGGAAGCATTGTCGCCTAGTCATCTTTTGGTCGTTCACAATCTTTATGACTATCTAAAAGTATTGTTCCACTAACTAGTAAAGCTGGGAACTTTTTCCTTCCGCTTTGGAAAAATTTCATAGGTGACTTAAAGGTTTTCACTCCTCTTCTTTTTTTCCTTGGTGCTAAAAGAAAAAGAAGATGCCCTGTCTCATGTGAAGGAAGCCTTGTTAAGTGGGCAACGAGACTGACTGTACGCTCAAAATGTTCGAACTTGACTTGGATTCAACAATAATATGCATTTTTACAATTTTCTTTTATAAATTATAGCATACATTGTCAGTGTTAAAAAAGATTTACACAAGTGGCCTCATAGTTACATCACTAACTTAAGAAAGAGGTATTATGATCCAAAAATAAATTGTCGATAGGTTGATTTTGTAAAATATTTTATAAACTCGTGGTCTCATTTTCTTTGTTCTCATTTCTTCATGATAATTAAAATTCAAGATGACTTGATTCATATAATGATTACCAAATATGGTTTTGGCAGGGGGAAAGACGTGATTGTAGAGGACTTGTTCCGAGGTTCACACGCAATTCTTTTGCCAAGAGAATTTATACGATGGCCTCCATCTATTGTTTCGGGAGGAGGGAGAGAACGATGATTTTAGAGGAGCTTATCCCAAAGTTCTCATGTGATTCTTTTTGCAAGAGAGGATAAGTTTTACTCACAATACCAGTCAACCGGAACCGGTCATTATAGATGACCTTATCTTGAGGTTCACAAGTAATTCTTTTAGCTAGAGAGGGTAAGTATTAATTTAATTATCCGGATGAATATTGTATAGAACTTGTGAAAGGAGATTCGGGCAATGTTAAGGGAGTTCAATGCAAGGTGACGGATGAGAGTTTGACACATTACTATCAGAGAGACTAAAGCTATAGTTCTTCCTTTGTGAAATTAACTATCAAATAATTGGTTTAGGGCATTTTATAGTGAATAATGAGAAATTTCATGTTGAACATGATGGTGTATTAAAATCAGTGGATGGTGTATCGCCATGTATAAGGAAGAAACAAGTTAGAAGCAGCCCATGTCATAAAGCTGGAAACTTTTTTCCTCCACTTTGGAAAATTTTTATAGACTTGACTTAAAAGCTGTCACTCTTGTTTTGTTTTGGTATTAAGAGAAAAAGAAGATGCCTTGTCTCACGATCCACTTTGGAAAAATTTTCATAGACTTGACTTAAAAGCCATCACTCTTGTTTTCTTTTGGTGCTAAGAGAACTTGACTTAAAATCGGCACTCTTTTTTCCTTTTGGTGTTAAGAGAAAAAGAAGATGCCTTGTCTCATGGTCTACTTTGAAAAAAATTCATAGACTGGACTTAAAGGTCTTCACTCTTGTTTTCTTTTGATGCTAAGAGAAAAAAAAGATGCCTTGTCTCATGGCCCACTTCAGAAAAAATTTCATAGATTTTACTTAAAAGTCATCATCCTTGTTTACTTTTGGTGCTAAGAGAAAAACAAAATGCTTTGTCTCATGGTTCACTTTGGAAATTTCATGGGCTTGACTTAAAAGTCGTCACTCTTTTTTTTCTTTCGGTGCTAAGAGAAAATGAAGATGCCTGGTCTCATGGTCCACTTTGGAAAAAAATTCATAGACTTGACTTAAAAGTCGTCACTCTTGTTTTCTTTTGATGCTAAGAGAAAAAGAAGATGCCTTGTCTCATGGTCCATTTAGGAAAAAATTTCATAGACTTTACTTAAAAGTCATCACTCTTGTTTTCTTTTGGTGCTAAGAGAAAAAGAAGATGCGTTGTCTCATGGTAAAAATTTCATAGATTTGACTTAAAAGTCGTCACTCTTGTTTTCTTTTGATGCTAAGAGAAAAGGAAGACACCTTGGCTCATGGTGAAGAAACCTTTGTTTAGTGCATGGTGGGATTGATAGTAAACTCAAAATGTTCTAACTTGACTTGGATTTGACTACATGAAATTTGAGGTTGAGAATTTATAATGAGAAGTTATTCCACGCGTAAAGTTTAACTTTTGTGGTACTTTGCTAAGCAAAGTCCTCTTACACCTACAAATGAATCGCGAGATTTAGAACTCATCCTTTGCCCACAGGATCATCTACAATTGAGGGATTAGGAACATGGCTAAAAGTCTTATCCACTTGCAACATTATGTTGATACCTCTCATTTCACAAATTCATTTAATGAATCCAGTGTACAAAGGATGATTGGATTGTATACATTAGATAAGGTGGTCTTATGCAATATCCATCCTTTCAATGGAGGAGATTTAGCAGATCGAGATTAGATAAGTAGTAATATTTCCGTTGAATAGTCAAAAGGATAGTTAAGAAGTAGTGGCACAGTTATCTATCTAGAAAAATTATTGAGTGAACTTAGTGTATAAACTAAATTGAATATGAACTATTAAAAACAGTGGACTTCATAAGAATCTCTTCAACTTTTCTGATTTACATTTAGTTTATCATGTATATTTTTTATTTCATAATTTCTTACTTATTAGACGCGAGTAACAGCCTCCAAGATTGGATTTTTGGTCGTGAAAAGCACCTAGGACTCGAAGTGAAGAAGATTGAAGACAGAATAATTACAGCGGGGAAATGCATGCGGAAATAAACCAAATAATCGCAGCAGGTGGTTGATGCTTCGAAAGCATCTTACATTTTCTCACGAAAAAACAAGCAATTGTGGATGAGCTATTGCTGGCTCATTAATTTTATAAATTGGTTGAAACAGTACATCCATTTAGGAAATATCGATACGTGTCACCCTATCCAAGTCTGATTTATCCCCTTGCCCGTTACATTTATATGATTGAGAATGGAGAATTTAAATATAAATGGTAGTAAAAACTACGCATCGTCAACAGTGTTGATTCACATAATTCAGCATAAGACATTATGGATGCTTAACAATTTGGCTGTACCAATTTCTATATGAGTCCATGGTACTTCAATTATTTGGAATTTTAATCTCCAAAAGATTTGAGTTATGTGATAAAGCAAATATAAACTATTTATACACCACATACAAATACAACATTAATGAGATTTACAGAATTTTTTTTATTATATCATATATTTTTAATATGCCTAAAGCCTAAAATTTTCACAAGGCTTGAACACAACTTGTTTGCTTGATCACGACATATTGCTTCCTTTTTTAAGACTGCAAATCCCTCATCTAGGCCTCTCTCATAGGATAATCCAAACTTCAGTTGACTTCCCTACAACTATCTTGTGTTTGAGGTGGATGTTAGATAATACGTATAGTTTGTCATGTTGTATATATGTTGCCATGTAGTTATATATTTTCTGCAATTCATCGATTCTCACATATATGGGGCATATTAGACCTAAGCAGGCCTTAAAACTGCTCAAGGGAATAGGCGGGAGAACCGTCCAGGGGTGAGAGACCCCGTGTTCCTGTATTCCCTTCCTCCAAGGAAGAAAATCTTCAGGGGAAACAAGGGGGTTGCAGCTACCGGGGTAACGGTAGGTATAGCAATACGCGGTGATATAGACTTTAATTTGCTCATGAGACTTGCAAGGTGTTCTATAAGCTTCCGGGGTAGTTGGGCTTTTGTTATTGTGCCCCTAAGTTATAAAAATAATGAAATAGGACTAGACCAATTATATACGTAGTTGTATGTATAGATTATGTGCCTTTTGAGTACTCATGTGTTAAATTATTATAGATAGTTTGAAGAAAAGAAATCAAAGAAGAAATGACCCCTTGGAGGTTGGGATTGCCATTTAAAGGTAGCCATAATTTTTTCTCAATATTGAGCATATGATAAAAGCTAACCCAATGACATGAAATACTTCAAAAAAAAAAAATGAAGACTAAATAGATGAAAGCCATTTGCTCAAATTTGATACTTTAATTGAAATTAATTTTGTTGATTGGTTAAGTGCATCAACAATTTCACAATAAATTTAATATAAAAACAAATAAACTCTTGTCAAAGAAGATAATTCGAATAATGCCGTGGTATCCAATCTCCAGTGAAAATAAGGTGATGGGTTCATAGCTATTAGATATGGTGGTCTACACTTAAGCACCATTTCCAAGGTTCTAATTTTAATAATAAATTTAATATTAATCTTGGCTGATATATTTAATTTTTCGTACAATGATATCTCTTGTGAGGGGTCGTGTTTAATTGCTACTAGCAAAGAAGAAATAGCCACTCGGAGGACGTGGATGTGATTCCGTGGTAGCCAGCAAGGTCTCTTTATGAGTGATCCTCAAAAGTTACCACTCTGAAGTTGTTTGTCGATTTGTGCAATAATTGAGTCTACTAGAGCGGTAGCGATCTGTAATATTCTGTACCTTGTCGGCCATTTGGCTTGTTGACCTGCCAAATTTGTTGACGATTTGTTAATAAATACAATATCCAACGAACAAACTCATGTCACTCAGCCAATCCGAATAACCCGTGATATGCAATCTTCGAGAAAAATAGTCAATGCGTTCACACCTATTAGATATCTTTCTCCATCTTAAGCACCATCATTTTCCAAATTTCTAATATTATTTTTTGTTTTTTTAACGAGAATATTATTTTTCGTTGACTTGCCCTCAAAAAGTCATGTGCCTCCGTCCTCTAGTATAAGAATAAGTGAACAAGAAGATTGAATAGGAACCGAACTGCCTGGAAATACTTTACCAAATCTTAAGCTAACGCTTGTTGTTGGTTGTTGAACTCCATCACCTAATGGCTTCTTCATTGAAATCCAAAAGGAAATATCATGTGTTCTTGAGTTTCAGAGGCGAGGATGTTCGGAATAACTTCCTTGGTCATCTCTACAGAGCTCTTGATCAGAAAGGAATCTACATTTATGTTGATAGCGAGGAGCTCAGGAAAGGAGAGCAAATAGTTCCGACACTTATGAAGGCAATCGATGAATCACAGATCGCGATAATCGTTTTCTCCAAGGATTATGCTTCCTCATGGTGGTGTTTGGAAGAGTTGGTGAAAATCATTGATTGTAAGAAAGAAAGAGATCTCATGGTCTTTCCTTTGTTTTACAAAGTGGAACCCGGAGAATTGAGAACACCAAGAGGGAGCTATAGAGATTCTTTGGTTAAGCATGAGTCCAAGTACGGGAAGGATTCAAAAGAAGTGAAAAGATGGGAGAAAGCTCTTTCTGATGCTAGTTACTTGTCCGGATGGCCTTTGAAAGATGGGTAAGTAGAGTGGAGTCCATATTTTGCATAAGAAGCTATATTGCATGTAAGTATAGATATTGTTTGTAAATAAAAAATAAAAAATCTACACATATGAGTGTAAGTGTGTGTGTATATATATGGATGCTTCATCTAAGCATTCCTGAAATTCTTAAGTGGCTTAAGTTAAAGTTACGAATTTCATGTAAGAGTTAGTAAATCTAAGACTTAGATAAGAAGGAAAAATAAAATTTGGTGAAAGATAAGAAAAGTTGATAACTCAAACAAGAATTGATAACCCTAAGTTAATTGGTATCTTAATTGTAGAGAAGTTGGTAAAAGTAATTTGAATGAGAGTTTGTAGCTCAATAAAGAAGATAGTATTTTTTTTTTAAAAGGCGCTCAATTGAGAGCTGATAACCGAAAACTCGTAGATAATTAGTTAATATAACGATTATTGATAAGTCACTCTAATTTATGTTGGTAATTTCATATAAAAGTTAGTAAGTTGGAAGATGTGAGTTATGCAAATGAATTTTGGCAAGCTAGTATAAAAAATTAGTTATTACTATTTATAAAAAAGATTGGTGATTTTATAAAATCATTGGTAAGGTACTAATAAGTTATGGGAAAGGAAAAGCCACTAATCTTTTTGCCACTGACAGCTTGCGATACTGATGAACACTTACTGAAATTCGCTATCACAAATATAAATATATATATATATATATATATATATATATATATATATATATATATGCATGAAACAATAGAATTCTGCCTTTTGGCTTTTGATAAGCGTTGTTTCATCCGGGTAATATTCATTGCTCTTTCTTTTGGATCCTTGTCGCCCTCCTAGAAAAGTACTAAACGTTTTGTTTATGGGCTATTTGAGTTCTTCAGGTTTCGTTTTGAGTTCTACAAATTTTCAATTTTGGTCAATTGAGTCACAAACTTATTACTGACGCCATTTTAAGTTTGAAACATCACATGTAGCTAACCACATAATAGACACATGGCTTTTTCCTGTAAAAAAATTGACTATAGGACTTCATCGCCTGAAAATTTTACTGACTTATTTGAGTAATACAAAATGCCAAAACTTGATCAATCAATGGACAAAATATTATATGTTATTGTACTTACCCCATTTATTTGGAAGGAATGATAAAATTCACAACACTTGATATAGGATAATTAGTATGTACAAGCAATGTAAGGCAAATGACAACATGCTTTAGGGTATTTTAATAGTTTTTGTATCAAAATCTCAACCATCGTTCAAAGTCCAGAATAACTTTCCTTGTTTAAGCGTATAAATAAATCACATATAACAGTTCGACAAGAAAAATAAATAAATCGTTGTGTATATCAAAAGAACACGAGTGGATGACTAAAAGTTGAAACCTGAACTTATTTTGCTTGGTGGGGAGCTCTTTTTTGAGTTTTAATTCGACTTAGTGGGAACACATTTTGTTTTGGCTGTGGTTGTGTGAAAATGTGATGCACTCTGCTTTTATCATTGTTGGCTAGTAATTGCTTGTTATTTGCTTATTCAAATTGCTAATACGATGCCACAACTTGTCTTTTTTTTTTCTTTTGTGTGCAGAGATGAGGCAAAGCTTATACAAAAAATTGTGAAAGAAATCTCCATTCGCTTAAACCAAACACTTTTGCATGTTGCTATACATCCGGTTGGGATAGATTCCCACGTGGTTACATTGAAATCAATGTTAAACCTTGAGTCCAATGATGATGTTCTCATGGTGGGACTATGGGGACAGGGAGGCATAGGAAAGACGACTTTGGCCAAAGCCGTTTATAATGATATTTTCAATCGATTCGAGAATTCATGTTTTTTGGTGAATGTTCGAGAAGTTTCAAAAGATTGTAAGGATTTAGTTACTTTGCAAGAAAAATTACTATTTGAGATATTAGCACTAAAAGAAAGATTAGTAGTGTCTAGTGTCGATAGAGGTATTAATCTAATACAAGAAAGACTTTGTCACAAAAAAGTTCTCCTCATCCTTGATGATGTGAATGATTTGTGCCAACTACATGCTTTAGTTGGAGAAGGTAAGTGGTTTCGTAATGGGAGTAGGATCATTGTTACTACAAGAGATAACCATTTGCTAACTTATCTCGGAATAGATCAAGATCATGTGTACAAAGTTAGAGAGCTGAATGACAATGATGCTCGAGAGCTATTAAGTAAGCATGCTTTTCCAACACACCAAAACTTTACGATCAAGACAGGTCTAGTGGATAGAGTTCTAAATCATGCTAAAGGCCTTCCTTTAGCACTTGAGGTGCTATGTTCCTTCTTACGTGGTAGAAGAGAATATGAATGGGAAAGTGCACTAGATGATATTTCTACAGCTCCTAAGAAAGGCATCAATGATGTGCTCAAAATAAGTTACGATGGACTAGAGCCAAAAGAGAAAGAGATCTTTCTCCACATTGCCTGCCTCTTTAAGGGGTGGAATAGTGAGTATGTAAAGAAAGTTCTTGACAGTTGTGATCTTAAGGCAATAATAGGATTACAAATTCTCATGGAGAGGTCTCTAATAAAAATTGAGTCAGGGAACATACAAATGCATGACTTGATTCAAATGATGGGTATGGATATTGTGAACCAAGAAAGTGATGATCCTGGGAGACGCAGTAGATTATGGCAGTATGATGATGTTGTCGATGTTCTATCAAGCAACATGGTAAGACTAGCAAACACCATCAAAATGCTGCTTTTTATCTTCTTCTTTTTTGCTCTAGTTACTAATCATGAATAACCTAAATAGTCTTGTATATACAGGGAACTTGTGCTGTCAAAGCCATAGTGTTCAAGCCATCTAAGCCAATAGAGATGTGTATTAGTCCTTATGCTTTTACGAAAATGAGAAGGTTGAGATTGCTCATCTTGCACAATGTTCGTGATTCTTTCCAAGGTCCTATATGTCTTCCTAATGAGCTTAGATGGGTTGAGTGGACTGGATGTGCTCACCAAATTACAGAATTTTCCTCCGGTCCAAAGAAATTAGTGGGACTTAATATAAGTGAAGGCAATATCACAGGAGTCGTAAAACGATTTAAGGTGAGATTTACCTATAGACCTTTTTATTATCTACTTCATTTGCATATGTATATCTATTATATGTACTACTACACTAAAGGAAGGGGTGTTCCTATGTTTTAGAAACCACTTCTCTAATTTCTTTCAAAATGACGCTAGCTTCTTGCTTTACAAATATTTCACGTGCAGCAAAATTGGCATTTGAAAAATTAAGCAAACAACTTTATTAGAAATCTCAATGGAAACCTGTTAATAAAATATGCAATACAAAGAAGCTTTCTACAATACTTGAAATAGAAAGATATTTCAAGATTTGAAATTTATTTATAAAGGTCATCGCATCATTGAAAAGTCAAATTTTAATATTGAAAATGTGAGAGATAAAAATAATATAATCAATTTCATATACCTGTCCATGTTTTAATATCTGTAGAATAAGTAAGTGAGGATAATTGATGGAAGGAATATAAAAGAGCAAAAGATTGAAATCTTTTAAAGTAGGAGATCATCTTTACCTTAAATAATATCTCTTACAATTGACATAGATATATTTCAAAATCAGATCAAATGTGCCTAGTTAAGATCTTTAAAATGCAAATTGGTGTCGGTTGTTTACATATAAACTTTTTTTATTTAACAGAAAACTTGTAATTTTTACACAATTACATTGTGATTGTGTTTACGTACCCCATTCATCTACGATATACAATTGAAGCCAGAATTAGTAGTCTTCATTCTCACGCTTGTCACGGTGGCACTTCACTTTGCTTTTGTGATTGTCACATCACATGACATGTGGAATAGTTTTGTCATGTGGTTTGCATCTGCACTCACCACGTTGCACTTTACCGTGCTTCTATGATTGTCACAAGACATGATGCATGTCATAATTTTGTCATGTGGCCCACATTTGCATGCTCATGACATGATACTTCACTTGAATTTTGTGATTGTTACATGCATGACATACAGCACAGGTTTGTCCCAAACTAATTTTCGTTTGGTAATGGATGGTAGTTATGGGTGAGGAGTACCAATTTAGGATTCTTTTGTTAGAAGAAAATTAGTTTGAGGTAACTGTGTCATAATGGTACCGGTTGAGGATTTTTATGAAATGAAAATTAATTGAGAGAAAATCTATGTATAGATTTGAGATTTTCAATTATATTAATTCTAATTTTTTTAATAATTGTCTACACAATTTTAAGTGTGAAATTTTTTATGCTGTGTACCTATATATTATCTAATTCTTTCACGTAGTGTGTATATATATATAGAAAAGCTAAAAGAGTGAGTAGAAGTTAAACCAACAAAGTTCAATATGCGCACAATTATTTCTATACACGCAAATACAATTGTCAAGATTGTGTAAACGAGCGATAAATTTAATTATGAGTATTGTCAAGTAAAATATATGTACTCTTTTTAGGGTTGATAAAGACACTTGAGGTGCCCCCTCCTAGTATGTTCTTTAAGGGAAAAAATCATACTAAACGTAGTTTTTATCTCAAAGTTGCCTTTAGTTGTATAGACATTTTCGCTGCATATGACAAGATTGGGAAAAATGAAGATAGAATAGGATTTCGAATAGGGTTAATACCCTAAAAAAACCCCAAACTGGTACACTTGTGACAAATTTACCCCAAACTATTTTTTTGACCATCAAAAACCCTAAACTGGTATACATTTGACAAATTTACCCCAAACTGGTACACTTGTGACAAATTTACCCTATGTTGGTTTTCGTTAAATTTTATTTACAAATTATTAAGTTAAATGACACGTGACAATTAACCGGTATACCAATTTAGGATTTTACGCTCCGTTTATCACAGTTTACAATTTTTATGATTTTTTTGTGGTATTAATCCAATTTAGCATAGGGTATATTTATCAAAAATTTACCAATTTAGGGTTTTTTGCGGTCGGATAAATTAGTTTGGGGTAAATTTGTCATAAATGTACCAGTATATGGTTTTTTATAATTAGTTGAGGTAAATTTGTCACAAGTTTACCAATTTGGGGTTTTTTATGGTCAAAAAAATAGTTTGGGGTAAATTTGTCACAAGTGTACCAGTTTGAGGTTTTTCAAGGTATTAACCCTTTCGAATATTCCATATATTCCCTGACAAGTTTTTGGATATATAAAATATGGATATAAATATATCATCCAAATGAATGCTTGGTGTGAAAGGACAAAATTGAATTAACCATAGAATATTACAATTTTTTTTTTTGATTTGGGAAAAAAAGGGATAACAATTTCTCATGTAACAGTTTCTAAACAGGTCACTTTGGTATATAAGGATATTTTATTTTCTATATCTATACTGGCGTAACTCTTTACTGCATTCATAGTCTGGGCATAAGAAAGAATTGTTCCGAAATAATTTATGAAAGAACTCGACAAGTGATGAACCTACATAGGTCAAATGGCACGGACTTAACCAGCTCAAGGGCTAGCAGGGTCTTCATACGGCTTTTAAGTAATCGAGTCTTTACGCTGTGACTCTAGATTATTAAAAAAAGGGGAGGACTAGACATGTGTGATATAATTAGAGGAACTGTGATGAGTAATTTAAAAAGAAAAGGGGAAGACCCAATGGAGAATGCGCGAGAGAGATAGAGAGAGAGAGAGAGAGAGTCGAGAGTTCTATATTATTGGAGAATTTTAAAAAAAAAAATTACGTTGTGTACCTATATATTATTCAACTCTTGTCTAAAATATAAAATGGTAAGTTATCTCTGATTTGCTAAAGTGATGATGGAAACCAAATTGCTGGGTATAGCTTAGTCATGCGTGTGCCATGCGACACCACTTCATGCAAGCTTTGCTGAAATATATACATGCTTATTTATATATATCAGAGATTTGTAATTACTGGTCAAGTTTGAAAGTGATGAATCAATTCTCAATACAACATATAATTTACAAGAAAAAAAATGAAACGTTAATTTATAGATTAATAAATTTTATTCGGACTGTGCAAAAAAAGAAATTACTTAGTAACCTAAATAGTAGGTTTCAAGTTGTTTGATCTACTGACGCTCCTTGCTTCCTTCCACATGAAGAGTTTTGTGTCCCTAGGATATGTAATTATGAGATATCCACCTGGCCAATGTATATTATATAACAGTCAAGGATATGTAATCACGACACATCCTTTCCCTGTGAAACCATTCGTCCCCATGTGTTGTATAGCCAATTTTATAGCCCCTACAAATAAATTATGATATCATTAATCATCAATATAATAAAAGTAGGGACAATGTGTATGACATTCAATATTGAATTACCATCATTTCGCAAGTTTGACTCTCCAGTCCATGCACAACAACTGGCGTAGGCCTATTTGTGGACTCTACAGCAAATCACCTCTATATTAAATGAACAAATCGCTCAATATGTACAATTGACAACCTAAAATATAATAATTTTTTGAAAGATCAATAACAGATATGCTTAAGTGGCAACCTATTCTCAAATGGGAATCCCACGATTTATATGTAAGGAAGTGACATCATCATACAAGCAACCCTTTTGTGTTCTTTTCAGAATGTTTGTCCAAAGTTGTTTCCATTGTTTTTGCAGGACTTCCAAAATTTGAAGTACATTAATTTCAGTTACTGCAAGTCGTTGGTTCACATGCCCGACCTCTCGTGTACTCCAAATCTCGAGGAATTGGATCTCCGTAATTGCAAAGACTTGGTGGAAGCTCACAAGTCCATCGCATATCACAACAAGTTACAAGTGCTGAATTTAGAGGGGTGCTCTGAACTTAGTGTTTTTCCAAATGAGGTCCAGTCAAAAAATCTTCAAGTTCTCAATCTTAAAAATTGCACAAAGTTTGAAAGGTTCCCCGATATTCCACATAAACTCGAAGCCCTAAAAAAGCTTTTTTTAGAAGGAACCCCTATTAAAGGACTTCCTACATCAATAGAAAATCTTGTCTCTTTGGAGTGTATGTACTTAAGTCATTGCAAGAACTTGATGAGCCTTCCGTCTAGCATTTACACATTACAAAACCTTGAAGACTTGGCTCTTGATTTTTGCACAAATTTAATCGGGTTTCCAAAGTATGAGGATTTAACTAATCCTTGCATGACGACCCAACTTTCAAATTTAAATCGGTTAAACCTTTGGGGATGTAATTTGTCTGAAGTAGACTTTCTTGAGAATCTTTCATGTTCTCCATTCTTGACAACATTAATTCTGTCGGGGAACAATCTTACCAGCCTTCCTACATCCATCAATAAACGCCATCATTTGTTCAGTTTGTTCGTTCATAATTGCCATCAATTACAGGAGATTCCTGAGTTTCCACCATTTTTGTGTGCTTTCCGGGCGGATAATTGCAAACCATTGCAAAATTATGGAGATTTAACTTCAATTCATGATTTTGTTCGCAAAGGGTTGACCATGGCTGATATTTATTCATATCACAAGGTTAGATTCTCTCTCTCACGCATACACGTGCACACGCACACATGCATATCAATGTGGACTATATGCGGGACTCAATGCGTGGTTGGATATTGCAATAATAGAAAATGCAAGATTGGAGGCTTAAGAAAATCAAACAAATATAAAGTGTTCCGCATGTGTATGCATGTAATGGAGTTGGCTACCGTATTTTATGGGAATGATTTCGATCACACGAGGGTTGTATACTAATGCAAGCAAGGATCAATGGATCTCTACTCATTTATAGAGTTCTGAGTCCAAGTGGAACTCTGTAGGATTACTTACAAAATTCAAATTGAATTTTTCTATTTGGGTGTGGGTACTAATAACAAACTTGGGTACTTTCTAATGATTTATCTTTATTTCAGTTTACGGACTCCTTTATTTTTCTTCTTCGAGAAGAGATGCCAGAGTGGGTTCACCCTATTGAAAAGGAGTCCATATCTTTCATGACTTCAAAAGACTTGTATGACAAGTGTTTTGGATTTGCTTTATGTGTCGCTATCAACAAGCATTATTCTAAGGGGGAAAACTCATATGAATTTGCTGCCCATGTTAATGGTAAAATACGGCAAAAATTTTCCGTTGATGTTCAACCGTTGGAGTTGGATCATATCCACCTGTTTTATGTCACACACTCAAAGTTGTGGGGGTAGTCGATTTCGGTCAAATTGACAGAAGTCATGTAAAATTTGGCCTCACAGTATCCGGTAAATACGTGAAAAAGTGGGGATTTCGAATATTATGTGAGCAACTAGAGGACAACCTAAAAGTTATGCTTCAAGATAATCAGCTAATCGATCCAGCTTTACTCTACGAGATTGATCGTAAATCAACATATTCGGGGATCAAGAGTTTATTTATGTACGAAGATGGTCCCATCGAAACAAATAGACAGAAACACTTGCAAGATTATCAAAGGAGAATTGCGAAATATAATCCGTCAGTACCGAAAAGAAGCCGTGATCCATTCTACTCAGAGCAAGCGAATCAAGACTGTTGACTGCCAGTTTGACCGATGGAGCAGAGAATGATCGAGAAACTTGCTTAGGAAGCAATTCGTTGGTAAGCAAGCTCCCTCATTTTATTTTATCTTTTTGGGCTCTTCTCGTTCTCTTCTCTTTGTCTCTTTGTCTCTTTTATTTGTTTTGCTAAATCCTCATTTTCTCCACCGACGCCACTTTCAGCATCGCGACTGATCATCATTTTACGTCCGACGCCGCCGAGCTCTGGCGAATTTCAAGATCGCCACCTGTCAACGGAAGCGACGAACAGAAGAAGTACATCTTCCTGAAACAGAGTCCCTAGCGAATCGACGGCGACGGCGGCGGAGACCGGCGAGCGGAGGCGACGGACTACCACCGCCGACCGAAGCTATGGAAACTGATGAAGCGGCTTGGGGTGAACGATTCTCTCCTGAGGTTCTGGGCTTCATGCAGATTGCTATTAGATCAGCTCGATTTTGAATTCGATTTGTGCTGTGCTGTAATTGCGTGGGAACTCGAAGAATGCGTCTGTGGATTTGTTCGAGAGACGTTGAATAAGGTGTTTCTTCGTAAGTTTGGTCTGTGGATGCTTGGTAGTGAATTCACTGGCAATCGATGGGACACGCTGCAAAATCAGCAACAATCCCCAGTATGAGGTATAGCTTTTCTTTCTTTCTTTCTTTTGATAAGTGGCAATTTATTCAAAGAAGTAGGTGAAGTCTAGGTTCAACGGAAAAACAAGCGAGGGAGAGTGAAACAATGGGAAGTAGCTTGTTCGTGGTTCAGTTCAGTCCGCTTTTCTAGCGAAAACTGAGCCAATCCGGGTGCTATAGGTTGGGACTCCCTTATGCGAAACCAGGCATTGCTACGGACAACCAACCATAGCAGGGTTGGGGTTGGGGAGTGCTTTTGAGGTGTCTAGGAAATGTGGATGCGTAACATGAACAATTCCTACAGATGTGCAGCAGGCGAAAGGTTTTCTAGAAATATTTAATCGTGAGAAACTTCGATTGCTGGGATAGGGCTCTGTCTCTATGTTTTATGCGGCGCTTGAAGAGGCAAAACCCTTATATACTGCGTTTGGTCGACCGGATAAAAACCAGGATATGATATGTTTTATCCTATCCCGTGTTTGGTAGTTGTCTAGGATGGGATAAGGTCGGATATAGACCGGATATAGACTGGATAAAAAAAATCCGAGGGGGGGGAGGTGGGATAAGGTCGGATAGGATTTCTTTTATCCGAAACATAAAATCCTACGCCTTTTTTCTTTCTCTGTCGTTCACCCATAACTCTCTGTTTCCAAAGTATCGACGTTGAAGCCTTCTCCTCAATAGCTCTCCGATTCTTATCGAAATTTTTTGAAAGCCTTCTTCCTCCGCCAAGGTAAGACCCCGTCTGCCGGCAATCGCCTGCCGGTCGCCCTCCCAATCAATTCCCCCCACCGCGATGTTTTCCCCGCTTCAATTGCACCCTGGCCGCCGAGGCCGCCGGTGTCCCAATCGTCCCTGTCGCACCGTTGGGTCTGGGCGGTCGCGGCCCGTTTTGGCGCGGCGGGATGCGGCGGGGATGCGGGGGAAGTACGTGAATTCTTCTGCTATTGTGTTTTTGACTCTCTTTTTTTCGTGGATTGGTAGTATGGTGTCCTTTTTTTTTTGTTCTTTTTTTTTTTTGTCTGCTTGCAATTATGGGGGTGGGATTGATTGAGGCAAATGTGGCTAATTGCTTGGAAAAATTGAAGCTTTTTGGTTTTTTCTGTTTTTTTTTTTTTTGGTGATGATGACTGATGAGGTTCGCTGCTCTTGTCAAATGCATCCGTCTGGGCATTGCGATGATGAGTCTATTACTTGCATCAATTGGGTTTGTGATGATGACTGATGAGATTCACAATCTTTTGTCGTTCTTCGCAGAATGAGTGGGTTCATTGATGAATGGGTTCATTGATGTGGAGCTCAAGGTCCGTGACTATGAATTGGATCAGTATGGCGTGGTGAACAATGCAGTTTACGCGAGCTACTGTCAACATGGTGAGCCTCGTAGTTTCTAAGTATGGATTGGATTGCTGCGTGAGTGGGCGAACTGTCTTGTGCTTTGCATCTGTTGTTTTGAGGTCAATCTATAGTGCATTTGTTGTTCTGTCATCAGTGTTTGTGTTGAGTATCGATGATATTTGCTTTAGTGGGAGAAGAAATTGATTACTTACCTAGACATATCCGACTTTAAATCTGTAGTTTACCAAACAATTGATGGGATATGAAGAAATCCATGGATTTCTTATCCTATACTATCCAGTCCTATCCTGTTTAGAAATCCGAACGACCAAACGCAGCCTTATGGAATGAAGAAGATGCAGTGAGATGGCAAGCCACCAGGAAAGGTTGCTAGACGGTCGAGTCCTTTTACCACTTGTTGACTTTGGCATTTGCGGAGAATTAAAATCCAAATTTACTTGGAGCATGAGAGTAATATGGACATGAGTCGTGCTCATGGATAACTGGTTAGGTGGTTTTTTTTTTCTCCTTGTGGACTATGGGTATGAAAAAGAAACAAAATAATAAGTAGCACAGAGTTTACATAAGTTATTCAGTAGAATAGAGACAAAAGCACAGGAAGCTGATTATCAATTCTAATTTCTAAGGCCTTTGCAACCATTTAACGTTCTCCCTTTATGGTTATGTGCCATAGCTCTAATGGAGGAAATTGACCAAGGAGCTAAAGCTCCCGGAAGCTTCTTGAATGTTAGTGAAACCTGATTAATGAATGATGAGCTTTTGAGGTGCCAATGATAGGACACACTGGAATGAACAACATGTAGTTTCTCAAATTAGTTGCTGTTTGTGCTTTAGAGCCATATCAGTTCAACAGTTAGATGGGATTCGCATCTGAATTACAGGATGAGAATGTGGTAATAACCATTGCTTGGTCCTGCAAGATCTTGATCATATAGCTATGAGGCATGCATTCATTCTACCCGTAGCTATGAGACATGCTGAATATTTCTACTGGTAGCAACTTAATGCTGATTTCCTCTTGAATTGCTTGTATGCATGCAGAATTTCTGACTCTTATTCTCATGTTTTCTTCTTTTAAGCAGTAACTGGACCTATTTTCTTTTCTTATGAAAGGCAAAGCTTGCTTTGGACAGCTTTGGAGTTCTAGTTGGCTACTGTTAGAAGTAAGAAGGGTAAATTAGTCTTTACCACTTTTAGGGTTTATTTTTTATGTATATATATTAAAGTTTATTGAATAATACAAAGTAACTTTTCTCTACATGGTATCAGAGCCTAGGGCTTAACCTAGACGACGGAGCAGCCGCCGCCGCCGATTCGCCGACCGCCGTTGATTCGCCGGAATAGGGCTTCACTGACGGTCGCGCGGCTTGCTCGCGAGGCTCACTCGCGATCGCGCGGCTCGCTCGCGAGGCTCACTCGCGCAGCTCCCGTGGCTCGCTCGGCTCGCGCCGCTCACGCTGCCTGTACGGCTTGATTGTGCTGCTCGCGTGGCGCCCTCGCACTCGCTCGGCTCGCTTGCACGACTTCAGCACGCTCGTGCTTGTGCGATTTGCTGGCCTCCTAGGGGTTTTGACGACCCTATGCTGGTTGGATTTGGTGGTGTAGCTGTGCCACTTCTTGTACGTGAGGTCGGTGAAGGAGAGGGAAAACCCTAGAGAGAGAAAGCAGTACCGACAGAGGATGATTTCGGGATGATCTTGTGGGTTGCTGTAGCGACAAAGTGCAGTAGCACTCATCGGGATGATTTCGGGATGATTTTGTATGGTTAGAATTTGCTTTAAAGTTGCTGATTTGGCTGATTTATTTGTTTGAGACGTGTGATGAAGCAAGTTGCTGCTTGGGTATAGTGCAGTTATTTATTTGATGATTTGAAAGTTGTGTGGTAGCTTCTATCATTTTATTTGGTAGTGGTAATATTGGGTTATTGAATTATTGAGGCTGAGTTGTCTGACGGAAGCTAAGGTCAGAGTTTGCTTATTTTTATTTGGAAAATGGGCGATCCTTCGAAGGGTGCAATTGATGGAGATAATGAGAAGAGTAATACTGTGATGACTGAGGTGATTTCCTCTTCATCTAATCGAATTACTGATAAGAAGCTCGCAGGTAGTGCTAACTTCTATCAATGGAAGAAAATCGTGAAGCTTACTTTGACAGGCAGGAATCAACATAGACATTTAACTGAGTTTAAGCCCGTAGATGATGTAACTTGGGATGGTGTTGATGCACGCATTCTTAGTCAAATGTTGAATTCTATGGAGAGTAATATAGTTGACATGGTAACTCATGTTGATATAGTCAGAGAACTATGGGAGTATTTGAATGTGCTATATTCTGGCCAAGATAATTTGTCACGAATTTATGAGCTATCGCAGGAGTTTTATCGATTTGAAAGAAAGGGGCGCTCTATTACTCAATGCTTTGCAGACTTTAAGAGATTGTATGAGGAGTTGAATGATGTTCTCCCTATTTCAGCTGATGTTCAACAAATGCAACGTCAAAGGGAACAATTGGCTGTAATGGGATTCTTAGGATGTCTTGGTTCTGAGTGTGAAAATGTTAGGTCTCGATTCTTGGAGGAGAGAATATAGCATCACTCACGTGGATACATTTGCTCGAGTTCTTCGAGTATCTCGTGAGTCCTCTCAGGATACATCATCTATGGTGGGGAGTTCAGCCCTTGTGTCCCAGACTCGAACTAGTAGTGGTAATAGGAGTGATGGAGGAACCCGTGGCGGGTATAGTGGGCGTGGTGTCCGAGGAGGAGGCCGAGGCATTGGAATAGGGAGAGGTCAAGGTAATCAGCATCCTTATGGACAATTCCATATATCTACTGATAATTCGGGAACTACCCGAGTTTGTCATTACTGTGGCAAACCTGGTCATATTCAAAAAATTTGCTACAAGCTACATGGGAGACCAAGGCAGCACCACCAGTTTGCTAATACGGCGTCTAATATTGACCCTACTCCACAGTCATCTGAAGACAAGGTGGTGGTTATGTCTGGTGAGGAATATGCTCGGTACACACAGTCTCAAATCTCACAGCTGTTTCTTCCACTCGCTACTTTGGCTCGCACGTGTAATGCTACTGCATGTCTTTCGGCTACTTCTCGTCCTTGATCATTGATTCGGGGCTTCGATCACATGTCGGTCTTTCGAGATATATTTTCCTCTTTTTCTCCATCTTCGTCCATAGTTACTCTAGCTAATGGGTCACCTACAAATGTTAGGGGAATTGGGACAGTTAACCCAAGTCCTTCATTACCTTTGTCCTCAGTGCTTTATCTTCCACAACTTCCATTTAACCTAATGTCTGTTAGTAAGTTAACCAAAAACTTTCAGTGTTCAGTAACTTTTTATCCTAATTCTTGTGTCTTCCAGATCTGCTACGAAGAAGACGATTGGTAGAGGACGTGAGGAAGGGGGGTTGTATGTACTTGAAGATGCTTCTTCAGTTGCTTGCACAAGTGTTGCGTCCCCACATCAAATCCATTGTCGTCTTGGTCATCCTTCTCTACGTAGTCTTCAAAAGTTAGATTCTAGTTTTCAATCTCTTTCTAGTCTAGAGTGCGAGTCATGCCAACTTGGCAAATTACATCGTGTTAGTTATACACCTCGAGTCGTTAAACGATCAGCATCTCCTTTTTTATTAGTTCATTCAGATATTTGGGGTCCATGTCGTGTGGTTTCCAATTCAGGTTTCAGATATTTTGTTACTTTTGTCGATGACTATTCCAGAGTTACTTGGTTATATTTAATGAAAGATCGTTCAGAATTATTTTCTATTTTTCGTGCATTTATATCTGAAATTTATACTCAATTTGGCATACGTGTTAAAGTTCTGCGTTCTGATAATGCTAAGGAGTATTTTTCCACATCCTTTTCTGATTTTATGACTCAACATGGTATGGTCCATGAATCTTCCTGTCCTGATACTCCACAACAGAATGGTATAGCTTAACGGAAGAATAGGCATTTATTGGAAGTTACTAGATCCATGTTATTTGAGATGAAGGTACCGAAAACCTTTTGGTCTGATGCTGTTCTAACTACATGTTATCTCATTAATCGCATGCCTTCTTCTATTCTACAAGGTGGTATTCCTTTTTCCACCTTGCTTCCTAGTGAACCACTATTTGTCTTAGCACCCCGTATCTTTGGTTGTGTCTGTTTTGTTCGTGATCATCGACCCGGAGTATCAAAACTTGATCCCAAAGCACTCAAGTGTATGTTCATGGGTTATTCCCGCACTCAAAAGGGATATCGCTGTTATTCTCCATTACTGAGAAAATATTTTGTAACATATGATGTTTCATTTTTTGAATCCACTCCTTATCATGATGTTCCAATTGATGTGTCTGAATTAGATGAAGACTTGTATTTGACCACCATTCGGTCTACTATTCCCAATGTTTCACCAGTATCTACAGAGAAACCACCTCCTCTCCAAGTTTACACACGACGTCATCGTGATGCTACTATCGCTCCCCCTGCTCCTCATGTAACTACTACGCCGACTTCAGCTCCAGATCCGCCATTAGCTGTCCCTCCTCTTGTATCTGATCTTGATCTTCCTATTGCTCATCGCAAAGGTACACGTACTTGTACTCAACATTCTATTGCAAATTTTATTTCTCACTCTTCTGTGTCTCCTACTTTTCGAGTCTTTTTAACTACTGTTGAACAATTTCCTATCCCCAAGTCTGTTGCTGAGGCGTTACAAAGTTCTGGTTGGAGGACAGCGATGGAAGAAGAATTACAGGCTCTTGAGATTAATCAAACTTGGGACTTAGTATTACTTCCTCTAGGCAAAACTGCTATTGGTTGTCGATGGGTGTATGCTGTAAAAGTTAACCCCGATGGTTCTCTTGCTCGTTTAAAAGCAAGACTTGTTGCAAAATGGTATGCTCAGGTGTATGGGGTTGACTATCTAGACACATTTTCTCCTGTTGCCAAACTTACTTCTGTTCGTATTTTGATCTCTCTTGCTGCAACGTATAATTGGCCTTTATTTCAACTTGATGTTAAGAATGCTTTCTTGAATGGCACTCTTCATGAGGAAGTTTATATGGAGCAACCTCCAGGGTTTGTTGCTCAAGGGGAGTCTGGACTAGTTTGCAAATTAAAAAAATCTTTATATGGTTTGAAACAATCTCCACGAGCATGGTTTGGAAGATTTTCTGAGGTTGTATTGTCTTTTGGGCTATCAAGATGTGGAAATGATCATTCTTTCTTTTATAAACAATCAAGGGGAGGCAAGCTATTCTTGATTGTGTATGTTGATGATATTATCATCACGGGAGATGACTTGGTTGGTATAGCTGAGCTAAAAGCCTATCTTCAGCAGCAGTTTCAAACTAAGGACTTAGGAAAATTGAAATATTTCCTAGGAATCGAAGTGGCACAATCACAAAAAGGTGTTGTTCGTCACAAATAAAATATGTCTTGGATTTGCTCACCGAGACAGTATGTTGGGATCAAAGCCTCTTGATTCACCCATGGAACAAGGGGTTAAATTAGTTGCTGATGGAGGAGAAATTCTTAATAATCCTGAGAGATATAGAAGACTGGTAGGTAAGCTGAATTATCTTACAGTTACTCGACTAGACATTGCTTTTCCTGTCAGTGTAGTAAGCCAGTTTTTGTCTTCCCCTCGTACATCTCACTAGGATGCAGTTATTCGGATATTGAGGTATTTGAAGAAAGCTCCAGGAAAAGGAATTCTCTACCAAAACCATGGTCATAACAGAGTTGAAGGTTTTTCGATGCTGATTGGGCTGGGTCTCCGGATGATAGAAGATCAACTAGTGGATATTGTACCTTAGTCGGAGGAAATCTGGTATTATGGAAAAGTAAGAAACAAAGTGTTGTTGCTCGCTCTAGTGCTGAGTCAGAATATAGAGCCATGGCACAAGTGACGTGTGAATTAGTGTGGATTCGACAGTTATTGACTGAATTAGGCTTTAAAGATTTAGTACCCATGACTCTGTGGTGCGATAATAAAGCTGCTGTGCATATAGCTTCCAACCCCGTGTTTCATGAGAGAACAAAACACATTGAGGTTGATTGTCATTTTATCCGAGAGAGTTGCAAAATGGAGTAATTCTTCCCGTCATGTTCGAACCAAAGTGAACAACTTGCGACATCTTTACTAAGTCCTTGGTAATGGGAGGATAGAACATATTTGTAACAAGCTGGGCATGATTAATATTTATGCTCCAGCTTGAGGGGGAGTGTTAGAAGTAAGAAGGGTAAATTAGTCTTTACCACTTTTAGGGTTTATTTTTTATGTATATATATTAAAGTTTATTGAATAATACAAAGTAACTTTTCTCTACAGCTAAGAAACTGATTTTCAGTAACTAGGTGATTTCAGATATGTTACCTTGTTTTCTAATTAAGATGATTAGTATTTTAGTCTAAATTAGTGAATGGTTTTACAGTCTACTTTACTTATTTATAGTATATTTTGATTGATCAGCTATGTGATTTTTGAGGATGGGAGTGTTATTGCGACAGGAAGAAACCAGATTTATAAGCCATGAAATGTATGTGTTTGTCATTGCTTCTCCACCTCCTTCCATAAATTTTGGTCTACAGTACATTGTTAGTGTTCTAAATTGATACCCTTCATCTATACGCTCAGTAGATCATTGTTAATCATTTTATGTTTCTCCCTTAATTATTTATTTAATAGATCATACAGTAGAATATCTTAACAAATCTGTTAATAGTGGAATTTTCCATGCATACTTAGGCTGTAAAGGGTTTTTTTTTTTTTTTTTTTTTTCGCATTATTCTTTCATAAGATATGACTAAAGCCAACAATAGCAATGTTCTTGATTTATTATGCACAATGTGTTGCATTTTTCATTTACCATCGTGCTCTGTCTGGAGCCATATTATGGTATTTATATGCTTTTGTGAAGTTCCTGACACTGTTTTCTTAGGATGTATTAGCTAACTTTGGTATTTCTTTTCTTGGTATAAAAATGCATTGTGAGCATCATATTGCCTTTTAAGATGTAAGAACCAATTCTTTAAGCACATTTCTTCATACAATGGTCATAGTATGTTCAATCAGTCCTTTAGTATAGAGATCTATGTGAATATTACACCATTTCTTTGTAGATAAATATCTAATGGTCATTAGTATTTGTATAACAAGTCAAACTTGCAGTTCAAGGTAGTTCCCATTCTTGAGGTGAACTCATTGCAAAATAAAGAATAATGTTAACTTTGGATGATGGATATGACACCACTGGTACTGATTAGCACAATAAGACACTCCATTTGTGTGGATGTCAAAATAATTAATTATATTGTCAAAGATGTTAAAGGCATGTTCAAACAACCCTTTAGTATAGAGATCTAGTGAATGTTACAATGGTCCATTCCATTTTGTGGTAAGAAAATGTAGATAAATATCTTTTCCAAAAGTGGCTTTAAAGATTCTGTGCACTCTGGCTGACAATATGTGTGCCATTTACTGCTTTCTAATCATAGAATTTCCTGAAGGTGCCTGAGAGAAAAGCTCGATTCTTGTCCAGATCAATTTTTGTCTGTGGATGCTTGGTAGTGCATCCATTGGTAATCGACATTTCACATAGCAAAATCAGCAACAATCCCTAGAAGGTATAGGTTTTCTTTCTCTCTTTTCATAGGTGGTAATTTATTGAAATAAGTGGGTGAAGTCTAGGTTTAAAGGAAAAACAAGCAAGGCAGAGTGCAACAAAGGGAAGTTGGGTGTACATGGGGTGGTTTAGTCCCCTTTTCAGGCAAAAAACGGAGTCAATCCGTGTGCTGTAGGTTGAGAGGGAGGGAGGGATGGATTTGGGTGCTTTTGAGTTGTCTAGTAAATGTGGATGTGTAGTATGTGCCTATTATAAAGATGTGCAGTGGGTGATAGGTTTGCCAGGACATTTAAATTGTCAGAAGCTCCAATCACTGGGATAGGACTCTGTGTTAAGTTTCATAAGGCTTTTGAAGAGACAAAACCAGAGAGGAATGAAGAAGATGCAATGAGATGGCAAGCCACCAGGAAAGGTGTTTGCTTGACCATGGAATCCTTTTACCACCTTTTGACTTTAGCACCTAGGGAGAATTTAAAACCAAATTTCCTTGGAGCGCGACAATAATGTGAACATCGGTTGTACCCATGGATAATGGTTGGGTGGTTATTTTCTTTGTCACTGTGGTGTGGACATGGAAAAAGAAAAAAATCTCGAGAAACACAAGAGTTTACATAAGTTATTCAGTGGAATAGAGACAAAATCCCAAGATGCTGATTGTCAATTCTGATTTGTGAGGGCTTCACAACAATTTTAGGGATCTCTCTTTATAGTCATATGCCATAGCATTCGTAAAGGAAAATGACCCAGAAGCTAAAACTCCAGGAAGCTTCTTGAATGTTTGAGTGAAACCTCATTAACGAAAGAAAAGCCTCTGAGGTACCCATGATAAGACACACTGAACTGTGGTTTCTCAATTAGTTCTCATTTTTGCTGTGCTGTTGTTTGAGCCGTATCAATTTAACTGTTAGGTGGGATTTGCATCTATATTACAGGATGAGTATGTGGTGAGACATGCATTTGTTCCATTGGTAGCTGCATAATGATACTGAAACTTTTTTACTGCCAACAACGTGATGCCAATTTCCTCTTGAATTTGCCTTTTATGCATGCTTGCATGCATGAGAGAATTTTGACTCTCATTCTCATATTTTTTTCTCCTAACAAGTAACAAGATCTATTTCTTTTCTTATATAAGGCAAAGCTTGCGTTGGACAGCCTTGAGGTTCCAGTTGAGTAAGATACTGGTTTTTAGTAACCAGGTGCATTGCATATATGTTACTTTATTTTCTAATTAAGATGATTAGTACTTCAGTCTTAATTAGTGAATGATTTCAAATTGGACTCTTTGATTGAACAGCTGTGTGATTGTTGAGGATGGGAATGTTATTGCAGCAGGAAGAAACCAGACTAACGAGACACAGAATGTATGTTTATCATTACTTCTCCACCCTTTTATATAGATTTTGGCCAGCAACACTTTGTTATTGTTCCAAATTGATACCCTCAAATTATCCACTTGTAGTTTATTGTCGATCATTTTATGTTTCTCCCTTAATATGTATTTATTAGATAATAAAATAATATATCTAAGCAAATCTGTTAATAAGTTGAATATTCCATGCATTGTTAGGTTATAAGGGCTTTTGTTCCCATTACCCTTCATAAAGTATGGCTACATCTAACAATAACAATAATCTTGCTTTATTATGCACAATGTTTTATTTTTTTCATTTGCCGATGTGCTATGTCTGTAACCATATTGCAGTCTTTACATGCTGGTGTGAAGTTCCTAACATTGTTTGGCCGTATGTAGCTAGACTTTTGTTATAGTTATATGGTGTAAAAATGCATTGCAACCATTTTATTGCCTTTCAAGATGTCAGAATCTGCGCCTTGGGCAGGGTTCTTCATACAATGGCCATTTACACAACTAGTTTAAGCCTAGTTCTGGTTGAGATCATCTCTTATCTAATCGAATATTTCTGTAATCATTTATAGTCATGAGGTGACATCACTGTAGATGAATATATGGATAGTAATGGATAGTTGATGCCAAAAACTAAAGGCCCCGTTAGTATCTTGTGGAGCTTAATAAAAAAACAAAGGCACCTTGCTACAGGGTTATAGTTAAAAATACTGTCAGAAAAGGTGGAGGTGTCTGAGGTGGCCTCTTTTTCCGTGTGATTCAATGAAGAAGCAAAACTTGTTGACTTAATGTAGTATATGCCTTGATCAATCTTATATGTACTCTTAATCAGTTAACTTAATGGAGAAAACACATTTCTCAAGAATTGCATTTCCAAGATTTATGTTGAAACTACACTATGAGCAACTGTCTCTCTAACAAAGCTCCTAAGTTTTTATATGCTTGCTTTGTTTTTCTTCTTGTGCTTTCATAGGCAACCAGACATGCAGAGATGGAAGCTCTTGATGTTCTTCTTGTACAGTGGCAGAGGACTAGATTTACGGCTGCAAAAGTTGCAGAGAAGTTTTCAGCATGCTCCCTTTACATGACACGTGAACCGTGCATAATGTGTGCAGCAGCATTATCAATCATTGGTATATCTCTTGATCATACTGAAATAAAACTGAACTCTACCAAAAAAAAAATTATTTATAAATGATTGGATGACTCTTGCCCTTTTTAGGTATAAAGGAAGTATATTAAGGTTGTGCAAATGATAAAGTGGAGGCTGTGCCTCAACATTGTCTTTGCATTCAAGTAGCTCTAAGGCATGTGTTAGGTCAGTTCCTGAACTTGCTTTTGCTGCTGGTGTTGTATCTACATAGCTTTACTTTGAAATTGTGACATATGACAATTGACAAATAAAGCTTACTGGAGGTTTCTGATTCCTTATGTTGATAATTGATGGATGTGGGTTCATAGCGATTGTGTATGTTGTCACGTGTTGAATATTGTAACATATAACCATTAAAATAAATGGAGGTTTATGGAACTAATTTTCCATATTTTCATTGCTTTCCTTCGTCTAAATGGAAGAAAGTGGTGTTTCTGGAAGCATCAAGAAGTCAAGTTTATAGTTATTCTTTCTTTTACCACTTTGTTTCCTTTTTCTTAAATTCTTTGTGACTTGTTAAACATTTCCGTATTCTTTATTTGCCTAAAAAGTTTACAGTTCTGAGAAGTGCTACAAGTTAAGCTAACATTGCTTTGTTTTATCCTATCCCTTCCCCCCTGTTTCTTCATTTTTTTTTTCCACTACTGTGAGATTATTTGATGTCTTTAATGTTATCATATTCAGTGAGAAATGCTAGTTTATCTATGAGGAAGTTATGCTTTCTGATATGCCCTGGGCACTGTACCTGATAAAGCTTTTTCTTGTTTATTAGTTGCAATTGTCTCTTCTTGCATAAATGAGAGCATCTTCTTGCTAAATCGTGGCATATTGCTTGTGTTTTTAATATGATTTTTCATCTGTCTGATGCTGCCATGATCTAACATTTTATGTTTCCTAAGCTTGTTCAAACTCCTCAATTTTTTGCTCAAATGCTGTTGACATAAAAGTTTAAAAAGGATCTGTTTCATTGCGATTTGAGCAGTACATGAAGCAGCTAATCTAGATTATGGACATTTTCTTTCTGTTTACATATTGGTTTTAAAGAACAAGCTTATAGTGAGAAGAAGCAAGAGAGATGTATGAAAAATGCATCTAAACAAAAAAATTAGGTAAAGAAACAAACCATGAAAACTTTGACTTTTAGAGCTTAAGATTTATATTTATGCTTCGCTTATTAATCTGCTTACGAGTCAAAAGTATTGTGGGAAACATGAACTAGCTCATTGCCTTTCTGAGTACAACATCAAGCAAGTGGACATGTCTTGCTGATAAAGGACCACCTTGCTCATTTCCTTGCTCTGGAGCTTAGAAACTAGCCCTGTATTGCATAGATTTATGATAGCGAGAATGAGACTTTTGTCCTAACGGTGAGCATGGTTCCTATGCAACGTTTGGAAGACGTAGCTGATTGAAACCCATCCTAGACAATACTAGTATACAAGTCATCCACAAATCTTCTCTCAATCAGATCACTGGTGCCAAGATCTCTCTGAAGCGAAGTTGCCTGTCTGAATTAAGAGCCTCTAAGAATCATCCTGGTTACAGAATGCTGTTTTTTCTCGAATGACATTAGGTTTTATGCCAAAGAGAAAATAGAATGACCAAAGGCATTGTTAAAGTAAAAAAATTTAAGCCATTGTTACCCCAAAGACATTCCTCTTAAATTTGATGCAAGAATATTGCCAAGGTGAATGTCACTTAATAGAGACTAGTTACTGTCAATTGAATCAAATGGTGCACTTTAGAGATAATTTGCTTCCGTGAAAACCTATTTCCTGGAGTACAAACATTTCTGCAAATTGATGTCTTTGGACCAAAATGTAAGCTTTCTCAACTAAACATATTCTTTTATTTGGGAACTTGTTTTTGCATAGATAGTACCTTCTTTTGCAAAGTGATTTGTCAATTGGTCTGATAAATATTGCTCGCATGATATTTGGACATTGTTTGCAAATATAATCTGTCTCTGGTTTTAAGCTTATGAGCTGGGTAAAAATGTAGGATCATTGGAAATATTGGCTGGTTTCCACAGAAATTCCATCTCTATTTTCCCTATCAAGTGTGTGCCTGATTGATGACTGTTTCCAACTGTTTTCTTATTTCTCTTTCAGTAATGAGGATTCTGGATTAAAGGGTTTCAGATGTTATGGAAGTATATTGGCATCACAAGCAATTCCTCTTCTGTGAGATTCTTATGAAAGAGGAGACCCTAATGGTATGAACAGCAATCAACCACTTCAAGCAGTTGAACTGTCTGTTAGAAAGAATGTTATAATACTGCAGTTAGCACCTTTTTTACATTAGATAACATGAGGGAAAATGATAGTTCTTATTTCAATCGACCCACAGTTAAATACACTTTTTAAGAGGCTTTTATGAGCATAATAGACTAATTCTACTTTTTGAACCAAAGTTTACCAATTAATGAAGTTGAGCATTGTGCCTTCTAGCAACATCTCCCTGAAAGAACCTTCTAGAAAAAGCTCTCCTTTAATGTAATATTATGGTTTTCCTAGAACTCATGTGCTTCCATATCGATTAAGAAGAATTTAGGAAGCCTCTTTCTCTTTCTACTTTCCAGTCAATTCTCTCAACAAGCTATAGGAAGTGCTATTGCTGGCGCTTCCAGTGATTGCATATCTTGCTGAACAAATCTCTCTCGTCTCCCTCACACACACACACACACACACACACACACACTTGTCCATATGTAAAACATTTGCTGGAGTTCAAATAGTTGTTGTATCTCTGATCTGGAGAATTATCTGTGCATCCCAGGTAAATAAAGCTGGCCCAGTGGAATGTTCTGTAATGATTGCAAGCATAGAACTATGGGTTATTGGTAGGATAAGAACCCATTTAGAAGTTTAGAATCCATTCAGAAGTTTTCTCCATCAAGGATAAGGTGCTTATTTTTAGATGCTGAGGACACTTATCCGGACTGACAAAAAGTGTAGTTGCTTGTGTGGAGCGGTGATCAGCCATATAATGGTTGCTTTGAATGGGCGTAGAGTTTGCCCAGTAAACAAAAACTAGAGTTTCAGATGCCCAGTCTTTATTTATTGGCCAATTTTCGGATGCCCTGTCTGTGATTTGTAGCTTTCCTCTAGACTGGGTATTTTTAGCCAGATTGCCATTCAACAAATGGGATGTCATGTTCTTAATAGCTAGGTGCAGAATTTGCTTAGTAAGCCAAAAGTAGAGTTTTTGATGCCCGCTCCTTTTTTTGGCCAATTTTTCAGCTGCCCTGTTTTATCATATGTAGCTTTCCTCTAGACTGATTGCCATTTGAGAAATGGGATGTCATGTCCTTGGTTAAGGAAATAGATGTAGTGCAATATCTTAATAATTGATAATCCATTGGTTAGACTAGTTAGAGAGACATATCTTGTTGCTTGATCCCTATCATGAATTACTAAACATATATGGTTTTGGGTCGAGCAATTCTCCAAGTTGAGCTCTTCAGTAGCAAATATATCAAGAGACTGATTAGACCATAGTTTTTAAGCCTCTGAGACAAATTGGCACTCTTTGGAAACTCATTATGTTAAAACATGGCCGTAAAATAATTTGTCTTCGCAATGATAAAATCAACTTTGTTCATGTTGATTCTCCAATTTTGTAGAACCCAGGTACATGCATATCATTTCTCTTTGCCTTTTTGTCCCCTTCCTTTTCCATTCATTTATTGTTGATGACATTGTGGAAACTATGAATTGTTCGACTGTTATATATACACTGAATGCTGATATTTGGTTTTCAGCTCCAAAGCCTCACAGGTCACGGGTTACTCAAGCTTCTCATTGGATCTGCACGTTGATTCTTCCTGTTGAATCCTCTCATAGCTTTACACAACTAGGTAAGACCTTTGAACATATGATTCCTTGCTTTTCTGAACATCAAGCGTACTTTTGATGCACCTCTACTACATATTGAATGATTATTAGTTACTTTTGCATATAACTCATGGTGCGACCCTTGAATATGAATATTATAGCCTGTTAACAACGGAATGGCACAGACTAGGGCGTTGTGGCAGTATGATATGATGCTCATGCTGAGAATGAATATACCTATGGCTATAGATTTCCTTGTATGATGGTAAGTCAATCACAATGAGGACACCAGAAAAGGTCTTCAAGATGATGTTAGACAACATCCTTTCTATTCATTCCTGATTCTTACTTTGTTCTGATTATATTGTTCATTGTTCTTATTCCCATTAGTTAATCTCTTCAATTGACCATTAGTCAAACTGGCTGTTGAAGGTAGTTTTTAATTTTCAGGTGAACTCATCTCAAAATAACTTTTGGACTATAGTTTTGTGACTCATTGTATTTTACATGTAAAGTGCAAATTCGGATGTGAAATCATTGGTGCTGATTCTAGCATATAATAAGATTCTCTCCTGTTTGAGTATGATGTTAGAAACAGTTGATGTAGTTGAACATTTAGCATCCCATAAAGTGTTTTCAAATGATTCACTGCACTGTTAGCTGACATTTACTGCTTTTCCAATTTCAGAACTTCATGAATAGACCTGGGAAAGGAAGCGTGATGCACGTCCAAATCAGTTTTTGTCCAGATGTTCATGTGTTTACTAAGGGTTGCAGCTATGATCCCAAGTCCATTTAAGTTGATTATCAGATTGTTAAAATAGTTTACGACAAAATTTATGCTTAACTACATCTAGGTCTTAATGGGTGGGGAACACGCTCATTTCCATTGCAGCATAATTATCCATGTCAGGGATTGAATCTGTAGTGATTTTTTGCTGATGAGTGAGGAGTCCATTATATTCTAATATGTGCACGGGCACAAGTAAGATTGTAGATTACATGGGCCCGCACAAATTTAATATGTCGCTTGCGAGGCCCAGGAATAATTATTTAAATAAAATAAGGTCAGGGGTAATAAGAAGTAGGGGCATGAATAAAAATGCAAGCGCAATGGAAGTGTCAGGTTGGTGAAGATCGATTAATTATCATATGTATCATCGGATCTGTTCGCCTTCTTGTTGCGGTGTATATGCCTAGGACCTTCAAAAAGTATTATGCTGTGTATTATAAGGTCAAGGATGTATAAAATTAATTTATATTATATGAGCTCTTTGTTCTTTTTTTCAGACAATTTTATGTCGGTTTCTATAAATGAATTACCAAGAGGTGCAGTTGAGATCTTTGTTCTTGGTTTGAGCTGGCGAACTTAGGGGCAAATTATATGGTTCTTGCTCGATTCGGTTGCTGAAGCTTGATTTGTTCAAAGTTGCGGTGTCCTCTCTCCCTCCCTCTCTCCCTCTCTCTCTCTCTTCCTCCCTCCTTCCCTCCTGTCTCTGTGCTGTGTGTTGCGGAGTGAAATCAATTTGGGGCAAGTTTTATGATTGTCCCGCTTGATTTGATCTCTCACTATAAAGCTCGATTTGATTGTTGAAACTCGATTAATTCAAAGTCATCATATTACAGATTTGTCTTCAAGCTCTCAATTCAATAACTATTTGTAAATATTCACTTCATTGATCTTTAAGAAGAAAAATTACTAGAATTGGAGCCCAGATTGGGTTGAGAATGAATTGGAGTTTGGGCAAGTCAAGTATAGGTTGTTAAAATTATATTGCATAAAAATGAGTCAATATGTGTTAAATAAGTTGTTTTGGGTTAGATCATTTTCAAGTGATCCAAACCTAACTTAACTTTACTTGTTTGACAGGCTTAGGAATAACATTATGTACCCATCACTTTTATGATGCTAATTTTATCATATACATGTAGCTTAATTCTTTCTGAGTTTTCAAACATTGAGGTAATTCTAGTCATGCAATTGATAGGTTTGAGCTTCATAATTTTGGATTATGTCACATGTGATCCCTAATGATGATAACAAAGTAAATGATTTTTCGCATGGTTTTCTTAGCAATGAATTGCGTTCACTAGTTTTAAGCTCGTGGTTATACCAATTGTGTTTGGTTGAGATGGGTTAAGTGATGGCTCTAAAAGTACAGAAAAATCTAAATATTTTGTTCAGTCAAGGGGCAATTGGCATGCTTATTCCTTGAGGCTCTATTTGTTTTATCGAAAATGTGACATTTTTTGAAGAAAAATTTCAGGTTGTCATTTTCCAAAAAAATGAAAAAATTTTTCTATATTTGACCAAAATCTTAAAATGAATTGAGAAATTTTTTCATCATTTGGTAAAGAAAATGTGATATGATTTTCTTAAATGAATACACACTATTCAGACATCAGGGTTCCAGATCCTACCTTGGTGGACATTAACCTAGGTGCTGGGGATTCAGCCATGAGCATCAAGGTCTTGGCCTGGCTTCTATAGACACAGGCTAGGGCGCCGGGCAAGGATATTAGGGTCATAGGCCCGGCCTCTATGAGGACCTAGGCACTAAGGAACGTATGACAACCATTCTATTTTTGTTTCAAAATAATTTTTCTATTCCAAAATCGTTTCTAGAATAAAAATTCATTTGGTTATGCAATTTTATTTTTCTATTTCTAGAACAAATTTTTAATCGAGGAATAGATTTAGAATAGAAATGAGAAGCAAATTATTTTTTTTACCTTTCTATTTTTGGAATAGAAATGACAAATAAAAACTCTTTTCATTGCTCATCCTCTCTACTAGTCGACCACCCACCCAACATCCGTCGCTGTTAGTCGTCGTTCTCGCCACTATTTGCTACCGCCGCCCGTCACCGCCAATCACCGCCGGTTGCCATCCGTGGCTCCCGAGAGAGAAATTTTTTGTATAATTATCAAACAATAAAATTATTTCGGGAATAGAAATTTTGTATTGTTATCAAACACGAATTTTTGCTCAGAAACTCATCTATGAATAGAAATAAAAAAAAAAATTATTTCTCTTCCAGAAATCAATTTCTGACTAGAATGATTATCATTCGTGCTTTAAGGTTCTTGGCCCGACTTCTTTGGACCTTGGCTTCACCTTAGTGGCCTCAATTTTGGCCTCCAAACCCAAGTTCATGGCCAAGGGCTTGGGAACAAGCATTGAAGTTCTCTTGCCCAAGTACAGATTTTTGGTACAAGAGATGATATCTAGTTATATATTTCAGAAAATGATATCCAATTTTTTGAAAGAGGAAATTAGTCTCTTGAATCTAAGTATAGGTTTTCCATTGATTAGAAAAACATTTTTCATTGACTCATTTTCCTACCCGATCCAAAAAGCCAAAGAATGAGGAAAATGTTTTCCTAAAAGATGTTTTCCGTGAGATAAACGGAGCATAAGTGTGCTTTCCTTACTTTTTAAATCTTGAACGAGAGACTTTTTTTCTTCCAGTAATAGAAAGTCAAAATTTGAATATTTATTAAGCTAGTAACCGTGACAATCCAATCTAGTAAAGCATCATAAAACACCACAACATTTGCCTAAAAGACTCATATTCTAAAACGAACAGGTTGATGGTAATTTTGGACCATAATATGTTAGAATTTCTTATAAGTGTGGGCTAACAGCAGTCTTATAATATGTGAAAGATAGTTTGTCATACAGTGTATAAGAATTTCTCCGGTGGAGGTTCGCAACCTCCGATTTGAGGTCAAGGACCTCTATGGCTTCGAATATGAGGCCGAGGACCTCCACCTACTTTGACTATGGTATTGAGCTTGGTTTTCCGAAGGTCCTTGAACTCGAGTTGAAAAGGCGACGACCTGATGAGGATGGCAGTGTGGTAAGGGTAGTATTGGCGTGACAAAGTGACCAATGACTATGCTTAGGAAGAGGCGTGCATATGCTTCTGCAATCTCCACAAGGAGAATGCTATGCCACGCCATGGCGTTGTCTTGTGTTTTACAATTTCCTTTTTGCCCTTTTCTTAAGAAATTAGCTTTTTAACTTTTATTTTTTTATATTAGTATTTTTAAATTCTTTTTGCCACTGAAGTAAATCATGAGATTTTTTTTTTTTTATTGTGACCAAGTGAATCATAAGATTAAAAAAGGGCCATTCAAACTTCGAAAATTTATTACAACAGACAACAACATCATAACACATGCATTTTTTTTTTAGTTCTTTATGTGCATTTCAATCTTTAGGTTTTTTTTTTTCTTTCATTTACTCACAAATAATATTTAGTTAATTTAGTTTTTAATTTGATAAAATAATCGATCGAAGTAACATATTCTTATGAAGCGCTTAAAATGGGTTAAAAATATTTTGGTATGGGTATTTATGTGTTTTAGTAATATGGGTAGGGTTAGGTTGAGTCAAACTCGAATAAGGTAATACATAAAAATGGGTCAATTTGGATTGGACCATTTCGACCAAACCCGCTCATTTGATAGGTGGGTACGATATCTCTAACCGAGAGATTCAATGTTGGGTTGTAAGTGTTTGGCTGCCGAAGTAGCTCATTCATCGGTTTGTATGGAATTCGTTGATTTAGAGAACTTATCTACCTAACATGCTTCTCAAAGTCTCGGAGAAGCATTAGTCAGTTGCATTCTTGATTTTATAATAGTCTGTTTTGGTGGAAACGATACTGTTATTTCCATTAAGTTCTTGATTTCATAGGATGTTTTATTATCTTATGGTATACAATCACATAACGAAAAGCATTATTGTACGTTGTACATTGAGCATTTGAGGCAGTGTAGTGAGACACAATAGTCTCGGAGGCTTGCTGCCCAAGGGAAATAAGCTTTCTTGGACCGATATTGTCTAATGATAGCTTCATGAGAGGCTCCAATTGATGAATTATTTACTCTGTTGTAAAGGGAAGTCTTTTATAATCACATGGATAGTCATTCATATGAAATATTGATTCTCATTATAGCCCACTCTTGTCTTCTTCGTTAATATGAGACGGAAGTTTATAAAGAGATTGCTTGTTAATTTTGTGGCATTTATACTGCCTTACACATTGGGCGCTTGTCATATAAAGTAATTTACAACATCTAGTTACCAAGTGAAACAACTTAGTGATACGTATATAATATCTCCTCTGTAAGATGCTTAGAGCTTGTAAAAAATGATTGCATTTTACGATATGTGCATGTACTTGAGGCAGATGTTAAGGTTGATTGACATTCGATCAAACTCAACATTGTTGCAATTTTACAATTGTTATTCTCTTTTGTATCCAAAGTTACTAAGAGGTTCTATTGTGGTTAGAATCAAAGAATTTGAGGTCTTGATGCTATCTGCATTTGATGTCGTAATCTTGATGACAATATTGTGAATACTGTTTTCCGTTCGAGAGTTGAATGCCTTTAAGGATCTTTGGAACTTCATTGTACTTTTTGTGGTAAGCTAACTGATTCATATCAATTTGTGTTAAGCAGCATTAGAAGGAGCATTGCTCTTGTAACATCTTTTGTGAAAGAATTATGAGAGACCCTAGGTTCGCAAGGGACACATAAGCTTGAATTTTCGTCTCGTGCTATAAATTGTTTTTTAGGAGTCAATCCGGTATTTGCCAACAAGTTGAAAATGCATTTTTTTTTTGTAAAAATAAAATAAAAAGAAAAAGTAGAGAAAAGAAAATAATAAAGCTCCAGCCCAGTCCGACTCCAAGCGCAGCGTCAGCCCCATCACTCCCGCCAATAGAAACACTTTTAACCTCAACTCGCCGTCGCTACGCCTCCACCTCCGTCGCAGCTCGTCTCCCTCCGCAGGGCGCCGGCGTGTCTTCGCCACTGTCCATGGTTCCTCTGTGTGGGTTCCACCCCACCTGTGACGATCTCGATCACAATCTGACTACGCTCGCTTCACGATGCTTCAAGCTCCGAGCTCTGGCCTCCCTCCTCTTCTATCATCTGCCCCTCTCCAGCATTGCTTTGGGCTTCAGCTCGGCGTTGAGTTTCTGAGGGCGATGGTTTGAAGCCGTCTCTGACCTTTGCTGACTTATTGATGACGCCCACAGCTGAGTCAGGTCGTTTTGGGTGCGTTTGGTAACGTTTCTGTTTAAAAATTGTTCCAGGAAACAGAAATAGAAAAATGTGTTTCTGTTCGGGAACAATTTTTGAACAAAAAAACGCGTTTGGTAACTGTATAAAATTTATGTTTCTGAAATAGAAAAAGAACAGAAACACGTTTGGTAACTGTACAAATTTTCTGTTTCTGGAATAGAAAAAGAACAGAAACACGTTTGGTAACTGCATAAAATTTTTGTTCCAATTTGTTTTTCAAGTGTTTTTTTTTTAATAAAATGTAAACTTGGTATTAAATTATCATTCTCATGAAATGCTCATCAATTTAATTATGTTCATAGTAAGTGAAAACAAACATTCTAAACATGATCATATTTGCTTACTTGGAAGAAAATTTTTTAAGTTTGTACCAAAATTTTCCCAATTGTTTTTTTTTAATAAAGTGTAAACTTGGTTTTGAATTCTCATTATCATAAAATGCTCATCAATTCAATTTTGTTCATGGTGAGTAAAGTCAAACATTCTGAACATGGTTATAAGCGCATACTTTGAAGAAAATTTTATAAATAAACTTTGTACCAAATTTTTGTCACGTGCCTTTTCTTTAAATAAAGTATAAACTTGGTATTGCATTATCACTTTAATGAAATGCTCATTAATTTAATTTTGTTCATGGTGGGTGAAGACAAACATTCTGAACATGATCAGGTGTATACTTGGAACAAAATTTTGTAAGTAAAATTTGTACAATAAGAGCTAGCTAAAAGAAGAATATCTTATAGATCTCTACATAGACCCTTTCATATATAACATCACAATAATGAAGTAATAGAGTTCATTGTTCAACTTCATCACATTGAATTTGATAAGTGAGTACTTAAAAAAAAAATTACAGGAGACAATAGGTCATGGAGCTGCTATAAAAAAACAAAAATACTATCAAATAGACTGGAGGTCCTCTCCAAACATACATTTCCAACTTTCGGCTTTGATATTGCTTCAACAGTTGCTGATTTTGCTTCCTGCATTGAGCCACAAATTGAAGTTAGCAAGACGATGAAACCATTGAATCCACGCCAGCTCTCTAAAATTATGCACAATCAAGCATCACATGTTGGCACTTGTACCATGTACTCTTCAAAGAGATGATTCATTGACAATGGTGTCAACTTGCACACGAGTAACAAGATAATCAGCCAAGCTTAAATGTGTTCCAGTTCAAAAGCTCTTTTGCTGCAGTCTAAGCACGGATTGGTCGAGATTACTTTAACATCAATGCCAATCAATTGAGAATGTTACAAAAGTCAAGGAGTCAATATCTGGGAGCAATCTTAATGTTGTGAGGACAAGAGTGTACAGTTTCAATAGTGATGGATCAAATGTAAATAGTTCAGTTTATCAAGCACAAAACGAAAATCTGGTGCAACTAATCAGCCATTGGACACCAACCAACCCCCCAAAAAAAGTTCCTAAAAGCTCCAACCACAATCAACCACTTTTTCTACTGGTGTTACAAATAAATATCATGGGAGATTAATCTATAATGAGAAAAAAAATACTAAAATTTGACACAAAAAGGAATTTATGCATCAAGAAAGAGTTGACAGTCAAACACAAAATGCTCCAATGCACAAGAAAATCACAAACCCAAAAGTAAAAAGCAACAACATCATGATGATCAAAAGAAAATGACACCAAATAAATGTGGAAGCAATGATCATGCATGCATCCAACATACACACCTCAATCTGTTGAAGTTTGGCCTCAAAGAGTTTATCCTTGTCCTCCTCCTACAGCAGACAATATATATGCTTTTATAATGAGTACGAGGGGAGCATAAACCGATGTGATTATTATTAAGGATACTGTTAACAGTATACTTTACCTCCAATAATTCAATTTTCAGGACATCGCATGCGCATGACACAAGGACAATTAGTAGATTGGAAATTGTTGAGCTTCCTTAATTAATTGATTAACAAGAGCCCCAAAGACCATTGACAAAACCCTATTATTAATAATGATCCATATGTCCCTTTGCAGCCAAGGATTAGAAGAACATACCTTGAGAGTATGCTGATCAGATGCAGGATGGGCAAGAATGAATACACGTTCTATCAAAACAATAACTGGCTCTTTCCCAAGACTCTTCCAGGGAACCTATGCTCGACACAAGGATAAGAAAATTTAAAATACCTGACATTAGCACAGATAACTGAAACAATGGACTAGTCAGAGAAATCAAAAGCATTACTGGTATATGCAACTCTTCCCTACATGACAAGCACTCCTTACACAGCCTTGCATATTCTGACCACAGTCTATATAGTAAACATCAAAACCATCCGTAGGACATGCTTCATATCAACAACCAAAATAATTCAAGTCTATAGTGTACTTTTGACTAAAGTCCTTATGTTAGCATTTCAAAACATGCAACACGTCTCCACATATGCAACATGCAAAAACATGTCTCAGCATGTGCAAGAGTCAAAAAATTTCTATAAGTTTTTCAGCTTGCAGTAGTTCACAAGTTTTCCCATTCATTATGTTCTGAATCAACATAAAAGCCTAACATTTTCATAAGCCAATGCTCATTCAACACTATGGTCACACGACAGCTCAAAATTTTGTTTAATAAAAAAAAAAATTCCAGTACAGTAGGCTGAAGAAGCAATACATTATTATAGGCACATTTGACATCAAACAAGTCTATGAGTTTAGCCAATATCTTAATAAATGGAGCTCTATGTAGGAGAAAAGAGATTCCTTCCCAAAATTCCCAAAGCTAAATCCAAATTACTGCGAATATTATGTGATTAGTTCATATCCAAAATAGAAAATTCAACCAAGCAAGTCGCCCTCCACCTTGAGACCAATTCTTGCATGAATTGCTAAAGATCCAATTAGTCCAAGAAAGAGGGGGAGGGATTAGTCACAAATCTTTTGATTCTATCTTTAATCTTCTTCACCCCTTCACATGTCAATAACTAGAATGAAAAAAGGGAATGTCAACGCTCGGCCTGCTGCGAGCAGCAGAGCAGCGACCGTCTGCTCGCTCGAGCAGGTAAGCAAGCGAGCCTTGCTCGCTCCGCGCAGCGAGCGAGCGAGCAGCAGGGCTCGCTGCAACCAAAATTTCTATCTAGGGCACCGTTGCTCGCCGGATCTGGGTGAGGATGCTCGCCCGGATCTCGAGCGAGCAGACGAGCCGCCGCCGCAAATCCGGCGAGCAACGGTGCCCTAGATCTCGGGCGATGGCTGGTCGGAGCTCGAGCCGCTGAGCTTCGACCAGCCATCGCCCAGATCTGCGAGGGCCTCGTCAATCGGTGAAGAAGAGGAGTGAGCAGGTTCACCCGTGAAGGAGCAGCGGTGCTCGGCGCGGAGAGGACGACGGTGGAGAAGCCGGATGGTCTCGAGACAGAGGCGGCTGTCGGCGCCGGAGAGTGGGAGGCGCCTGAGAAGATGGCGGTGGAGAAGATGGAGGAGGAGAGGCTGCGGTGTTCGAAGGAATGACCAAGAAATAGAAAAGAAACATGAGAGCTGGTCGCAGATCCGGGAGCAACGCCGCCCGGATCTGCGAGACTCGCCGAGCAAGCGGCTCGCAGATCCGGGCAAGCGATTCCTCGAGCGAGCCCTAACACTCGAGCTCTCGCCGAAGTGAAGACAATCGGTGAAGGAGGAGCAAGTGACGACGTTTACACTGGTGAAGGAGCAGCGGCTGTCAAGACAGGCCGAGAAGACGATGGAATTCTCTCGCGGGAGGAGGCGCTCGTCGCAGAGGAGACGCTCGTCGCGAGAGACGCTCGTCGCAGGTCGGAGGAGGAGAAGCTCGTCGCCGTCGCAGGTCGCCGGAGGAGAAGCTCTTCGCCCGTCGCTCGTCGCTTGTCGCAGGTCGCAGGAGGAAGCTCGTCGCGGGGGAGAGGAGGCCCTGTTCGAGCACTATCCAAGAAATAAGAAAGGAACACAATTTTGTTCCTTTTTTGTTTCTGATTTGTGTTTCAGAAACAAGAAACAAGTTTTTTGTGTTTCTTGTTTCTGTTTCTTTTTTGTTCCTGGGAACAAAAGAACAAAAAAGGAACAGAAACGCACACAAACGCGTTTCTATTCCTTTTTTGTTCCCAGGAACAAAAAAACAGAAATTTCTGTTCCTGGGAACAGAAATAGGGTGTAACCATGCAGGCCCTTTGTGTCTGAGTAAACTCTAGATATGATTTCAGTTTATTTCTGCTTTGCCCTCGCTGTTTTCCGAGTTCCATTGCGGTTGATTACGCCGTGGAGGAAGAATCGAGTTTGCAAGGAAGGTGTTCGAGGAAATGACGAAGCTGCACTCTGTTTCGAGTACCTGTTCAACAAAGAGGTAATCGACGACCCGGCTGTGGTGACCTCAAGCTGTGGACTGGTGATCGAGCGAGAGCAAGCCTCCGCCATGATTGTGTCCATGGACTCTTTCTCTCTCTCTTTTCTCTGCATAAGTCCGTACGCTTCTTCTCTTCTGTCCGCCATTAATGTCTCTGTTGTTGCTCTGCTTCAAGGCCAGCAACGTCTCGCCGAGGGACATTTCAGGCACACCAGGCGTGGCTCATTGGCCCATCATCGGTGCTGCTCGTTCGCCATGAATTCAAGGTCCAGCATGGTTCATCGTTCCGGGTCATGATTGGAAGTGAGGTGAGTCTAGGTGAGCAGGTTATTACTCAAGCGTGTTGTTCTTTTCTTTCGCTTATGACTTTTGCGTACCTTGAATGCTTGTTCAGAATTATGAACCACGGATTTACTGTTTCTTTTCCTTGAAAGTTGATACGGGTAAAGCTGCATTCCTTTTGCTGAAATAGTTCATTCCCTGCCGATTTCTGTTTGGAGCTTAACTAGAAATAGTCAGCCTTGTTAAAATACTTCTTTGGGCTACCTTATCCTTTTTTGTTTCAAGAAAATGATACCATATGTGGAATTTGTCTTACATCTACTTCAATTGATGCACTAGTTTCACTTACTAGTTCGAAAGTTTGGAAATGGTCTGATGTTACTCGGAACATGCATTAGAGTCGTGGATTTCAAAATATTAGCGAGTCCTTGTTCTGTGAACTTCTTGTAATTTAAGTCTTCCTACATTTTCTTTTGTGAAGTAAACACCCGGTTTGCCCATGAATAAGAAAGTAAAGATCGAATCATCCTTTACGAATTGATATGGGGTCGTGTCTTTCTTTTCTATGTGGGATGAACAAATTCTTTGTTCATGTTTCACTCTAGTAGTTGATTTAAATTTGTGGTTTACTCCGTAATTACCGCAAAAATAATGGAAATATTAGCTTCGGGAGGTCAATTGGATGTTTAACGTTTTGCTTCTATATAATGGAATAGTGATCCGCGTATAGCTCATTTGCTTGTCTGAGTTCGTGAAATGTGGTTTATGGTATTGGGTAATCTAGAAAAATCATCAATCATTTTTCTTAGAAAAAAAATCATCAACTAATTGCATGTAAATAATTGTTATACTATAGGATTTGCATAGTTCTTTATTGGTCCCATTTCATTTCGTTTGATATTCCATCACCATCATTTAGTTTAGGAATTTCACAATTGGTAAACTAGCCTAAAACATGTTCACTTTTTCTTTTTCTTTTTCTTTTTTATTTATCTCTTTTGCATAGCTCATAGGGTTTATTGTCCTGGAGCTTAATAATAAGGCCATGTATAATATTAGCTCTATATAGTATCAGGTTAATTTTCTTGCACTTTACCTTGATCCCTTGATTAATCGAAATGTTGATAAACACCCACTTCGCCTATCCCTATTCCCATGGAAGTTCTCATTTTCCATATCTATATGAGAGTGGTAAATGAGTTTGGACATCACAGTTCCATTCTATACTAAATTCAATAACGACATTACTTAGAGAGAGCTAATTAACGAAACATGTCACAAGACTTCATGTTTTAAAGCTTACCAATGACTTGCAAACCTAATGCAACAGACAGTTGCTAAGCTCAATCACCAAATTACCCAGAATATATAGCCAATTGTCACCCTTGTCTATCACTTACAAACTAAAAACAACAAGCAGATGCCCAATACCGAAGTTCTATTCTAAATTTACTGTTCCACAACAAAAAAACCGCAATAAGCCGAATATGTGTCAGCTCAAGTCATCAAGCCACACCAGTGACACTCCATATTACACAGAATTCCCACCAAAAAGAAGAAAATGAAGAAGGGTTATTAAGAACATCTGCCCTGACTGGGTTTGTGGGCTTTATTCCATTCTAGATTTCGGGCTGGACCTTCAAGTTTCATTATCCCGAAATATTTTACTTTCAAATACTTTTAAATACATATAATTGAGAAAATTACATTTCTATCTTTAGACGTCAAGTTTATCACAGACGTCTGTGAAAAAAATATGTAGACGACTAACAATTGTAACAAAATAAAAGTTTAACATCATTGAACATGAGAGGTACATGAGTGCCACTCCAAAGTTTATGCGAGAAGTTCCATAGGATGATTTAATGGAGCAACAATATCATGCGCTGTAATAAGTTAATCAAAAGTTACCAATTCTAAAATTTAAGTTTACGTTAAGCCCAATAAAAAGAAAATCTTAGGGTTTGAACTCCTTCACTTGCCCCCTAAGAGATTACTAAGTCAAAACTAAGACATTACTAAGTCAAACTGTCAAAAGATCTATGACTAAATTGGAAAGACTTCTAAGGTTTAGGACTATGTTGACTCAATTAAAGGTTCAAAACTAAATTGTAAAATTGTCTAAAGGTTACTAAATTGACACAATTGAATAGTTTAGGACTAAATTAGCTACTGTATGATAGGTTTAGGATTTGTTGGATAATTTTCTTATTTTCTCGAGATTCACATGTAATTTTTTGAGCTGGAGAGGGTAAGTATTGCACAAGAATACTACAGGTTGTCCGGATGAATGAAGTAAAGAAGTTGTGAAGTAGTGTCAAGCAATGTTAAAGGACTTGAATGCAAGGTGGCATGTATAGAGTTTGATACATTGCTATCAAAGAGATTAAAACTACAGTTCTTTTTGTTGTGAAATCAACTATCAAATTTAAATGGTTTAGGGTATTTATAAGGGAAAATTATCAAAAAAGTTCTAAACCTATTAAACTTATGCCAATCCTAAATCTCGCTTGTAGTTGGCAAAGGTGACTCTCACCCAACCCTCTTTGGGTGTCATTGTTGGCCGCCATCAATTGAGCCCAACCACCAGTGAAAAGGAAAGGAAAAAAAAAAAAACAAGAAAGGCAAAAAGGCAAAAAAAAAAAAAAAAAAAAAAAAAAAGAAGAGAGAAAGGAAAACAAGGAAAACACTTAGAGAAGAAAATTTGAAAGAATTTTGAAAATTACCCACATTAGCATCAATACACAACATAGGGCAAACGTTGATTAAAATGCCACATCAGCTTTTTCTAGTCAAAATTTGTCAAGATAACTTAATTGATAAATCATCAAAAGGTCTAGGATATGATGACACAATTAAGAGTTTAAGACAGAATTGGTATAAGTACAATAAGTTTATAATTTTTTTAGTAATTTTTCCATATTTATAATGAAATATGAGAAATTTTCCATTCAACAAAATGGTTTAATAAAATCGGCAGATGGTATTGCCACGTGTGAGGAGAAAACAAGCCAAAGGTAAATGCCCCATATCGTAAGGGCATAAGTTGTCATCAAGCACAATAAGAAAATATTATGGGTTGATTAAATCAGGCCATCCTTAATGTGCCCCACTTGAATTAAAATAAATTATGTTACCTCTGCCCCAAATTTAGGGTTGAGACAATGCCTTATGCCTAAAGTTTAAACTGCCATTTTATTTATTTATGTTTTTTTGTTGCCACTTTGCTCGTCTTCAAAATTTCCTTTGGAATTGGGACCCACTACAATTTTCCTTAAGATTTTTAATCTGCTTTCAAATGGGTTTATGTTGGTCATTACACTTAAAATAACCGTCGTATCAATATATATTTTTGCTATCACAATAGCACGGGCCTAAATAAAAACTGAATTGCACTAATAGTAAATAATAAATTCTAAAATATTGCTCAAGAGGATCACAACAATCTAGTTAAGGAAAATTAGGAAAAAAATTATTCTCACACAAAAGCTTTCATAGATGCCTCATAACAAAGCTAGAAGCATTGTCTCATGGTTGTTCACATTCTTCTTGACTATCTCAAAACAAAGCTAGAAACATTGTCTCATGGTCGTTCACATTCTTCATGACCATCTCAAAGCATTGTTCTTCTAATTAGTAAAGCTAGAATCTTCTTTCTCCCACTTCGGGCAAATTTCATAGGATTGACTTGGCTTCACTCATTTTGCGAAAAATGAAGAAAGAAAAAAAGGAAAAAGGAAAAAGAGTTATAAAAAATTCAGAAAAAATTTTAAAAAATTATCCATATTAGCGTCGATACACAGCATATGACAACCAATGATTAGATTACTGCATCAACTTTTTCGGGTCAAAATTAACCGCGATGACTAAATTGATAAATCATTAAAAGGTTTAGGATAAAATTAGTATAATTAAAAAGTTCAAGATTGAGATAATTTTATAACTTATTTAATAATTTTTCCATGACTGTAATGAAATATGAGAAATTTCCTACTCAACAAAATGGTTTATTAAAATTGGTAGATGGTATTGCTACGTGTTAGGAGAAAACAAGTCAGATGTAAACGCCCCGTATCATAAGGGCATAAGTTGACGTCAAGCATAACAAGAAAATATTGGGGGTTGATTAAGTCAAGCCGTCCTTAATGTGCCCCACTCGGTCTAAATAAATTATGTTACCTCTGCCCCAAATTTAGGGTTGAGACAATGCCTTCTGCTTAAAGTTTAAACTGCCATTTTGGTTGTTTATATTTTTTTGTTGCCACTTTGCTTCTCTTCAAATTTTCCTTTGGCATTGGGATCCAATACAATTTTCCTTAAGATTTTTAATCTGCTTTCAAATGGGTTTATATTGGTCATTACACTTAAAATAACTGCCGTATCACTAAATATTGTTGCTATCACAATAGAGTGGGCCTAAATAAAAATTGAATTGCACTAATAGTAAATAATAAATTCTAAATTATTTATCAAAAGGATAGCAACAATCTAGTTAAGGAAAATTAGGAAAAAAAATTATTCTTGCATAAAACCTTTTATAGACGCCTTGTAACAAAGCTAGAAGCATTGTCTCATAGTCGTTCGCATTCTTCTTGACTATCTTGAAACAAAGTTAGAAGTATTGTCTCATGGTCGTTCAAATTCTTCATGACTATCTCGAAGCATTGTTCCTCTAATTAGTAAAGCTAGAATCTTTTTTCCTCCACTTTGGGCAAATTTCATAGGCCTGACTTAGGTTTCTTTTATTTCATGGAAAATGAAGAAAGAAAAAAAGGAAAAAGGAAAAAGGGCAACAAAATTAAAAAATTCAGAAAAGTTTAAAGAACTGAGGAGAAGGGATTGCGTACCTTGAACTTGAATGTGGTAGACCAATACATGCCAAATGACATAAGACAAATTAGTACTCAGAATTCTCCGGGCACAAATATAGCATAAAACGAAATTAAGCTATTATATGAATGCGTATTTATTATTTAATATAAAAATTCGAACTAAGGATGACGAGCTCTTATATGTTGAGAGATTTTGTGGGACAGGTGCCAACTGTTTTAAAACTTGAATTGTTAGATGAAAGCCTGATTTATTATTTAAATATTTTAATAGATACATAGCTAGAATTGCTGCAATGTTGGATGTAAATTAAGGAATTGCGTTCAACCCGGTCTGTCACAGGAAGATTCAGAGAGAGTTCTCCAAGTGGTCAAAAGTCAAATTTGGAGAGTTAAGTTCACATCACAGATCAATATCGTTTGCCTCATTGATTACATAAATCTTGCCATGAGACCCACTTGATTCAGTTCCGGATGGATTAAATCTACATAATCTAATAAACTATCCGGTATTATTTTTCTATGATTCCCTTATCATCATTTGTTCACTTGTTTAAGTACTTTTTATTATATGGGGGCCAAACGAAAGACCGAGTCATCCTTTGTAACTAAGTTACACAACCAAATCGTCTTAAGACTACCCCAATGGATCACCAGATAACGATCGGTTGTGTTAAACTGAGGCACACACAGTGCTTCTTAAGCTTTCAAGGAGCAAAGAGCCCGGCTAAGCTAATGCCATGGTCGTTCCCCAGACAATTATTTGGAAAAGTCAAACAGTAATATTTCTTACTGTAATTGAACATAAAACAATGATTAGGGCATGATAAAACAAGTTAGCATAAAAAATGTGAGGAATTGTGGCGATTTATTTTTTTCTTTGTAAAACATTGGATATGATATCGGATATAGTTATATATAAAAATAAAAATAAAAAAATTTCTTCATAACATCAAAATTAAAATGAAAATACCGGGAAAGAGAATTGTGGTAGCAAACTACAACGAGTTACCATCATCAGAAGTGATTAGCTTGATGGTGGTGGTTGCCAGCGGACGAATGGGGTGACCACCTTGGTGGTAGTCGCAATTGTCACACTGGTTGCCTTAAGCCACAGCCCATGTTATTATAATCACACATCACTTGAATATAAGATATGTTATAATAACATATTTAAGCAATATGGAATTATACAAACACTACTCCTTGCATGTAAGTCCTTCTCTCACATGTGCTTGACTTGGCTCGACTATGGTGAAATTGACACGTTTAATATTTTGTGTGAGTCAATTGGAGTGTCATGATATGAATTATTAACCTATGTTATGATATTATGTTAGGATCTCTAATCAAGCATTTAATCGATGTGGAATTCTTCCAACAACAACGACATAAACATGGGAAATCATATTAAGATCTAAGTCTCGATGTTGATCTCAACCTACACAAGGGAACATTGTCATAGTTGCCACTTGTTTATCGGCAACCACCATTTGTGGTGGTCGTCTGTCAACGAGGATTGTTTCCTGAGTTAAGAGAGGCAATAGTTTCAAAATTCATGCTAAAAAAATTAGGGATGATGAAATTGAAAATGCCTATATATCTTCTTTTTTGCAATTTGATTCCTCGATTTTTTTCATTCAATTAAATATCTCAACCTCTCTTTCATTGCGATCTTACACTATTCTCATCTTAAGAGGGAAAAAAGTTTAATAGTGCATCACTAAATCAACGAGTGATTGGTTCTTACCCATATGAGCCTAGTTAATAGGGTTGTTAATCACATAAGTTAGGTTACATCATTTTCGATTTTTCTTAATTGACTTAAGCCTCATTCCCCTCAATATATAGTTAGAGAAGATCAGTCAAATTCACTATAATCAATAGACATAAGGTGCGTCTATTCAGTCAAAAAAGAAAGTGTTTCTCGTGCACCGACGTATGGAATGTGGAATCCATCAAGTTTATTTGATTGGAACACACTAATAATTTTAGATTAAAAAAGCTTATGGAGCAAAAGAAACGTCAGGTAATAATGTCAAGTCACATAAGACTTGAGTGCCTTCACTAGTCAATCCGTTGACTAGTCAAATTGCCCAACTAGTAAATCACAAGAACAACCACCACAAAAGTCTCTCGGATCTTTCCTCGTCATTTCCATTTGGTGGGTCACTCGATCAAATAAGTAAAGACTTCACTTCCGACCTCCTGTCCATCAAGGTAGTGATCTAATAAAGTATCCGTCAAGCAAATGCCTAATTAAGGAAGTATTCAAATTTCAAACCATAATTCTCTCACCAAATCGAAATCCTGCACTAAAAAAAAGATGTGCTTTTTTTTTTTTTCAAATTTCTCCGAAAGAAAATCAGTAAAAATAAATAAAAAATAACTCACTTGAAACCGTCAGGGTGAAAACAAGTGCCCGAGTCTCTCTCATCGTGGGACTCGAAACCAGGCAGGAGGGGAAGGAGAAAAAGTCCTTATCTTATGCACCCCTAGGGCCACGAACCCAATTTAAATCTGCACACAACCCACTTCTCACACTCCACAGGAACTTTCTAGCATTTTCCTCCCCTCCTTTTTTGGCCCCTTTCTTCTCTCTCTCTCTCTCTCTCTCTCTCTCTCTCTCTCTCTCTCCACACAACCCACTCCTCACGCTCCACAGAACTGTCCTGGGCATTTTCCTCCCCTCCTTTTTTGGCCCCTTTCCTCTCTCTCTCTCTCTCTCAAGTAAAAGTTGTCCTTGTCTTCATCGTCTTCATTGGCGTTACTGCTGAAGCTTCCTTGAAACATTTCCTGGTCCGCGGTCAAACTCAGGTTCCGAATGAGCAAAAGTCGTCCTCGTCTTCGTCGTCTTCATTGGCGTTATCGCCGAAGCTTCCTCGAAACCTCACCTGGTCTGCGGTCAAACTTAGGTTCCATGTCTACGGGAAGGGCTGGACTTACTATTGCATAAAGTTGACTTTAAATAAAAGACTAAAGGTAACATAAAGTTGACATGCGGTTTCAATACTTGTCTATCTTTACCTTGCCTACCCAGCAAAACGAAAAACCCAAGAAGAGTGTTGAATCATTTAATCATCATGAAACAAATGCCATTTGATCTCTTGGTGGTTTTCCTCGCCATGATTCCACTCCGCTTTGCTTCCTTTGAGACATTGCCTTCAATGAGCTCAACGAAGTTCCATGACCAAGAGTGGTCTGCCTTGTTAGAATTCACACAATCTTTCTTCGATGCAAAGTCCTTAGTTTGCGAGCCTTATGCCCATCAGCACAAGCTAGAATCGTGGAAGCTAGAAGATAGGGATTGTTGTGATTGGGAAGATGTAGATTGTGATGAAGGAATGGGCTACGTGATTGGCCTGGACCTCAGCGAAAGTTGTCTCTACGGTCCTATCAACTTGAAGGCCAGCCTCACTCATTTGCAAAGCCTCAATCTTGCCTGGAACGACTTCAGTTACTCTCAAATACCGTCCGCCATAGGTGATCTAGTGGAGTTGATGAGCCTGAACCTCTCTTGGTCCAACTTCAGAGGTCAAATCCCGTCTCAAGTCCTTAAGTTGACTAACTTGACCTCCCTCGATCTCTCTTGGAACTATGGATTGGAGTCGAGGAATCCTAGCATGGAGAAAATGGTTTAATTTTTGACCAAATTAGAACACCTTGATGTTAGCTGGTCAAATGTGTCAGCTCCGGTGCCCGATGCCGTTGCAAATTTATCTTCCTTGACATCACTTGTTCTCCGATACTGCAACTTGCGAGGGACATTCCCAACAACCATCTTCAAGCTACCGAGGCTACAACTTCTTGATTTGGGTGAAAATCCAGAGCTATCGGGTCATTTGCCAGAGTTTCACTTGCACAGTCCTATTAAGTCGTTGTCTCTTATGCAGACCAATTTTTTAAGCTCGCTACCAACTTCTCTCGGAAACTTGGCTTTCCTTAGCGAGTTCTATATCAGTCAAACCAATTTTTCAGGGAACATTCCATCTTCAATAAGTAACCTCACTCAACTTACCATGTTGGATTTTAGTCATAACAAACTCTCGGGTGAAATCCCATCTTCTCTAGGGAAGCTCGTCCAACTCTCATATTTGAATCTTGAAATGAATCTACTCTCTGGGGAAATTCCTGCTTCGTTGACTAACCTCACTAACCTCACTTCCTTAGATCTCTATGACAATCAATTAACTGGTCAAATTCCAGTTGAGATCACTAGCCTCACCTGGTTAACTTATCTCGACTTATCATTCAATAGATTAACCGGCCCAATTCCCGAAAACATCTCTAACCTCGAGAGTCTTGATTACCTGAACTTGTAATCAAACAATCTGAATGGTACTTTGCAGCTAGATGTGATACTCAAACTTCAACATCTTGATATATTGCAACTTTCATCCAATGAATTCTCGTCGATGATCGAACTCGACATGAACGCTAGCCTTGCAAACTTGTCTGCTCTCAACTTGGCCTCTAGCAACTTAAGTGAGCTCCCCATCTTCCTATCATACCAAAGTAGGTTGCAATGGCTAGACCTATCCCAAAATAGAATTTATGGGCCGACACCTCCATGGTTCTTAAATGTGATTATGTCATAACTGCAATTTTTGAATCTTTCGAGAAACTCAATCACCAGTTTCACAGCTTTTAAATGGCTAAATCTTATGACATTGGACCTTCGGTTCAACGATATACAAGGATTAATGCCCCTTCCCTTGAAGTCCATTGAATTCTACCTTGTCTCAAATCATAAATTATTTGGAGAAATTTCATTGGAGATGTGCTGGCTAAGCTCTATTAGGATCCTTGATTTGTCCAAGAACAAGTTATCTGGTGTTATTCCGCCATGTCCGAGCAATTTGAGCGATAGCCTCATTGTCTTGAATTTAAATAGTAATGATTTATATGGAAGATTTCCTCAATTGCATAATGACATATGTGGGTTGAAGATGATAGATGTGAGTGATAACCAGCTACAAGGGTGGTTGCCAAGGTGATTAGCTAATTGTAGCGCTTTGGAATTTCTCAATATTGAAAATAATCAGATTGTCGACACCTTTCCTTCATGGATGGGCTCGCTTTCTTATTTGAAGGTGCTCATTTTACGTTCCAATGGATTTCATGGAGCCATAGGGGAACTTGAAGCTCGTGACCAGTTTCCTAACCTACGAATCGTCAATCTATCCATGAACAACTCCTTGGGTTGCCTTCCATCTGGATACTTTGATATGTGGAGTGTCATGAAAGTCCACACTGCAAATGATGCACACTACTATGGAACTCTTGCGATCAGTATCGCATTTTCTGGGGATGAAGGAAACTACGACTACTCGATGACAATAATCAACAAAGGCAATTTATTGGAGTACAAAAGGATATTGGCATATCTCAATGTGATTGATCTTTCAAGCAACAACTTTATTGGGGAAATCCCAAATTCTGTTGGAAGTTTAACTGAACTTCGGATGCTCAATCTCTCCAACAATGCTCTTACTGGCTCCATCTCTTTGTCCCTGGCAAATTTGATCGAACTGGAATCTCTTGACCTTTCAAGCAATAAGCTCTCGAGAATGATTCCTCCAGCACTAGCCCAACTTAGTTTTCTTGCTTTCTTCAATGTCTTAAACAACCATCTTTCTAGGCCCATACCTAAGGTAAACTAGTTCACCACATTCAAGATTGACTCCTATGGAAGGGACTTAGGACTGTGTGGAGTTCCTCTAACAAAGAAATGTGGAAATCCCGTTGAAGCGCCGCCACCGCCGCTGTCGCCACCATCTGGTGCATTAGTAGAAAAGCTTGACTAGAAGATTGTCCTGATGGGTTTTGGAAGTGGGCTGGTCATCGGCGCGGTTATGGGGCTAAACATGACTTCTAGAATTGAGCGTCGGTTCCTGAGGTTCTATAGAGGATGGCAACGAAGACTGATGCACCAAATAAGGTATGTGTGAATTACAGTATCTCATGAAAGTTCAATGACTAGATTGCTCATTGCTAGGTGTGCATTTTGGCATACCTTTTCGATATGTTCTGTGCTTCATGATAGCATCCAAGCATCAACCATCTAGATATTAGTTTTCAAGGAAATTGTCTCCAGTTTCATCAGCCAACAATAAATGCACGATCGTTCCCATGAAATTGACTCAATTTACTCTTTTGATAGCTATTAGTACAATAACTCATGTTGGCAAGAGAAGGTTTTAGCTTTACTCATTTTTGATAAGCCATTATGCAGAAGTTTCCTTAGCCTCATTTCTCTAATCTCGATCAACCAAGGTAATGAGTCATGGCCTCCATGTTTTGGGGGAATCGGCATAACGAGACCCTCTTTGTTATAAATATTTCAAGTTTTCCATTTAAATTCAAATCAAAAGTGCTCACCAAAATCGTGTTCAGCCACAACCGAACAATGTACTCAAGTATCTAGATCAAAGAACTAGATTGGAAAATTGTGTCTGATGGGTTGCGGTATCGGACTAGTCATCAGAGTGGTTATGTGTGACATCCTAGATTTTCAATTCTGTTTTCTTCTAGATAAATCGGGCATTTCATTGACGCACCTATAGGACTATTCTTAGAGCTGATCACTTTCAAGATAATTAGACTATCTAGGGAAGTCATTAAGGAATTTTAAGGCAATAAACTTGAGAATTCGACCAGAAATCGGCTACTTGACCGTGCTCATCTTTAAAGGTCATTACGGCATATATATAAATCGATTTGAGATCAGAGATAGGTCGGTTCGATTGAGATGTGTAGCTAATCGTGGGTGACTCCACTAAATTGAAAAATTCTCATCGACCATCACTAATTTGATTTTACTGTCGTTTTGGTATCCTATGTCTGTAATTAAATTCTCAAGATTTTCACAACAATCGAGAGTCGCCGTTGAGTTGAGTGGGTTCATAGTGATTCGAAGAAAATTGACCACGGGTCATTTGCCATAAAAATCTCTGAAAACTACCCAATAGTCTAGGTCACGCTAAAAATGCGCCGAATGGAAATTAACCGTCAATTCAAGTCCGATTTCGGAAATCGAAGATTCTGTCATATCACGATCTATTTTAGGTACATTGAATCATCATCTGAAGATTTTTCAGAGATTCTGGGATTTTTGCGGAAAATCGATATGGACATTGCAGAAAATTAGCGGAAATTCGTACGGGCCAAATTAAAGGAAATTTGGATTTCCAAGCCAAGCCTTTGAGTGTCAGGAATTTATAAAAAATTGTTTGGAATTTTTCTACATCAAATTTTGACATCAAATCAAAGAATTTGGATGAGAATTGAAGCTTAAATTGAAGAATTCGGATCTATGGTAAGGGCAGCATATGTTGGCATCAAAATTGAATGATTTAGTGGAAATTTCTCTAGAAAGTAATAGGGGACATGCCATCAATGGAAAGGATAAAACTTGCTGACTTTGGGCCCCCACCTTAGCTTCCTCCTCACGCACAATCGCCTCTCCCTCCTTCGGATGTCTTCTCTCCCTCGATCGCTCTCTCGCTCTATTTTGTTTTCATTTCCCTTGTTGTTCCTTTTCTTCCAAAGACAACCTCAGCATCTGCCACCATCCACCAAAATTTTCACCAGCCGAGTACCTCAACTCCACGTTACCTCTCTTTCTCTCTTGCTGTCTCCACCGAACAAAGCCTCACCGGTCAACAAACCGGCTCTTTACTGCCCCCAAGGTTGACTCAGAACCGAATGAAACCCCACAAAATTTCCTCTCCCACACGGCCATCATCCACCGAAGCCACGAAACTCCACCGCGTGTCTTCCCTAGCTCGACACCAGCTGCCAGCTCACCCTCACCACTGCCAGTAGCAACTAGAAGCCACCATCGTTGACTACACGCCTTAAATTCAGTGAAGCCACGTCTTCACCGAGTTAAGATTCCCCTAGTAGTTTCGGTTGTTGACCGCTTGGCCCCACACGAAGTCGCCCATCTCCACGTCGACGCTGCAGCTCCACTTCGGCTTGTCTTCACAGTCAACAAACCACCGCCTCATCTCCATTGAATTCTCCGCTTCATGCCATGTTACCCTACAACCCAACATCACAGAAGCAACCCAGCAGCTTCCTTCTGTCGCCAGCTACATCGAGTCGACAACCAAAGCAGCTTCGACCTTGCTGCTTCTTCGATCGGTCCATCTCCTCCGAAGCCCAATAGCCTTCAGTTTCACGGGCCTAGGAGTTCCGTGAGGTTCAATCGATAGCCCAAGCCAGTGAATTGCTCAGCCCATCTTCAAACTAGAAAAGTCAAGTTTGGGACATCTGAAGTGTCATAATTTGGCACAGGAGGACACTTAAGTGTCATAATTTTAAAACGGTACACTTAAGTGTCACTCCGGCTAAAATCTGGCCAAATGGGTAACATGGCAATTTTCCGGCGAGTTGGACACAAAACGACGCCGTTTGCATGCGACGTGGCGAGAAAATGCAAAACGACGTCGTTTTGTGTCCGATGTGTAAATAATCAATATAAAAATCAATCAAATTAAATTAAAACTTAATTTTATTTAAAATATTCTAAAATTTAAAAAACTCAAAATTTTAAAAACTTAAAATTTAAAAAATTAAAATTTAAAAAATTAAAATTTAAAAACTTAAAATTTCAAAAATTAAAATTAAAAAAAAACTAACAATTAAAAAAACTTCAAATTTTAAAAAATTCAAATTAAAAAACATAAAATTTTAAAAATTAATTTTAAAAAATTAATATTAAAAAAATTAATAATTTAAAATTTTAATATTAATAAAGTTAATATTTTAATAAATTTATATTAAAAAAATTATATTAAAAAAGCTAATATTTAAAATTTTAAGATTTAAAAAACCTAAAATTAAAAAAAACTTAAAATTAAAAATAAAACAAAATTAAAAAATTTACAATTAAAACCTTAAAATTAAAAAATATTAAAATTACCACCTTAGCCGCCCCCTTCGGCCCCCTTAAAAAAAAAAAAATTATTTTTTTAAATTTTAAGTTTTTTTATAATTTTAAGTTTTTAAAATTTTAAGTTTTTGAATTTTTTGAATTTAATTTTTGAATTTTAATTTTTTAAAAATTTTAAGTTTTTTTTTTAAATTTAAGTTTTTAAATTTTATTTTATTTTTAAAATTTTAATTGTTAAATTGTAATTTTTAAATTTTAAGTTATTTAAATTTTAATTTATTTTAATTTAATTTTGTAAAATTTTAAATTTTTTAAATTTTAAGTGTTTAAATTTTAAGTTTTTTAATTTTAATTTTTTTTTTTTAATTTTCATTGTTTTTGAATTTTAGGTTGTTTACTTTTTAGAATATTTTAAATAAAATTAAGTTTTAATTTAATTAAATTAATTTTTATATTATTTATTTATACATCGGACATAAAACGACGTCATTTGTGCATTTTTTTTCGCCACGTCGCATGCAAAACATCGTCGTTTTGTGTTCAACTCGCCAAAAAATTGCCATGTCACCCATTTGGCCGGATTTTCGCCAAGTAGCACTTAAGTGTTCCATTTGACTTTGAAACCGGCACTTGAGTGTATTGTTTTGAAGTTATGGCACTTAAGTGTCTCCCGTGCCAGTTATGGCACTTAAGTTGTTATTCTGCCTAGAAAAGTCCTAGCATCAGCTCAACCCAGCAAGTAATTTGCTCACTTCAGCCCATCTTGGGCCCTCGAAGCCAACCCAAGCCCGCGACCAGCAGCCCATCTCAATTAAAGCCCAAAGTCCTATAGTTCAGCCCATTGGAGTTCGGCCTAAGCCCAACTTTTGCTGTGGGCTTGTGAGGCTTTTTGAGCCCGGCCCAAGTGCCCATTGACGTCGCCAAAAATTCATATTTCAACCACCATTGCGGTGTTCCAATCTTCGCTTTGCACAAGTGAGTTTTACTCACTAACGCTTTCTTAGTTTGCTAATTATGCTTAAGGGTTTATTAGATTTAATTAAGTGCAATTAAGTGGTTAGATTAGAGTAGATTAGTGATTATTAGATAATTGTGATGCATGTTAAGCAATTTAATTGTGCAATTAGCAAGTAGAGACATACTATTATTTATTGAATGCATCTCGGGATTTTTCCCGACCCATTTCGGGCTTCAATCAGGCATTACAAGCCTAAATTGAATTTTTAGTATTTATTTATTAATTTTCGAAATTTATTTAATTATTTATTTATTTTCCGGAAATTAGGCAGGGATAGCCGACGACCAAAATTTTATGATGATTGTTGTGGTGCAATCCGCTTATTTTATTAAGCTTTATTTCGTCTTTGAATTGAATTATTTGTGAAAGTGGGAATTATTCTTTAATTGGATAATCATTGGTTATTAATTGAAGAATAACCGGGCATCGGTTGATAATGCCAAAAATATTTGAGTGGACTACATAAAATATGAGAGTTATGGAAATGAAAATATTATATTTTGGCTAAAGCTAGCCGTATGCCTATGCACGATATTTTATCAAGAATGATAAAAAGATGGAATTGATTGTATGCTTGGGATAGTATACTATATCGACCTACGGGCGATATATCAGCTTAGTAAAGAGCAGTATACCAGTATACTATATCAACCTACGGGCGATATGTCAGCTTAGCAGAGAGCAGTATACCTTATTAATTTTGTTGAAATATGTCGATATATTATATCAACCTACGAGCTCTAATATGACAGCTTAGCAGAGAGCAATATACCTTGTCAGCTTAGTAGGGAGCAATGTCGGTATACTATATTAGCCTAAGGACGATATGGCAACTTAGCAGAGAGCAATATATCTTATCAGCTTAGATTGAGCACTGTCGGTATACTATATCAGCCTAAGGGCGATATGGTAGCTTAGCAAAGAGTAGTATGCCCAATGATCTCAAAAGCGAGCTATACTATTTATTTATTAGCTTAGTAGTGAGCGGTCCTGATATGAATGGACTTATAAATAGTATGAGATGAGCCAACCAAGAAAGAGTCAAGCTAACATGTAATCGACTAGGTTGATTGATCATTGCTTTGATCTGATGTCGTGAATTGATTGATTGAATTAAAATGACTGATGAATGGTTCGATTGACATGAAATCGACTAGGTCAATTGATCGAGATATCAATCTGTGATGTGATTGTTTGGATGCCTATTGAGCTGTGCTAATATGTAGGTGGAATCTGAGGCCAAGGTAAGTCCTCTAACCCGTGCATGCATAGGCAGCCCGGATAGCGTATTGGTTTACTAATCGGGTCTTAAGGGATAGAACTTGCTGAGAATTAGTCTTAATGGTTATTGTATAACCATTTTAGGACCCTGATTAGGAACTTGAGGAGAAAGAACCCGAAGAGGAGTACCTAGAGGAGAACCCCGATGATGGTCCCGAGTACGACCCGGATGAGGACTAAGATACCACCTTCTTTTGTGAACCCTGTTTATAGGTGGTTGAGTGTGAGACTAGACCTTTGTTAACAGTATGGTAAAATACTTTGAGGTGTGGTTGTGTAAAAGTTTGATTGTGAATTTTTAGTATGAAAAATATGGCCCTATTTTTCTATCTCATTATTTTATTGTATGGGGATTTATAACTGCTTCTGTATGTGCTATTGAAAATGAAAGGGTTGGTGATACGTAGTCCTGGGATATCGCATTCTAAAATCGACAAAGGTAAGGGATGTGTGCGTGCTTGAGGATCAGGGCGTGACTGTGACATTCTGATTTTCAGTCTCTGATTTCGATTGCTTAAATTGGACATTTCATCGACCTACAATGTTTTTTTTTTAGTTGGCAACTCATGAGATAACTAGACTAGCTGAGTAGGCTATTAAGGACTTTAAGGCAAATAGACTTGAGAATTCGACCAGGAATCGACTTCTCGACCATGCTCATATTTAGAGATCACTGCGGCATAGTATAAAAATCGACTTGAAATCAGAGATAGATCAGTTTGACTGAGATGAATGACCGATCATGGGTGACTCCACTAAATTGGAAAACTCTCGTCGACCGGCACTAATTTGATTTTATTGTCGTTTTGGTACCCTATGTTCGTATTTGAATCATCGAGATTTTTACGACAATCGAGAGTCGCCAATGTGTCAAGTGGATTCATCGTGGCTCGAAGAAAATCGATCACAGGTCATTTCTCCTAAAAAGTTTTGAAAACTACTCGATAGACTAGATCACGCTCGAAACACATCGGAGTGAAATTAATTGCCAACCTAAGTCTGATTTCAGAAATTGAAGATTTTGTTATGTCACAGGTCATGTCACGCCCCAATCCTCGAGGACGCGCCCATCCTTCACTTTGGTCGATTATTAAAGTGCGATATCCCAAGACTAATTATCTCCGACCTTTTTATTTTATTACGCATGCGGAAGCAATTACAAATCCCCAGACAATAAAACAATGGGAGAGGAAAGCAGGCCATATTTTTCATATTGAAATTCACAACCACACTTTCATTAACAGCACAACTCATAATATATTTACAATACTATTCACAACGTACTTGTCTCACACCTATCTATACTAAGACAGGGTTTACAAAAGGGATGGGATCTCAGTCCACATCTGGGTTATACTCAAGATCCCTCTCTGGATCCTCTTCTTCTTCAAAAGTCTTTCTCCCCTTCAGGTTCCTCTTCCTTAGCTTCTCCTCAGGGTCCTGAAATGGTTATTCAATAACCAATGAGACCACGTCTCAGCGAGTCCTACCCCCTAAGACTCGATTAGTAAGCCAATACACTAATCAGTTGCCTAAGCACAGCATGAGTCAGAGGACTTACCTTGGCCTCAGATTCCATCTACATATTAATACAATTCAATAGGTACACAAACAATCACATCACCGATCTAAGCATCGATCAAATCGACCTAGTCAATTTCATGTCAATCGGACCATTTCTAGGTCATTCATCCGACACCAAGCAATTCCTTAGATTTAGTGGCTTTACGGTCCCACCCGACCCTCTCAAGATCTAGTGGCTTTACGGTCCCACCCGACCCTCTCTAGATTCGATTTAGGAATAAATCTTAAATTCACTTCTAAATTATTTTAGCACCAAATAAAGCTCAAATAAATAAATGGATTGCACCACGACAATCAGCACGAAATTCCGATCACCGGCCATCCCGGTTGAATTTTCGGAAAAATAAATAATTAAATAATTAAATTCGAAAATTGAATAAATAATTATATAAAATCCAATTTACGCTCGTAATGCCGAATTGGACGCCGAGACGAGCCTGGAAAATTACCGAGACTTGTTCCATAAATAACATGGTATGTCTACTTGCTAATGTCTATTTCTAACCACCTAACATGCATCATTAAGTCTCTAATTTAATTGATCTAAACTAATCTAACCACCTAATTGCATTTAATTAAATCTAACCAACCTTAAGTATAATTAACAAACTAAGAAAGCTTTAGTGAATAAAACTCACTTGATTAAAAGCGGGGACCGAATCACCGCGACGGCGACGCGACAGCGGCCGAAATCGAACTTTCGACAACACCGGCGGACTTGGACCGGGCCTTAAGCTTAGGCCCAACAAGTCTCAGCATAACTAAGATTTGTTCTTGCTTTAGGGCCAGACCCAAGTTGAATTGGGCCTGCTGAAATTCTTGACTGAATTCACTTGGGCTTCAAATTTCTTTGCTGGAAATTGGGCCTCAAATTTCAGTTGATGGGCTGCTGGACAAAGACTTCGCAGGCTTCATGGCTGAAGAAGAAGGCCCAAAGAAGCTGCTGGTTCTGTTGAAATCAATTCATGGGCTTCAATGGCCCAACTGCTGGGCTGAATTTGGACTGACTGAAGCTTGCAGATCTCGCTGGCTTCGCTGGGCCGTTGCTGCTGAGGTGGGCCTCCACAATTTCGTGAGGGTTGGGGGCACGCCGCTGGAGAAGACTGAAGATTGATGTCGCTGCAGCTGCTGGCGTCTTCAATCGTGGGCTTGCTGCGGACGTGTGGCGTGCAGCTTTGGTCAATACTCGGGCAGGAGAAGACCACGCGGGTTGATGAAGAACCGTGAAGATGGCCGACCAAAATAAAATCAGTGCAGGCACGCTGCCGCTGGAGGAGACTCGGACGTGTGGCGTTGGTGTTGCGGACGCAACGAAGGCTCGGTAAAACGTGGGCTCCTCTAGCTTCGGTCTTCGTGGCGTTGAGGAGACTCACGCGGACAAGTAGCCGACAGAGTCAACTAACGGTGGAATCGTGGACTGCTCGTGGACGATGGAGGACGCCTGGCAGTGCGAGGGAGTCTTGGTGTCACGCCCCGATCCTCCACTCTTTCCCACAAAGCACCTCATAATATATAATGTAATACTATTCACAGGGGTCTGATCAAACACTTCTCCACATATTATCAAGGTCTGACAAAACAAGATGGGATCTCAGTCCTCATCCGGGTCGTACTCAGGATCCTCCCCGTGGTCATCTTCTTCTCCAAATGTTCCTCCTCATTTGGTTCCACATCGTGTTCTCCTCTTCAGTTCCTTCTCCTCGGGCTCCTCATCGTGGTCCGAAATGGTTATTCAATAACCATTGAGACCACGTCTCAGCAAGTTCTACTCCCTAAGACTCGATTAGTAAACTAATACACCTTAGGGCTGCCTACGCAAAACACGAGTCAGAGGACTTACCTGTGCCTCAGATTCCACCTGCATATTAGCACAGATCAAATAGGCACCCAAGAAATCACATCACAGATCGAAGCATCGATCTAATCGACTTAACCGATTACACACCAAAAACACCATCCATGGTCATCTCCATTCCATCATTCAATTCGCAACATCAAATCAAGGCAATGATCAATCACATTAAATCACACTCAGATCGAATCATCAATCAATCGACCTAGTCGATTACGTGTCAATCAAACCATCTCATGGTCATTTCCAATCAATCGGTCAATTCACAACATCAGATCAAAGCAATGATCAATCGACCTAGTCGATTACATGCCATCACGACCCATGCTTGGTCGGCACATTCAATACTATCTATACGTCCGACCATAGTCCAGATCAAGCCACCCTAAGCCGATATATAGATAGTATAGCTCGCACTAAGCCGATAGGGTTAAGGTATATCGCTTCTCGCTAAGCTGACATATCGCCCGTAGGGCCGATATAGTATACCGGCATATCGCTTCTCGCTTGGGCGACATATCGCCCGCAGCCGATATAGTATACCCCGATGCTCACACCGGCCGATAAAGTGTATTGCTCGCGCTAAGCCGACATATCGCCCGTAGCCGATATAGTACACCAAGATATCGCTCTCGCTAAGCGACATATCGCCCGGCAGATGATATAGTATACTATCCAACCATTCAATCCATTCCATCTCGATATCCTTCTCGATAAAAGAGCCGTGTGTGGGGGACACTGGCCCCTTACCAAAATATAATATTTTCCTTTTCATAACTCCCACATTTTCTCGTAGTCCACCAAAACACTTTTGGTGCCGTCGACCGACATCCGGTTATTTTCCAATTATTAATCAAAGATTATTCAATTAAAGAATAATTCCCAATTTCACAAATAATTCAATTCAAAGCATGAAATAGAGCTCAATTAAATAAACAGATCGCACCACGATCACCAAAGCATAAAATTCCGGTCGTCCGGCTATCCTTGCCTAATTTCCGGAAAATAAATAAATAATTAAATAGTTTCAAAAATTAATAAATAAATACTAAAAATCCAATTTAGGCCCATAATGCCTAATTGGACGCCAGAACGGATTGAGAAAAATCCCGAGATGCATTCAATAAATAGAAGTACGTCTCTACTTGCTAATAACTAAGTCTAACCACCTAACATGCATCATTAAGTCACTAATTTAATTGTCCTAAACTAATCTAACCACCTAATTGCACTTAATTAAATCTAACCAACCCTTAAGCATAATTAGCAAACTAAGAAAGCATTAGTGAGTAAAACTCACTTGGAAAAAGCGGAGACCGAATCACCGCGACGGCGATGCGACGGCGGCCGAAATCGGGCTTTCGACAACACCGGCGGGCTTGGACCGGGCCTTAAGCTTGGCCCAACAAATCTCAGCCCAACTGAGATTTGTTCTTGCACTGCACTGGTCTCGCTCTTGGGCTTGGGCTTGCTGCGATTGGGCCTCTTCGCGGGCTGGACTTGGGCTGAAGATGGACTTGAAACAAAACTGAACTGGGCCGGGCTTCAAGTGGCTGAGCTGCTGGGTGATTGGGCCCAGCTAGACTAAAATTCGCTGGGCTTGAAGACTGAAAATTTGGACCGAGATTGCTGGCTTCGCTGGGCTTGAAACGGCCCTCAATTGGACCGAATTTTGCTGGGCTGAAGGCTGAGCTTGCGACTGGCTTCGTGCAAGCTGGCGATGAACGTCCGTGGGGATGGGAAGCAGCTTCAATCGCTGCTTAATTTACGTGGACGAGTGGATGAGCGGGCGAGTGGCGGAGAGCTGAGGGTGTGGGCGTGGCTTCGTGGACTTGGCTTGCGGCCTCGACAATTGAAGACCGACTGGAGTCTTCGGGCAGCTTGACGTTGGTCGCTTGGAGTTGAGTGTGGGGTCTTCGACGCTGGTTTGTTGACCGAAAACTGGCGTCGATGGAAACCGATGGAGATGAAGGGGAAATCGCTGGTGGACTTGGACTGGCGATTCAGGCGTGAGATGAGCTGCAACAAACGGTGGAGCGGAGCGGTCAAAGATGGCTTCGGTTTGTGGCTTCTGTGGTCGAGAGAGTTGAGGCGTGCGGACGTTGAGCAGAACAAAGCAACGAAGTCGTTGATGCTGAGGCGGCGTGGGCTAATGAACGTGCGGCAGAGGGGGAGTCAACAATGGGGAGAGCTTCATTGATTATTGACCCAACTTCTGCCGTGAGCTATCTCGACCGAGTGGAGCTGGACGAACCGCAGCAGCTTCAGTCAACACCTGTGGACTTCGCTTGAAGAATTTCACTGCAGTTGACCAAGAAAGCAAAGATGGTGGAGCAGGGATGAGTTGGCCACGCGAGAGAGGGGCAAACGGCGAAGGGAGAGAGAAGGATTGTGGGGCTGAGTCTTTGGTGGAAATTACAGAGAAAACGGACGTTCAATCGACTTGAAGTTTCGCTGCCGCTGCTCTCCTTTACTGGTCACGCACGGGAGGGAGAGAAAGAGAGAATGGAGGGTCCCTTTTTAAACGATCTTTCCACAAAATATCTCCCACCTCACTCTGCGCCAAAGATTTATTCCTACGCTATCAACCACCCAGCTCCTTCTTGGACATGTGAATTGGTCCAAAATGGCTTGAAGGAAGGAAATGAATTTTAAAATCACGGTTTCAAATGGACACTCCTCCTATCTCAATTTCATCTCAAATCGGGCGCCACAAATTCAATTGACCTCTCAAGGCCAATCTCATCCTCTATGTCTCCCCCATCATTTTCAAGCATAAATTCCACCATTAAATCAATTTAAAGTCCAAATTAATGCTGCCCCTTCTTTAAATCCGAATTTCACAATTTTTCGACATCTATTTCTTCGACAATTTCCCAAATTCGATGTCCAATCCGATGTAGAAAAAGTCTGCATAATTTC